>JADMLD010000576.1:102500-162346 GCA_017589585.1 Phylloscopus whistleri | reverse complement strand
AAAAGAAAAGAAAAGAAAAGAAAAGAAAAGAAAAGAAAAGAAAAGAAAAAGAAAAGAAAAAACTCAACAAATTCACTCTGAATTGTATGAAACGACTTTTGAATGGCAGGATCTCCACCAGTTCAGAGTTTGCAGGCAGGGGAGGGGATGAGGAGATGGGATTAGAACACCTGGCCAGGTAATTCAATTCACTGAAATGCTTAAAAGTTTCCCTGGATAATCTCCCTGCTGGCAAAAGGATGCTCAATTCCTGCAAAAATAAAAACAAAACTCAACAAGCACCCTAAATTCTAAAGACTTTTTAACCTCGGGAGCTCCACCAATGCAGGCAGGGGAGGGGATGAGGAGATGGGATTAAAACACCTGGCCAGGTAATTAAGTTCACTAAAAAATAATTAAATTCACTACAGAAATTAAATTCACTACAAAAGTTAAATTCACTACAAACTAAGTGTTCACCCGAATTATGTCTCTGGTAGAAAAAAGGATGCTCAATTACTGGAAAAAAAAAAAATCAATAAATTCATTCTAAATTGTATAAAGTGACTTTTAAATGTCAAAAATTCCACCAATGCAGGGTTTACAGGCAGGGGAGGGGGCAAGGAGCTGGGACTAAAACATCTGGTGAGGTAATTAAATTAATTAAACTCCCTAAAAAATTTTAAAGTTCATCTGAATCGTCTCTCTGGTAGCAAAAGGATCCTCAATTCCTGAAAAAAAAAAAAAAAAAAAAAAAAAAAAAAAAAGAAAGGTTCAACAAGTTGACTCCAAATTGTACAAAGGGATTTTTAATCTCAGGAGGGTTTGCAGGCAGGGGAAGAGGCGAGAAGCAGCGATTAAAACATCTGGCCAGGTAATTAAAATCCAATCCCTGCACCCCAAATTTCCCCCCCTATAACTGACGGCCCCCTTGAGCTGTGTCACCTCCAGTGCCACCCTCAGCCCCCGCTGCTGCCCTGGCTGCCCCCCACACCTGAGCCAGCACAGCCCCCCAGCAAAGCTGCAATTAGGGGGTGACTCTTAATCACGGGGTCTCGCCCCGAGAGCGGGGAAAGGCTCCCGCAGCTCACACGCGCCAATTAAAGATAATTTCAGGTGGGAATAATTGCACGGGGGCTCTGGAAACCACTGCAGAGGTCTCGTCCCCGGCAGCTGACGGGTGTTGGGGGAGGGGTATTTTGACAAGTTTGGAGCAGATTTCCATGGAATACCAAGGAGCTGCTCTGTTTTCTTTGGAGTCACTGGTCAGGAAATGGAGATTGTGAAAGGTCAGGGCCAGGAGGAGCAGGGCAGGGATGGAGGTGTTGTTCAAGTCCTGATCCGTGGGGATCTGTTTCCATATAAATCCTTCAGGCCCCTCAATTGGGATTTTTTGGGTGATCCTCGCGCAGGGGAAAGGGAAGGAGTGATCCATTGGGAAGAGTTTTTGGTGACTTCCTTTAGCCACAGTTTGTGCCTGCCGTGTTTTGATTTCAGAAAATTCTTTTCCCAGAGACTCTTGTTGTAAACAAGGGCATGCTATTGTAAACTATCTTATTTTTCTACGTTCTTTCCCAGAGGAGGGAATTTGCTTGATGGCCCCTTGGTGTGACCAATGGGTCCAAGGATCCCACCTCTTAGGTGGGCTCATTGTGAAAAGGTATAAAGACAGGTGCTCTGATAATAAGCGAGGATTTTGAATCTTCAGCCTTCTGTGAGTCTGTGTTCTGATTTCAGTGTTCTACAGCGACAACTTCCTTTCATTCCTGCAAGGTGACACCCCCAAACTGTCCTTCTGCTCTCTGGAATCACCTGGAAACCTGGGGAGACCTGGAAAGATCCAAAATCTTGGATGGATCTCCATCCCACCCTGAGCTTCGCACTCAAACTTTTAATTCACAACACCAGACTTGAAACCGGCGACGATTCCGCGGCGCCTGCAGGGGTCAGCGAGGTGTGAACGTCACCCAGAACGCAGCCGGAGCCTCTCGGGGGGCTGGGCAGCCCCGGGAGGGGTTTGTGGCAGGAGAACAGACTGGGATGAGCTCGGATGGTGCCACATGGTCCCATAATGAGCCATCTGGGTGCCCGGCACCACCTTCCCTCCCCTCCCCGCGCTCTGCCGCGGCTCCGGCGCTTCTCTCTCCGCTCTGCCCCGCGTCTGGTGACCCCAAAAACGGCAGCAGGGCAGGGAGCAGAGCCAAAAATGCCGAGGTGAGAGCAAATCCATCCCCTCCAGAGGGAAAGAGGCCTGTGAGAACAGGAGGATCCCTGAAAAGGCTCCATCTCCCCGTTGTCTCCGTCACCTCCTGCCACCTGTGGCCGATCCGGGCTCCTCCCTCACCTCGTGGGACTTTCACCCCTAAATCATTTTGGGCTGGGTTTCAAAAGATGTTTTTGCTGTTTTTGCTGCTGAGAGAAAAGTGGACAATGTTTGGAAATCGCATTTTTATTTCCTTTTTTAATCTTTAATTCCATTCAAAATGAGAGCCAACGCTTCTGTGCTGTAGCTGCCTTCGCGTGCTGCTGCAGAACAAAATTAAATGTATTTGTGAGCAGTTGTAGCATCAGGGAGTTCTGAAAGTTTTGCCATTTTTATGGGGAAAAATGCAAAAAGGGAATAAAAGCTGGGCCAGACTCGCCCTCACTTAAGTGTTGTCTTTGTGCCTGCAATATTTCAGAAGTGTTGGTACCACCATGGCAGCTGACCCCAAAAACAACACTGGGGGGCTTCAGAGAAACCAGAAAATGAAATTAAGTGTAAAAAAAGATTAATTAAACATCTCTGAGGCAAAGGGAGCGCAGTGCAAACTAAAAGGGCGCAGCAGAAGTCGGATAAAACTTTTAAATCAGTTTTTCCCCTTTTTAAAATTGAAATTATTGCAAGAATGAAAACTGGCGAGGCTTGGTCTTTATACTGACTGCAAAGTGGTGCTTTTAATGAGGGAATTCAAGAGAAATCACCTGTAAAACACAAAGAGAGGAGCAGATTTATTTTATCACAACTCAAACGTCACCGAAGCAGCAGCTGGGTGACGCGAATGAGCCAGAACGACAGAAACTGGTTTGGGAGGTGATTTTTGCACCCAAAATCGTTGAGTTTTGACCTTTTTTTTTTTTTTTTCTTTTGAGATTAAAAGCCTTGGGTGTTCTCAAACTCAGCACGACCCTTTTAGGGTGCCCCAGGCAGCGGGGACAGGGCTGTGCCCACAGAGAGCCGAGGGCGCCCGGCTGATGCCACCGCGGGCACCGAGCGGAGCCAAAACCATTCCCGGGGCCATTCCTGGTGCCTCTCCAAGCTGCCAGAGGAGTTTGTGTCAACATCTGATGCCTGTCTCCAGCTGCATCTGTCAGCACAGCCCTTCTGGAGACCTTTCCATGGCGAGGGACAGGGCAGGAGGAAGGGGAGAAGCCATTGAAAAAGAGCAAATCATAAATCTCCATAAATCTCCATAAAACCCCATCATCTTCACTCCCAAATCCAGGCCCCTCCGGCCTTGTCCATGCAAAACCTCCCCAGAACCCTTTGTGGGGGCAGCTTTTGAAGTGTTTTTGACACATAGGAAAGGAGCACACGAGAGAAACTTGGCATGGGGTTTGTCCCGAGCAGCCAAGTTGGGCATGGAAAAAAAAAAATAAAAAAAATAAAAAGTCGACAATAAAAGGTCATTTTTTGCCAAGTTTTAGTAAGTATTCAATATCTACCTTTTTCCCCTGCTCTTTGCTTAGTTATTGGCCAACTTTATGGAAAACACTGAAGTGGATTTATTATAATTGGGGTTTTTTTTCTTTTTTTTTTTTTTGGGCCAAGCGAACGTTCTCAGCGAGCAATAATTGAGTTATGGCAAAAGAGGAACACAGACAGGGGGTGAAAGGATGCAGCACCCCCCAAAAAAAAAATCCTCTTTTCCACGCCATCCTTTAAACTCCAGCGAGTTCCCCAGCTCCTCCGGTGACCTCACCCTGCTGCTATTTATGATTTCTGAAATTATTTGTTGCGAAGCCTGTCACGAGGTGGAAAATTCCCGGTGCCGATCCCAAGCGGGAATCCAGCGCCGGGCGCCGCCGGTCGGTTGGCACAGCAAACCCGCGGCGGTGGGGAGGGGGATTTTCGTGGAAGGAGCCTTTCCATCCCCCTGGATCACACAGGGAGGCGTGTGATCCTTTCTGCCTCTTGTCAATTAAAGAGGCAATTCCTTTCCAGGTGGAGCAGACATTCCATTTTCCCATATTGTCTTGGAAATGTCCTTCCAAATTGAATTTTTTTTTTTTTATTTTTTTTTCACAAGTGGCTCCCAAGGCGTTTTTCCAGCTCCCTGGCTGGGTGGCAGCTCCTCTCCGGGATGGCTCCGCTCTGTCCCAACCTGTTCCCACAGGCTCCTTCCTTGCCCCCGGGAATTCCAGGTGGATGGGATGATTAGGAGCAAGCTCCTGGCTGACGTAGGTTGGGTTTTTAACATCCTGCCCTGCCTCATCCCTACTTTTATTTTCTTTGTTTTTTTTTTTTTCTTCTTTTTTTGGAAAGGCAGAGTTTAAAAAGTCAATTAAAAGGAAATACGGGATTTTTTTTTTCCACCTCTGAGGCCTTAAGTGGAAGTGTCCTCATCGTCTTCTGAAGGCTTGTGGGGTTTTTGTCTGGATTTTCTGGGATAGCTGACCTAGAAATGGGCAATTCCAGCTGGGATCAGCCCAAAATTCTGGGTGACCTGGAGCAGATCCTGCAGAGAAAGCTGCAGCCTGTGAAATATCCAAATAATCTGGGATACTTCGGTGCAAGGACACAGATTCTGGATGCAAGACAACCCAAGATTTGAAAATCTGACCACCTACATGAGACAGAAAAGGAGCTGGGAACGATAAAAAAAAAAAAAAAAGGATAAAAACCAGATTTGAAGATGAAAAGCAAAAAAGGGAACCACAAGCCTGGGACTGACAAGAAGTTTATGAGCTGCAGGTTTGGGCTGAGTTTAAACAAGAAGAGTTTCCTTTCTGCCTCTTGTCAATTAAAGAGGCAATTCCTTTCCAGGTGGAGGAGATATTCCATTTTCCCATATTGTCTTGGAAATGTCCTTCCAAATTGAATTTTTTTCTTTTTTTCTTTATTTTTAAACAAGTCAAAATTTTCCCAGATGCTTTGACCTCTTTACAATTTTCCTTTCTCATTCCACCAAATAAGAACCGAAAGAAGAAAAACCTTAAAAAGGAGCCATTCCTATTTATGCTGCTGGAAGCAGCAGCAATGGAAAACGCAGAATTTATTCTGTTTGGAGAGATCAATTTTTTAAAAAACAGAAAATATTCCTGGCCAAAGGAATTGTGCAAAGGGTGCTTTCCTTCCAGGAATATTTCATGGCAAAGTCAGCTCCAAGCCCGTGGTGGTTGAAAGGAAGGGATGGGATGGGATGGGGTGGGATGGGATGGGATGGGATGGCATGGGATGGCATGGGATGGCATGGGATGGCATGGGATGGCATGGCATGGGATGGCATGGGATGGCATGGGATGGCATGGGATAGCAGAGCCAGCCAGCTGTCAGGACTGTTCCCTGTGAATCCACAGGCTGCCAGGAGTCTCCATCCATGGATTTGGCTCCTCATGGATGGAACAGCTCCACCCACCAGGGAGCCAAGCAAGCCTTGGCGAACCCAACCTGTGCAAGGTGGGCGTGGCCACCCCTAATTCCAGCCCTTGGGAAGGACTTCCATGAGCTCACATATCGAGCCCGTGGGAAGCCCATTCCGAGCCGCTCAGGTGGATCTGGGAGCTGGCACAGCTGGTTCCGAGCCCCAGGAGAACAAACAGGGTGAGTAACGCCCGAGTCACGCTGGATGGGACGTGTGGGGACTTGAGCTGGGACAAATCCCGGGGTGATGCCACCGGAGCCTCAAGGAATTGTCTCCGGTGGTGCTGACGACGCTGCACTCCATGAGTTCATCTGGAGAAACACCTACCAGTGAGGCCATGGGAATCTCACCTGAAAATCCAGTTATCCCCGCGGCTTCGTCATCCTCAGCTCCCAAAAAATGGCCCCAGAGAGCTGCCCTGGTGCCCTCAGCACTCACCACTGAACAGGCTTAAATACATTAAATAATTTCAATGCTATTAGGGAAAACAAAAACAAAAACAAAAACAACCAAAAACAAAAACAAAAACAAAAACCAAACCAAAAACCAAAACCAAAACCAAAAACCAAAAACCAAAAACCAAAAACCAAAAACCAAAACAAAAACAAAACAAAAACACAAAAACAAACAAACAAAAAACCACATGCATTTTGGGAGAAGAGATTCTAAGAGTTTTTAATACAAAATAACTTTTTTTGTGAAAAATCAGGAGGGGTTTCTGGATTTTTCCGTTTTTTTTTTTCAAGAGAATGGTAGCTAAAGCCAGAACACATGGAATTTAAAAAACAAAAGGAAGGGGTTAATAAAGCAAAAACTCTCATTTCTTTCTTTTTGGGGTGGGAATTAGGAGGTGTTATTTGGGGCCTGATCAAGTGAAGTAACAAAGAATCAACCAAGCTGGGGGCATTTTCACCTCATATTTCTAATCTAAAAATGTGAAATTCTAAAACGGACCCTAGAGAGGATTTCTATTCCTTCTGAATCTCCCTCCCACCCGCCGTCAGCGTTGCTGCAGGGAGTGTCACCACCTGGCAAGTGCTGGAACCCCATCATCTGGAATCAGCTGGAATTTCGAGGAGGAAAGGAAAAAGTGGGAAGAGGATTCCCATCTGCTGAGAGCTGGGCCAGCACTTCCCCACCAAGATCTCCCAGCACTTCAGGAGCCTCTTGGATGCTGTGAGTCCTGGGAGCTCCTCCTTCCTGAGCAAACAAAGCCAATTCCTTCAGGGCAGAGCTCAGCACCAGTTTTGCCCCAAAATCACCTCCCACCACCATCAACAACATTTTGCTTCACACGTTCCTTCACCTATGAGTTCACCTGGGAGGACGAGCCTAAATTTCCAGATTTCCTCTTCCATGGCACCCATCAGGTTTTCCATGGGTTTATTTCTGTGGTCCAAGCTGCTCTGTTGCCCTTCCAGCTGCTGCTTCCCCTGCTCGTGGCTCTGGATCCATCCTGCCCTTGGGTGGGAGCCTCTGCCCCACCTGCAGAAGGAAGGATCCTGCACTTAATCTCAGTTAATTCAATTAAAACCAGGCCCTGTTCTTCGAAGCTGCCAGCAGAGTCCATGAGAGGAGAAGAGCAAGGAGAAACGTAAGAGAGAAACACAAAAAAAGAAAAGATATCGAGAGGGAAGGAGATGCTGAATGGCAAGAAGGGAGTTAATGAGAGCCAGAAACGCCCGTTGGAGAAATGTTGATTTTATTTAGCATTAATTGCAGGAAAGAGCCTATAAAGTGTGGTAAAAAATTATTAAGTACCACTCTGCAATGCCAGCTTTGTGCCAGCCATCCCCACCAAACAGGTGTATTATTCCTAGCTCCCAAGGCATAAATAAATAATTGCTTTTCCACATCTTTTTCTTTTTTTTTTTTTTTATGATGGCATTTCATTATTTTTTACTGCCATATTGTTATGGCTCCAGTTCCAATTCCAGGGCGGATTTGGGTGGGAGCACGTGTGCCTGTGCACGTAGGGATGTGTCCATGGGCTGGCAGCAGGGACAGCAGGGAGGTGGCTCAGGTGGTGGCATTCCAGCCACTCTTCCCGAGGGAGGGACTGCCCCAGGATGGGGATTTTTGGGGGGATATCCCCCTGCTTCACCTCAGTATCATCTCAGCCCCGTGTCCTCTGGATGTCAGGGATGCAGAGCTGGCATTCCTACAACTCCTGTTTGCACATTTGGGGTCGGAGAAGGAAAACAAACCCTGGATTCCACCCCGATTTTCATTCTCCCCTCATGATCTGATTGGATCCATCACGGAGCCCCAGCCAAGGACAGGTCCCGTTTTTCCTGGGCAATGTTTGCAGCAGCGTTTTGGGGTTGTTTTGGGGCTCTCAGCCCTGCCAAGGAGGCTGGGCGGGCAGATGAGCCCTGGGCGTGTTTTCCCCGCCAAGCCGCGCTCCAGACGGGGCCACCAAGGACGCCAAGGGAAGCGGTGATCCCCTGGAAAGGCCGGGGTCCGAGCTGTGACCTGGAACCGCGGGCTCTGCAAACACCCATAAATCTCCAGCTCACATCCAAACCTCGGCAAGGTTCAGTGCAAACTGCAAAGCTGCCAGGGAATCCAAGCCGAGCTCTAATCCAGCCCCGCGCTGATTTATGGCCTCAGGTGGAAGCCGTGGAACACGAGGGGTCCGGCCCCAAACCCCGGCGTGGGTGGTGGCCCCAGGGGTGGCTTTGTGGTGCTGAAGACCTGGGACAGCCAGGGCACGGCCCAAAACCACCCCAGCAACCTCGGCCAGCCTGGGTCGCCCACCAAAATATTCCCCCAGGCAGTAGGACGCACAATTATTTATCCCAGCCTAAAAGAAGAGAGGAAAGAGGGAAGGTTTTGGTCCCAGAAATCCAATTTTTGTACTCTCTACTGACAAAGCTCCCCCCAGCCAGAAGCAGGGATCATCATCCCTACAGGGCATTAACGAGGCCATTCCCTCTCTTCTCCCTGATCCTCATTATCTATCCATACATTAGCTTGGAAAAATAAATAAAATAGTAATAATTAGGGTAAGATCCCAGGTGACATGGTTGACATGACTCCTGACCTGCACATCCCTGGGAACACCCGGATAACCATTCTCATCCAGGCCTGGAATTCTGAGTTTCTTTCATGAGTTTAGCCGGGAAATTAACGGGTGAGGGAGGAGATTCCTGCAGCCACAAAGAGCGGGCTCGCAGCTGGAACATCTGCATCCCATCCCCGTGCCAAGCTCCTCTTTTTTTCCAACACTTTCCACACCCCCTCCATGTGCACGTAAATCTCCGAAGGGAAACGCAGCACCAAGGGTTGTGAACAGAAAGGTGACCCCAGGCACCCCATTAGGGCAGCACCTGCGACACGCAGTGGCTTTTCCAGCCCAGATCCCCTCGTGCTCCAGGCTCCCAGTGGATCTGCCAGCCGGCCTGAGCTCATAAGGCACAGAGCAGACTGTTCACAGCACCCTGGAGGGGTTTGGGTCACCAGGAATTGAGAAATGGGCACTTGGATGGAGATTTTGGGGGGATTGGGGAAGGTGACTCTGGGTGTGCAGCGGCTTTTTAGCCCAAACTCCCCTTGTGGTCCAGGCTCCGCAGTGGATCTGCTGGCAGGTCTGAGGTAAAAATCACCAAACAGACTGTTCACAACACCCTGGAGGGGTTTGGGTCACCAGGAATTGAGAAATGGGCACTTGGATGGAGATTTGGGGGGATTGGGGAAGGCGGCTCTGGGTGTGCAGCGGCTTTTCCATCCCAGATCCCCTCGTGCTCCAGGCTCCCCCTGGATCTGCCAGCAGCCCTGAGCTCATAAACCGCAGAGCAGACTGTTCACAGCACCCTGGAGGGGTTTGGGCCACCAGGAATTGAGAAATGGGCACTTGGATGGAGATTTGGGGGATGGAGAAGGTGACTCTGGGTGTGCAGTGGCTTTTCCAGCCCAGATCCCCTCCTGCTCCAGGTTTCCCCTGGATCTGCTGGCAGATCTGAGCTAAAAAATCACCAAACAGACTGTTCACAACACCCTGGAGGGGTTTGGGTCATGAGGAACTGAGAAATGGGCACTTGGATGGAGATTTTGGGGATTGGGGAAGGTGATGCTGGGTGTGCAACAGCCCCACTGGCTCCGAGCAGCCAGGGCTGCTGGGCAGGGCAGGGTCTGTGTCAGGACAGGGATTCTGAGAGGAATTGGGGTGCCAGGGATGGGACAAACTGAAATTCTCCTTCCTGGCTGGAGCAGAATCACAAAACCTCATTCCAAGTGTTTGTGCCACGCTTCTCTCCCACTTTATGCTGAAGGGGAGCGACCACTCAACTCTCAGGAAAGAAATCATAAAATCATTTCAGCAGGAAAAGGCCTCCAGGACCTGGAGTCCAACAATCCCCCAGCACCAGCATTAAACCACATCCCCAAGTGCCACATCTACACATCTAAATCCCTCCACAGACAGGGACTCCTCCATGCCCAGGGCAGCTCCTCCACTGCTTGCATTGTGTCCATCTTGCACTGGACACTAAAGCCAATATTCCAGCATTTTCCACAAATTCTGAGTGTATCAGATGTAGGAATACGGACAGATACAGCCTAAAGCTGAAAAAGCTTTTCCTGATTTTCCCCCATCCCTGCTGGGTGCTGTCCCTGCCTTCAGGTGGAGATGCTCCAAAAAACGTCTCTGATGCCAAACAGGTTTGATTCACAAATTAGAAATAGATCACTTTATAGTGATAGAAGTTAAAAATACATCACTTCATACCAAAGAAGAGTTCTTCAGGCAGACAGAACCTGGGGCAGCCTCCTGATTTTTCATGGATTTCTCATCCATGAGGCAGCAAGTGTTACATGGACACAAAAAAAAAGCTGCTTGTACCCAGATCTTGTTAAAGCCTGACGTGTCCATCCTAATCCCATCAAGCTTTGTCACAAAAATAATCCAAAGGCTTCATTCCCCCCGTCCCCGCCAGAGCAAACCCAGAGATTCCCAGCTCTCCTCAGAGGAAAAACCAACCCTGCACTGAAAGGGTTTCTGCAGGACCCACCTTGTAAAAGAAATGAGATTAGTAACGAGGCTTTTACCTCTTTTTTTTTTTTTTTTGGTAAATCCAAGTGAAAGCAGGAGTGTGACGAGGCCCTGGGAGCGTGTGTGCCATGGAATATTCCTGCAGCACTCGGGGCTGTGGTTTATTTTACTGGTGGTGACTAGTTCAAGCCACATTCAGTCAATAAATATGAGATATGAGGTCACCCCGCCACGGAGCTGTTAGCCTGTCTACATCTCTCACAGCTGGGCAGTAACCTTTTAACTGGCGTCTGCCTCGGTGGGGAGTCTCCATAAAAACAGGGCCAGCATCCCTTGGTCGTGGTGGGGGATCAGGGCCCGAGAGCACCACGGAGCTGCTGGGGGAGAGGGAGAGGGAGAGCTCGGGGCTGGCAGCTGTGGGGACAAGGTTTGATCCCAATTTGGAGCCACAGGTTGATCCAGGGGGTTTGGGACCCGCTCCAGCGGGACTGGGGTGGGGACCAGCCCCACCAGCAGGAGGGGGAAGCTGCATCGGCCTCAACCAACCAACTTCTGTCTGTGCAGGAAGCTCCCTTGCAGGAGTCCCTGACTGGAGGGGATCTTTTTCCTCCAAAAGTCCAGCACCGGGGTTAAGAAGATAAACGAGACTGGCGGCTTCGGTCTTCAGAGCTGTTTGTTCCATTTCTTAGCTCAAGTTCTGCGCCACCAAACTGTTGTGTTCCTCTGGGGAATGGTTTTACCCCAGAACCCCCTGAAGCCTGAGACCATGGAGTTTGATCCTTCCTTCCCATCTCGACCCTGTTGGCTCAGGTCCAGTTATCCTTCCTGAGCAGAGACAAGTTCCTGTTCTTCCTTGTTCTGTCTCTCTGCCCTGGAACCCTTTGAGAATAAAGCCTTGGGCTGATCCCAGGGGGTGAGAGCCTCTTTTGGAATCTTTTACCCTGTTCCCTGAGATATTCCTCCAAAGCCCCTCAAGGAACTGAGCTCCCCACAGGAGCCCAGGGGGCAGAGGGGGGATATTTCACCAAACCTGGCTGAACGCACCAGAAACAGAGCTAAAAACCACCCTGGACAGGAGATCCCAAGGTTCTGAAAGGTTTTTAGCCCAATTAACTCTTAAAACGTGCTGTGTTTAGTGTTCTGTGCCAGTAATCACTGCCTGCTCTAAACACACAACCCCTGTGTCAAACCCATCCTGCCAATGTCTCTGTGCCACCGTCACTGCAGGAAATGGAGCAGGAGGAGAAGAAGAAGAAGAAGAAGAAGAAGAAGAAGAAGAAGAAGAAGAAGAAGAAGAAGAAGAAGAAGAAGAAGAAGAAGAGGCACCTCCCCAAATTCTCCATCTTGCTCTCCTCTGTATCCACACTAAAAACCCCAAAACTACAAATTTTCACCCTGTGACAAACTAAACTTCTGTTTTCTTCCAAACCTTTGTTGCTTTCAACTCATCTCTGAGTGTTGGAAGTTTTTCCCATGGACTGAGGTCACAGGCAGAGCTTTCCTGGGGTCCCAGCCAGGGTCTCAGAGCCCCCAGGGCAGCTCGAGGGATTTTCCACCTGCCCTGGACTCCAACAGCTCATCCTCCCTCTCCCTGTGTTTCAGGCACACAGCACAGGGGTCCCCGTGAATCCCAGCCTGACTCTCCCAGGGGATGAGCTCGGCTCCTCCCTGCTCTGCTGGAGCCTCCAAAGCCAGAACCTCCCCTGGTGCCTCTCCTGGAACCTCTCTCAGCTGCCCTTTATGGGGCTATAAATCCACGAGGTTGTGGATGAGGCCATCAGATGTTGGCTGGCATCGGCCTCTGCCACCTCCACTGCAGCTCCACTGCACCTCCACTGCACCTCCACCCCAGCCCAATCCCACCTCCATCCCAGCCCAATCCCAGCTCCATCCCAGCTCCATCCCATTTCCATCCCAGCTCTATCACAGCTCCATCCCAGCCCAATCCCAGCTCCCCAGCCCCCTCTACCCCCAGAACCCCCACCTGAGGCCCAGGCCCCCTCAGATGGACACGTGCACACGGAAAGATGGAATTGCAGCAGTTCCTGAGCAGAACAGGAGGAACAGGGAAATAAAACATCCCTAATGTGCATTCCCCCATCCCAGTGATGCCCAGAGGCACCAACCACCCCTGCACCCCCCTCCCCCAGCCCCCAAACCCTCCCCAGCCCCTCGTGGCACTGGGAGGGTTGTGCCCCACACCATTATCAGACCCCATAACAAGGTGGCCACTCGTAATGCTGGGCCCAGGGTCAAGAACAACATCAACCAACCCTGCCCCCACCCACTGAGCACAGCCAGTGTGTCACCCTGCTCTGTGTCATGGCTTTAAAAACATCTCTAAAAATATCTTTTTTTTTTTTTTCCCTTTTCTTTTCCTATTTATTTATATTTTTGAAGGCCTGACTCGTCCAGGTGGAAAAAGCTTGCATCAGAGCCGGGGCTGAGGATGGTGACGGGCGTCTGCTGGTTTGACGTGAAAGGGGAGGAAAACGGGGAGGGGAAAAAAAAAAAAAGGAAACTTTGGGATTCCGTGTGCTTTGCCCAGAGGTGTGGCCACTGGCACGGCCCAGGCTGAGCCTCAGCCACACAGACAGAGCCTCAGGGAGGTGCTTCCAGCGGGAACACACACACACAGGGTTTTTATGGGAGCAGAGGGATCAGAATCACACAGGATCACACAGAATCACAGAATCCCAGAATCACAGAATCACAGAACCACAGAATCACAGAATCACACAGGATCACACAGGATCCCAGAATCCCAGAATCCCAGAATCCCAGAATCACTGAGTCACAGAATCACAGAATCACAGAGTCACAGAATCACAGAATCACAGAATCACAGAATTTCTGGGTTGGAAGAGACCTCCAAGATCATCCAGTCCAACCCAGCTCCAACACCTCAACCAGACCATGGCACCACTGCCACATCCAGGCTTTTGTTAAACACATCCAGGGGTGGTGACTCCAGCACCTCCCCGGGCAGCCATCCCAGAACTTTATCACTCTGTCTGTGAAAAACTTTTCCCTGATATCCAACCTGTGCTTCCCCCAGCACAGCCACAGGAGATTCCCACTTGGAAGGAACCCACAAGGATCATGGATGGATCATCAAGGATCCCATCCAGGGATCAAAGCTGTGGTGTTCTCAGCACCCTGAAACACAGCAAATCTCCTCAAAGCCTCTGGCAAACACAGAAAAAAAATCTAAATAAATAAATCTAAATTAATCTAAATAAATCTAAATAAATGTAAATGTAAATGTAAATGTAAATATAAAACTATATATAAAAATATAAGTATATTTATATCTAAATATAAAAATATATAAATATATATTTTTATAAATATGTACATGTATAAATATAAAATATATAAATATATAAAATATATAAATATGTTTATATCTAAATATAAAAATATATATTTATATAAGTATAAAAATACACACATGCATATTAAAAATATACATTTAGATATAAGTATAAATCTCAATATACATATAAATATGAAGGTACATATAAATAATACCTGTAAATATCAATATAGCTATAAATATAAATGTGAAACAGCTATAAATATAAATAGATATAAATAGATATGTGCATACTGCATGTGCACACACACTACATACATGTGTATTCATGTTAAAAATCCATATCACACACACATCTGTTGGATGAACTCCAAGGGCAGTGATTTTACAATATTTTACAATAAAATATTTTACAATATTTTACATTTTTAGGAGGCAGTTAATTGCCAGACTGAGCCAGAGCCATACCCACGGACTCATCCCAGCAATTTTCCGGCTGCCATCAGGCTGGGGCTGCCCAGAGCTGCTCCCAAAATTCCGAAATCAAGGGAACCCCACTCCTAAACCTGTGGGGGAGTTTGCCTAAAGGGGCCTCACTGGAATATCTGTCCCAGCTCCCCTCTCCCGGAGCATCTGTGCAAATAAACACTTCCAGCAGCAGCCCTGTCCTGGAAAACCGGGAGCGGGGAGAGCCGCGGCCGGGCCGGAACATCTGCCGCCCCTGATGGGAACAGCCGGGCTCAGCATCCCCCGGCCCCCGGCGTGGATGGATCCCAAAAACGCATTTCATCCTCCGGGCAGGGATTTCAGCACCAGCCGGCCCCGTCACCGCCATCCCATCCACCCTCTCCCTCCGTGCCGCTGCAGCCAGCGACTTCAAAGGGGACGGGATTAGGGTCTAATTGGATTTCTGGTCTCAATTAGGGCACGAGGGAAAGCAACTGCAGAGCTGACAGGGAGAGCTGCGGCCATCTGCGGCAGCGGGCGGGTGATTTACAGCGCTCCCACCCCCAGCGGGCAGGCAGGGTGGAAACCGGCCCTGAGCCCGAGGGAATCCCCGGGGATTTCACATCAGGATGGATGGGATGGGATCAGACATCACCTCCTGCCCCGCTGCATCTCGGGGATGGGGACAGAGCCTGGATGGGAGCAGGATTCACCTGATCCCAAATTAATCCATGGAGATTTCACATCAGCAAGGATGGGATGGAATCACACATCACCTCCCTTCCGCGCTTCATCTGAGCAATGGGGACAGAACCTAAAGAGGAGCAAGGATTCACCTGATCCCAAATTAATCCATGGATATTTCACATCAGCAAGGATGGGATGTAACTAAACAACACCTCCCTTCCCCACAGCACCTCAGGGATGGGGACAGATCCTGGAGGGGAGCAAGGATTCACCTGATCCTGAGGGAGTTCATGGATATTTCACATCAGTAAGGATGGGATGTAATCAAACATTGCCTCACTCCCCACAGCATTTCAGGGATGGGGACAGAACCTGAAGAAGAGCAAGGTTTCACCTGATCCCAAATTAATTCCTGGAGATTTCACATCAGCAAGGATGGGATGGAATCACACATCGCCTCCCTTCCCCACTGCATCTTGGGGATGAACCTGAGGGGAGGTGAGGTGATCTCTGCCTCCTTTCTCCTCCCAGGCACTGGATCCCGTGGGACTGGAGGCAGCAGCACCCCCACAGCTCGCTGGAGAAACCTCTGGAAGCTCCCGCGGGTTCCACCTCAAAATCAGGCAGAGGTGAGCTCCCAACAAGCAGCTGAAGCAAAAAGGAACAGCCTGGGGCACAGGGGGCACCTCGGCTGCCACCTGAGGCTCCTTCCTGCAGCCAGAGGTCCCGTGGCTACCCCAGCATTCCCCGTGGGTGCCCTGGGAGCACCAGGATGAGGGAGCGGGGCTGCTCGGGGGCACCAGCAGAGGAGAAGCCCAGGCAAGGGGAGCCCCCCAAGAACGCTCTGTTTGTTCAGCAGCACCCTCAGAGCCACCAGGCTGGGGCTAAGGGGTGCCCCAGGCTCTGCCTGGCCACAGCAGGGTCACCCCACCCACCCCAGCCAGGCACGGCTCCTCGGTGCCAATCCCCACAACCAGCCACAGCCCCCTGGAGCTCCCAGCCACCCCCACCCTCAGCACACACAGCCTTCCAGCCCTATTCCTGCTGCCCACCAGTGTTTCCCTTCAGCTGGTTCAAGATCAGGGCTGGAAAAGCAGCAGCTGGATGGGAGAGGGTGGGAGCAGCTCCCAATTCCAGGGGCGACGCTGCCGTTCTCACCCCCACAGCCAGGGATTGTGCCTTGGTCCCTTTCCAGAGGGGCTTCCAAGCTGGTTTCTCCTTTCCCTTGAGCAATCTGGGCTTTGCTGGGTGTTCTCCCGGGCAGCAGGGGTGGGGATGGGGGCTCAGCACGTTTTTGGAAAGGCTGGAAGCAAGGTTTGGGTTTGGGATAGGATTGGGAAAGGAGCCCTCAGCAGTCACCAGCACTTTCTCCTACACCGAGGCAAAAAAAAAAAAAAAAATCAACTGAAATTTCCCAGAGGTGGCACAAACAGAGTGGAAAGAACAAATGCTGAGGGGGGTGAAAACACAGAGCAAACCACAAGAGCTGCAGGCAAAGTGGTTCTAGAAAGAGGCTGGAGCTGGAGCGTGTGATTCAGAGTGTCAGAGGTTCAATACTATTGCCTCCAATTTAAATCACTCCTGCAAGAAGTGCAGAAGGAAGGTGATGAAAGGGGCCTAACGCTGCTCCCTGGTCGGAAAAACACAGCCCACTTGTGCCCTGTGGGGAAGTTTTGCATTTTGGCCAGACAGGGCCCTTCTGGAGCCTGCGCTTGTTTTGCAGAGTCGGAGCCACGGAGGGGGAAAGGCTCCCAGCTCTGAGGAGGGTGAGGGGCAGCAGCTCCTGCAGGGAGGGAGCAGAGCTGGGGTCACCCTGGGGAGAGCCCCCACGGGGATGGGCACCTCCTCCTGCTCGCTGGGCAAGGCCCCCCGTGGATGCTGAGGGTGGAAGGAATCACCAAAACCAGATTCACAGAATCACTGAATCCCAGAATCCCAGAATCACAGAATCACAGAACCCCAGAATCGCAGAATCACAGGATCCCAGAATTTCTGGGTTGAAGAGACCTCCAAGATCATCCAGTCCAACCCAGCTCCAACACCTCAACCAGACCATGGCACCAGTGCCACATCCAGGCTTTTGTTAAACACATCCAGGGGTGGTGACTCCACCACCTCCCCGGGCAGCCATCCCAGAACTTTGTCACTCTTCCTGTGAAAAACTTCCTCCTAATATCTAACCTGTGCTTCCCTTGACGCAGCTTAAAACTGTGTCCTCTCGTTCTGTCATCCAGTCCAGCCCAGCCTGCCACAGGACCCCTCCTGATGCCTGAAGTTTTCCCTTCCCTGTGTTTCAGGCTCTGTGCTGCCCAGGGGTGCAGCTCTCAGCCTCACATCCAGGCTCACTCAGCTCTGCACACAGCAGGGACACAAAACAAATCCTGGTCCTGCTGCACACCAAGGACAACTTTCAGCCCCAGAGCACAAACAAGGGGGGCTGGAGGGAGGAACAAGAAGGATGGGACCTCACACCCTGCAGCTGCAATTGGACAATTCAACCCCAAGGGGCAAATGGAGCCAAACTGATCCAAGTGTCAGACCTGGTGACCCTTTGTCCATTTGGGGACCATTTTGGGTCCCCCTTGGGTGCAGCCCTGGCCAGGCTCTTGTCCTGCCCAAGGTGCACCCTAAAGGCCTTTGAATAAATCTCTGCTTTATTCTCTGGCTCTGTGCAGCCTCTGTTCCAGCTCAGCCTCCCCAAGGCATCACTTCCACCATCCCAGGCTGCTCCAGCCTGGCCTTGGACACTCCCAGGGCTCCAGGGGCTGCCACAGCTTCTCTGGGCACCCTGTGCCAGGGCCTGCCCACCCTCCACCAGGGCCTGCCCACCCTCCTCATAGAACATTTCTCCCTTAAATCCCATCCAAATCAAAGCACAAACACCTCCTCTCCACACCCCCGACCTGGAGCGGTGCTCAAGGGCACCAGGAAGGCACAGGCAGGGAATTCCTGCTCCACCACCCTGGATGGGGATGGGTGATCCCCACCACGGCTCTCACAACACCCCGATTTGGGGAAAAACCACAGAGCAGCAAAGCTGTGCCCAGCCCTGGGTGTGCAGGAGCTGAGGGACCCCGAGCCTCACCCCCCAGAGGCACAGGCAGCAGGGTTTGCCATTCCCAAATCCCTGGGATTCCTAAGACCTGCACCTTTTCCAAGCAAATCCCCTGGGACTGAGGCAGTTTGCTCCCTTTTCCAAGGAAATCCTCTGGGTCTGAGGCAGTTTTCTCCCTTTTCCAAGGAAATCCTCTGGGATTGAGGCAGCTTGCTCCCTTTTCCAAGGAAATCCTTTGGGATTGAGGCAGCTTGCTCCCTTTTCCAAGGCAAATCCCCTGGGACTGAGGCAGTTTGCTCCCTTTTCCAAGCAGATCCCCTGGGACTGAGGCAGTTTTCTCCCTTTTCCAAGCAAACCCTCTGGGATTGAGGCCCAGATTTGCTCCCTGGAGGCCCAGCTGCTCTGCCCAGCCCCCTGGAAGTGTCCCAGCAGTGTCACCAGGGCCCAGCAGGCCCCAGCCCGAGCTCTGCTCAGGATCCAGGTGCACTCAGAGTGTTTCCATGGGAGATGAGGGACAGGCAGTCCTCCCGAGGATGCTAGAGCTGCCAGCATTGGGATTCTCCCTGCAGGAGCTGAGATCCCCCATCCAGCCCCTGCCAGGACCACACAGAACCTCCAGAGAGGGTGGAAAACCCGGGATCCACAGACAAAAATGTGCTTTCCACTCACATTAAAAAAAAAAAAATTAAAAAAGGGAACAAAAAAAGGGAAGAAGGAAACAAATATCATTTTCCCTGCATTATTCTTGCACCTTATGTGGTGGGCTTGAGAACCTCACCTGAGCCAGGATCACCCAGCCCCTGCTCTGAGCCTTGGGCTTTAAGCTCAGCATGAAGTTTCATTGTCATCCAGCTCCTTTGTAAGCCAGAGACTTCTGCTGCCGGATCCAAACAAAAACTTGTGGCTGAGCCTGCCAAAAACTCCTCGGTGGATGTGCCCTGGGTGTTTGGAAGGAGGGAAATGCACAATAAACACCCTGCACCGACAGGGCTGCGGATTTGGGGTGTCCGTGGGTGTGTTGGACCTGTCCCCAAAGATAAGTTTAACAATTGGGTGATTTCTCCTGCCTTTTTTTTTTTTTTTCCATCTTTTTTATTTTAACTCCCCCCCTGCTTATGCAGTGAGTTCCTAATATCCTGATTGGAACCAGATTTGCATGAATTAGGAGTCGAAATTGGAGCAGCGACTGCTGTGCAGAGGATGTAAAGGGAATAAAATGAATGGGGTATTAACCTTCAACCACTGAATATTAATCAGTGTTTCACAAAAAAGAAAACACAGAGGCTGCCACACTAAATATTTTTAGCATTTATTGACGGGCTTGATTTCCTCTCTCTCTTTGAGACCTTTTGCTTCCAATCACGGACCATAAAAAAATCCCAGCGAAGACGGGGAGGGCTCGAGAGGGGGAAGGGGGTGAAGAAAAAAACAAAAAAAAGCCCCCAAGCTCATCCATTTTCTTGGATGCTGGAGGATATTTGTGAGTTATGCAACGCCAAAGGGCAGCTGACAAACAGAGCTCCTAATCCCACCAGTGCTGGGTTCAAAGGCTCGGCTCTCCAAGTCCCAAACCAAACAGAAATCGACCCCGGAGCCCGGCGAAGCCTTCGGAAATGAAGGCACCGTGAAGAAATAAACTCCTTAAAAAGGCTGACTTCCCCCGTGCTGAAAGGTGAAATGCACTTGAAAATCAGCCCAAGAGAAGAATCGCCTCCTTAAGTGAATATTTCCATTCGCTTTTTGCCTGCAGTTCATCCAACAACGCCGTGGAAAATGAAATATCGATCCTGTCCCGGTGTTCCCTGGGATGGTGACATCCCCATGTGGCACTGGGGGCACTTTGGGAGCAGCAGCCAGAGGAGGTTTGTGCCCATCCCAGCTCCTGGGACACGGGGCAATGCCTCAGCTGGGAATTTTACTGGGATTAACAGCCACAGCCGTGGGGTTTTTTGGGGATTTATGGGTGGGATGGGTGGTGGGAGCAGGAGGTTGGGTTAAAGGCACCCCCAGCACCCCCAGCTAGCAAGGAAACCACATCAAATTGTGCTGACCCAACGCTGTCACCCCAGAGTTTTGTCCCAAACAATGCCTAAAATACAAAAAAAAAAACCTCACACAAATGGAAATCTCCAGAGCCTCTCCTTTTGTCATGGCAAAAACTTGGCACTGGATGGAGGGGGGCAATTTAAAAGTCAGATCTGGGCAGAGACAATTCCCAAGCTCCAAAACTCTGCTGCCCTGCTCGATGCACCTTTGCCAAGCAGAATCCATTTGTTTTCATTGCCTTCCTTATCGGGTTACCTGGATTTGTGTCAATGCTCAGAAAGGATTTGAGGGGGGCAGAGAGAGAGAGAGAAAACAGCGGTAGGTTTTCAGGAAATAGCAAGTTCTCTTTTCACTGAGATAGAAATCGTTTGGCAGCCCACAGTGAAATACTTCTGGGTTCCAGAAGAAAGCCGGGGTGGCGGGGGGGGGGGGGGAGGAGGGGAAAAAAGCAAGCAAGGGAAGGGAAGATGCTAATGAACTGCAGAGGAGAGGAAAATAAAAGTTGAAAAGAAAAGGAAAACAAACGAATCGAAGTGAAACCCGAGGCTGGGCAGGCGCCCGCTGGATCCTGCTGATCCACGGGGAGCTGCGGGGTCTGAGTCACCAGGTGAGGAGCGACCTCCTGTCCTGGGAATGCTCAGGGATAGGTGGCGTTAAAGGCCCGGGAATAGCAGCATTCCGGCCAAAAAAACCCTCAGGTACCAGGCCAGCAAAAATTGACGGGGGTGGTCACCTCTGCCTTGGGGGGATGAGAGCCCGGAGGGTCTCTCTGGTGGTGGAAACAGCAGTGAACTCGTGGAATCAGGGAATATCCAGGGCTGGGAGGGAACCACAAGGATCTGCTGCTTCCTGTGGGAATCAGCGCCCCCGGTGAGCTGTGCCAGGTCCCTTCCTTCCCTGGGTGCCCTGAACCTCCTGCCAGGACCTGTCGGGTTTGCTGCTGTCCCTCTGAACCAGAGCAAAGCCAGCGAGGAGCACTGAGGGTGCTCCCAGTCCCACCCCAAAGTGTTTCCCAAAGAGGGCCAGGCCAGCCCAGCGCCTCCAGAGCCACCTCCCAGTGCTCCCAGTAAAGCCCCCCTGGAGCACGCCTTGGTTAATGGGGCTTTTCAAGCAGAGTGATTCCACAATCCCATGGATTTGGGGCTCCTGTGCAGGAGTTATTCCACATTCTCCTGGATTTGGGGCTCCTGTGCAGGAGTTATTCCACATTCTCGTGGATTTGGGGCTCCTGTGCAGGAGTTATTCCACATTCTCATGGATTTGGGGCTCCTGTGCAAGAGTTATTCCACATTCTCATGGATTTGGGGCTCCTGTGCAGGAGTTATTCCACATTCTCACAGATTTGGGGCTCCTGTGCAGGAGTTATTCCACATTCTCATGGATTTGGGGCTCCTGTGCAGGAGTTATTCCACATTCTCCTGGATTTGGGGCTCCTGTGCAGGAGTTATTCCACATTCTCATGGATTTGGGGCTCCTGTGCAGGAGTTATTCCACATTCTCCTGGATTTGGGGCTCCTGTGCAGGAGTTATTCCACATTCTCATGGATTTGGGGCTCACCCAGCTTCATTCCTGGAGGGAAAAAAGCAGGATTTCTGTGCTTTGTCCTTTCTTTGCGTGCCCTGGGACTGGAGGCTGCGTTCTAAAGACTCTGCATGCACCGGCTGCAATGGGAACGTGATCCCCTCCAACCTGTATCACCTGGTTCTCACCCTCCCAGCCGCTCCATCCCCTTAACTCCTGCTGCACAGGGAGACCTGGAAAAGCGCTGGTGCTCCAAGGAGAACCCCAGGGATGGGGAGGAGGGAGAGGCAGCAGCCCCAATTCACCTGTTGGGTGGGAACAGGGGTAGAGCTCTTCCCTCCCACCCCATTCCTGCTGGCACATCATTGCTGGAAGTTTCTGGAAGGGGCTCTGGTGACCTGGCTGAGCTGAAGATGTCCCTGCTCATCGCAGGAGGGTTGGAATTTAGGATTTTAAAGGTCTTTTTCCAACCCAAACTGTTCTGTGATTCTGGGGTTCCACCCTGGCTGCTGTGACCCCATGGCTGTGCCACCACAGCTCCAACATCCCTAAGGCTGCCAATTAACCAAGGGCAGGTTTGGATTTGTAATTAGCAGGAAATTCTTCCCTGGCAGGGTGAGGAGGCCCTGGCACAGTTTTCCAGAGAAGCTCTGGCTGCCCCATCCCTGGGAGTGTCCAAGGCCAGCTTGGGGCCACCTGAAGGTGTTGGTGGAACAGGCTGAGCTGTAGGGCCCCTTCCAACCCAACCCATTCCATGATTCCATGATTTATCCCCTCTCAGCATCTCCACATCAGCCAGGCAGCAGCAGGACAGTGACCAAGGGACCTTCCTGAAGCCCAGGAGAGATCCAGGGACCTTCCTGAAACCCAGGAGAGATCCAGGGACCTTCCCAAACCCCAGGAGAGATCCAGGGAGTTTCCCTAATCCCATGGAGATGGGGTGGCATTCCCAAAGCCAGGGGAGAACAGGTGACCTTCCCAAATCCCTGGAAGGAGCAGGTGACCTTCCCAAATTCCAGGAGAAGAAGGTGTAGGTGACCTTCCCAAACTCCAGGAGAGACCCAGGGACATTCCCTAATCCCGGGGAGATCAGGTGACATTCCCAAATTCCAGGAGAGATCGGGTGTCCTTCCCAAACCCCAGAAAAACCTCCCTGCCCTGCTGATCCTGCCCAGGGAGGGCACCCAGCCCTTCCAGTTTGCACTAGAGCTGGACTGGATTTGAACCTTCTGGGAAGACAGCTTTCTTCAACCTTAAACATATTTAATTTTTTGCCATCTGGAGGGATCTGTCAGGATCTTTTCCATCACTAAATTCCTGGAGTTTCATCAGGGATTATGGAGTTGAGACAAACAAAAGCATCCCCGAGTTTCCACGCTGCACCTTTGAGACCAGAAAAGAGCCAGCTGGATTTTTTTTTTTTTAATAAATAATTTTAGTTTGTCTTTCTTCTTTTCTTTTTTTTTTTTTTCTTTTTTCCAGTTAAACTGTCTGTGTTGCTTTTTAACCATTATCCCAAGCACATGGTTCAGCCTTCCCCAAAACCAAACCAAAACAAAAAATCCTGAGGTGTGAGAAGATTAAAGATTTCAAGATCTGGACATTTGCAAATCAGAACCACATGTTGGGAATAAATGGGGCTGGCAGGCAGCCACCACTTGGAAAAGCCAAGGAGCTCTGGCTTTAAAAGGATCCTCCCGAAAGCCTGGAGAGAACAAGAACATCAGCACTTCCCTGCCATCCTCAGGACCAGGATAATCAGGGGATTTATCACATCTCCATGTGCTGGTTCCTACCTACAGGAACATCACAACCACTTTTGGACCATCTCTGGTGATTTCTGAGTCTTCCCACTGCCCATCCACCCCCAGAATTCCAGCAGGCTCAGGCTCCTCTGAGAAAAACTCAAAGCCCAGTTCTGCGTGGGTCAGATCGTGTCCCACCAAGATCTCCAAGGAAATTGCAAGGGGAAAAGGTACAGAAGGTCCCGAATCCAGGAAGCAAATCCATCCTGGAAAGGACAGTGGAATGGCCAGAGCCCCCCTGGTGCCGTGGGTGAAGAACAAGGATGTCAGGAGGAGGAAGCTGAAGAAGAGAATTGCTGGATCCTGGCTTGGCCAGGGAGCTGCAAAGGGTCAGGAGATGGCTCCAAGCTGCATCTTCTCCCCCTTCCAGCTGCTTTCTGCCTGTGATATCATCATCAAATCACCACATTATCGAATAATCATCATTAAATCATCATCATCATCAAATCACCATCATTAAATCATTGTCATCAAATCACCATCATCATCAAATCATCATCATTAAATCATCATCATTATCAAATCATCATCAAATCACCATCATCATCATCAAATCATCAAATCATCATCATCATCAAATCATCAAATCATCATCATCATCATCAAATCACCATCATCATCATTGTCATCAAATCCTCACCAAATCATCATTAGATCATCATCAAATCATCAAATCATCATCACATCACTGTCAATAAATCATCATCATCATCATCAAATCACCATCATGAAATCACCATCATCAAATCACCATGGGTTGGTTTGGCAGGACAAGACCCCAAGGATCACCTCATTCCAAGGTGTCCATCCCAGCTCAGAGCAGCCCATGTCCCATCCCAGCCCAAAATTCACTGCCCAAACCCACCTCCAGCCCAGGATTTAGATCAAATGTTCCTCATCTCACAGGCACAAGCTCTGCTCAGCACCCTGAGCTATCCCAAATTTTGCTGAAGTAGGAGCTGGGCACAGCTGGAATCCCACCCAGGGGGGGCCATCCCAGCTGGGATGGAGCTGAAGGCTCAGGAGCATCCCACCTGTCCAAATTTCCTCCTCCATGGCAAGGCAGAGGCATTTCCAAACAGCAGGAGAACATCCCGAAAAGAGCCTGAGGGGGTTTGCTCCCCACCACTCCATTTCCTCACCCCGGGAATTGTCCTGCTTGTCACCAGGAGAACCACCCGGAGCAGGACTCTGGTCCTCCTCAGTGAGGAGAAAAAAATGAGCATAATTACCTATCCATGCTGGCTTTACATGGAGATCATATTCTTGGTCCTCCAGTGGTTTATGGGGTCTTTAGCTCTTCCCTTTTTTCTCAGGGGGGGGTTCAGAAATCTCCTTTATTAGGGGAAAAAAGATTGGAGTGCATTAGGCAGAGCGCCAGGAGCCATGGCAACCTCGGATTTTTCCATCTTCATTACAAGTTCAAGCGAAACCTTCATATAAAACCGAAATGAAAGGCTACATTATAAGTCCATTTTGAAATGTTTGCCTGGAAGTAGAAGGTTGGACTGCATCCTTTTTCTCCGCGCTGAACGTTCTGGTTCTGCGCGGAGCACATTTTTCAAGTCAGGATTTTTGTTTTCTTTCAGATTTTATTCCGTTTGCTCACGCAGGGTGGGTCGTCTGGTGGTTAGAGAGAGGCATGGAGGCAACTGGGCTCCAGGCTCAGGCTGTTCCTGGTCGCTCAGGGAGTGTTCCTGATTTTAGCCAGGTGATTTGGGCAAATCCTCTCAGCCCCAAATGTCGTTTGGGGGTTTTATTTCCTTTCTTACCGATGTAACAGCGATGATAATTCCGTGAGGTTGCGCCAGGACAAGCATTTCACCACCCATCAAAAAAAAAAAGTCCAGCTGGCTCTTTTCTGGTCTCAAAGGTGCAACGTGGAAATTCAGGGATGCTTTTGTTTGTCTCAGCTCCATAATCCCTGATGAAACTCCAGGAATTTAGTGATGGAAAAAGATCCTGACAGATCCCTCCAGATGGCAAAAAATTAAATATGTTTAAGGTTGAAGAAAGCTTCTCAGAAGGTTCAAATCCAGTCCAGCTCTGGTGAAAACTGGAAGGGCTGGGTGCCCTCCCTGGGCAGGGAGGTTTTCCTGGGGTTTGGGAAGGACACTTGATCTCTCCTGGAATTTGGGAATGTCACCTGATCTCCCCGGGATTAGGGAAGGTCCCTGGGTCTCTCCTGGAATTTGGGAAGGTCACCTGCACCTTCTTCTCCTGGATCTGGAAGCCAGAGCGAGAGGTTAAGGAGAGGTTAGAGAATGGCAGGAATTGTCTGTTTGCTTTGCAAAGCCGTGATTGGGAAACCCAAAATTCCCCAGCCTGCTGTAAATCCTGACACGGGGCTGCTCAGGAGAGGCTCAGCCACTCCTGCAGTGACACCTGGGTGGGTTCATTCCTGCTCCGGGTCACCTCGAGCTGCTCTGGCCTCAGCCAGTCCTGGGAGGAGGCAAATTCTGCAGCTGCCTCTCATTTCTGGGCACCTCCTCACCTGGGCCAGCAGGTCACGGCCATGGCAGGGACTTCCCTTCCCTCTAGCACAGGGCTGAGCAGCTTCCCCGGGGCTGCAGCAGGAGAAATCTCCTCTCCAGCCCCTCTGGAGCACCTGGCACTCAGCTTTTCCTGGGAATCACAGCCTGGTGTGCAGCTTGCACCGGGCTGAGGGCCTGAAGGGAAGGGGAGCTGCTGGAAAAGCTCTGTCCCAGCTGCTCCTGCTCTGGATGGGGGTCATGGAAGGCCAGGGCTGGGCTGGGCTCCACGCTGTGAGCCTGCAGTGAATCCTGGCTGTGCTGGAGGCAATCTGGGGCTCCAGAGCCTCCTCCTGGCTTGGGCCAAGCCCCAGACCCCAGGGACACGATGCCCATCTGCTCCTGCTCTGAGCACTCTCCTTCCCCCGCAGGGTTTATCAGAGAAACCCCAGTCCAGGCATGACGAGGGGTGCAGCATCTGCTCCTGGGGGACAACTCTGACCCTCCTGGACCTTCTGGCATGGCTCAGCAGGGCTGGAAGCAGCAGCTGTCCTCGAGGTGACAATTTTAACCCTCATGGACCTCCTGGCATGGCTCAGAGAGGCTGGAAACAGCAGTTTTCTCCTGAGGGACAACTCTGACTATCCTGGAGCTCATGGTGTGGCTGGGAGGGGCTGGAAGCAGCAGATTTCTCCTGAGGGACAACTTTGACCCTCCCAGACCTCCTGGCATGGCTGGGAGGGGCTGGAAGCAGCAGTTGTCCTCTGGGGGACAACTCTGACCCTCCTGGAGCTCCTGGTGTGGCTGGGAGGGGCTGGAAGCAGCAGATTTCTCCTGAGGGACAACTCTGACCCTCCTGGAGCTCCTGGCATGGCTGGGAGAGGCTAGAAGCAGCAGATTTCTCCTGAGGGAGAACTCTGACCCTCCTGGAGCTCCTGGTGTGGCTGGGAGGGGCTGGAGCATCCTGCAGGAGCCCGTCCCGCTCCACGAGCCCGCACATCCACCCCTCCCGTGCCCTGGCACGGCCTTTAGCGCTTCTCCTCCTTCCTAACGACGCTGGGAAAGCTTTTCCAGGAGGCTGGAAGGAGCCCCTGCTCCTGCTGGGTCTGATTTCCCTCCCGCTCCGCTCCAACCCCAACCTGCCCCGGCCCGGGGGCCACAAACAGCGCTGGGGCCTTTTCCTTTTCCTTCCTCCATCCTTCCTGCCACCCCTGGCTGTCAATTAGTTGAAAAAGCTCTTTCCTCCCTCACCTTTGGCAGCCTGGTGAGATAACGACTCCAAAAAGAGCTCAGGCCGGGCCCTGCGGCCTTGGCGGGCAGCGGGAGGTGAGGAAGGTGAGGAAGGTGAGGAAGGTGAGGAAGGTGAGGAAAGTGAGGAAGGTGACCTTCATCCCTCCCTCCTCTTCCTTTCCTCCCCCTGCAGCTCGGGCAGGCTGGGGCAGGCTCTGGGCTGCCTCCCTCCCGGCAGAGCTCCTCTGCAGGGTGATTTTTGTAATCCAAACTCGGGGGGTGCTCCTGGAGGTAACACAGCCCGCGCCAGGCCTGGAGGGGCCTTGAAAACCAGGACCTGAATTCTGCACTCCCTGAATCCAGAGATGAAGCTGAGGGGGGAAAAGGATTTAATTTGGATTTTCTGGGTTTAATTTGTCATTTCTTCCTCCCTCCCCTCAGCAACCAAACTCCAGGCTGCTGCGGCTTCACCCCCAAAAAACGCAACTTAGGGCTTCTTTTGCCAGCAGTTGTGAGGGAAAAAAACCCCTTTCCCTGGCACCTGCAGCTGCTTTCATGGCCTGGAAGGTGCTTTGTGGGGTTTTCAAGCACTGAGGGGCTTCAAATCACTGTGGGGCTTCAAATCACTGCGGGGTTTCAAAGCATTGTGGGGTTTTCAAGCACTGTGAGGTTTTCAAGCATTGTGGGGCTTTCAAGCATTGTGAGGCTTTCAAGCATTGTGGGGTTTCAAATCACTGTGGGGTTTTCAAGGATTGTGGGGTTTTCAAATATTGTGGGGTTTCGAATCACTGTGGGGTTTTCAAGCACTGTGGGGTTTTCAAGCACTGTGGGGTTTCAAAGCCCTGTGGGGTTTTCAAGCTTGTACAACCTCATCCCTGCTCCCCATGGCAGTGAGAAAGGATGGGAAGGACCCCAGAGATTTCCTGGGATAAGCACATCCCCCTCAGCATTCCCACAGGGTCTCCCCAAACCTGCCAAGTGCCTCTCCCAGAGGTGACACTGCGGGGGTTTGCTGCCTCACGTCCCTGCCCCCAAAAAGGGACTTTTCCAACCCATTTTTCCCTCCTTTCCAGCAGCAGGATGGATGAGGGAGGGTGGTTCTGCACCTGCACGTGGGGAGATGCAGCAAAACCCTCTCAAAAAACATATGCTCAACCCCTGAGTGGGGTGTGCAACCCCCAAAATCCACCAGATCACCCCGACCCGCCTTCCCCAAGTGCAAAATTCCCTCAGGGAACAAAAAAGGGGAATTTTAGAAAGCGATTTCCACGGGATGATTTTCTCCCCAGTGCCACCCGGGCTGGGTCAGTGTCCCCTGCTTGTCCCCAGAGCTCCTGGACACCCCTCAGCTCCCGCCCATTAACGACATAATGGAAACCATCCCACCCCAGAGAGAAAAACTGGAACCACTCGGAGGTGAGAAACCCATTAGTGCCTTATAAACCCCTGCCATCCTCCACGGGAGCTTTTCAAAGCCAGGCAAACAATAACTCCAACCCCACGGGGAGAGGCCGAGCTCTCCAGGTCCCAAATATTCGCCGCTCCCGCCGTCGTTCCAGCCATAAAAACGGATTTATTAAAAAAATCCCCGGTTTGATTTCATCTGAATTAAAGCCCCACTGGAGCCTGGTTTAATATCTCTGAAGCTGTGAGGTCACAGCTGAGTGTGCAGGATGAGAAAGGCAAGGCTGGAAAAGCCCGGCTTGGTTGGAGTCAGTGATTTAAATTAAGTAAAAACTGGGAATGTGCGTGGGCAGAGTTGGCATGAGCAGGTCCTGGCAGGGCAGGAGTGCTCATCCATGAGAATGAGCAGTTCTGGTGCCCTTCAGTGCATTCACATCAGCTTTGCCCAGCAGGGATAAGAAGAACAATCAAACTTTTGAGCCGCTACCGTGGAATCCATTTTTGGATTTTTTTTTTTTTTTAATTTCCCTCTTTATCTCTAGTTTCCAAAAAACTTCCCAATTTTTGCTTTTCTAACTTTGCCCCTTGGCACAGAGGGGCTGGGGGAGGCTCTCCCATGCCCTCTGGGAGCCAGGCAGAGCCATGCCCAGGAGGAGGCTGCCTGCCCTCCTTGGAGTCCCAAAAAACACCAGCAATCGGTAAAATTCCACGTTCTGCTTCCCCACTTACTCTGATCCAGCCCCACCAGCCTCCCACCCCACTCCCGAACACCCTTTGGAAGGATGGGATTCCTTTTCCTGTAACCAAATGCATTGAAAATTATGATTTTTAATCACAAATGGATCACAAACAAACCCGTGGAGAGACAAGGGATCTGCCTGAGACTGAAACAACAGCTCCTGCTCCGGAAAAATCCATAAATTAGGACAAAAATCTCATCACTTCAGGATCTTTTAGGACCATAAATTAGGACAAAAATCCCATCATTCCAGGATCTTTTAGGACCATAAATCAGGACAAAAACCCCATCACTCCAGGATCTTTTAGGACCATAAATTAGGACAAAAATCCCGTCATTCCAGGATCTTTTAGGACCATAAATGAGGACAAAAATCCCATCATTCCAGGATCTTTTAGGATCATAAATGAGAACAAAAATCCCATCATTCCAGGATCTTTTAGGACCATCACTTTTTTTTGCTGCCTCTGCTGTGAAATCCCCTCTGTGACCACTGGAAGAGAAGAGAAAAACCAAGAGAGGAGGAGAGGACAGGGCTGCTGGTGCTCTGCCCCCTCCCCGGCCCGGAATCCAATAAAGATGATTAAATTACATGTCCTTTCCTCCCCTTGGAATCCCCGCTCTCGGCTGGAGCACGGAGCTCAGGAAATGGGGCAAGACAACTTCCCTCGTGAAACCTTAGAAGGCCGAGCAGGGGGTGCTGCTCTAATGAAGAGCTGGCCCCGCCGAGCAGAACCTGCTGGAAATGCAGCGGGGAGAGAGGGGCTGAGCCTGCCCCCAGCCCTCCCCTCGCACATCCCAGCCCAGCACCGCGACTTTTCCTGCTCTGCTCCCTCCTGGAGGGCGAGGGAGGCTGACAGAGAGCCCTGTGTGTGCTCGGGGTGGCCGGTTTCCAAAGGAAAAATACGCCATGGATGGCAAAAACTCCTACTTTTTAATTTTTTATTATTATTATTGTTGATTTAATTTTTTTCCCCCTTTTTTGGCCTGCTGTTTGCTAAGGAGGGGGAAAAACCCAACCCGTGCATTGTTGGGATGGCTGCTCCAGACTGGTTTGGGGCAGAAATCTGGAGGTTTTGGTTACACTTCCCTGAAAAAGTTTCTGTCTTTCACAGAAAAACGTTAAGAAAATGAATATTAGAACTTTTATATATATATATATATATATAGTAATTTTTTATATATTTATATTTATATTTATATATTTTGGTTATAAAATTTTAGAAATAAATATGTAAGCCCAAAAGCTGAACTGATCTGGTCATTCATGTCTCTTCTCAGAGAATTTCCTCTTCCAGTTCAGATTGCCCGGATGAACGTGAACCAAAATTCCCCCTTTCCATGAGGGTCTCCAGCCACCACCTGCAGCTCCTCAGGGCTCAGAACAGATCCTTGGTGCTCCCTCTGGATCCCACTGAAATTCCAATTTTGGGGACTCCCAGCAGTGCCATCCATGCTCCACCATCCCTTTCAGTCTGGATTTGTGGAGGAGCAGGTTGGGGGTTCCAGGTGGGAAAAGCACCAGGGAGATCCTACAGAAAAGGCTCCCAAAAGTTTTTGGGGTTTTTTTTTTTGGCAGGGTGGCTCAAGGGTCGAGGTGAGAAAACGGTGTGTTATGGGTTAACATAGTTTGGATTTTGTTACAAAAAACAGACCTATTAGGAGTTAGTTTTTTAATTGTTTAGGTAGTTTGACCACTGAGAAAGCAGAATGTGACTTTTGGTTAATATTTATATAAAGCTGAGAAGGGGTGAGAGCTTTTTTCTTTTTGATTTGATTTTTTTTTTTTGATTTTTCTGGAGTGAAAATAAACACAGTAATTAAACGCTTGTAAAAGAAAAGAAAAAATATTTTTAAAGTTCCGTTTGTTTTTTTCTTTCCTTTTTTCTTATTTTTATCCTTTCAGTGTGTATACATAAACTGTATTTGCAATTTAAAAATAGGCCTATTTTACTCTTTATGTTCTCCTAATAATATTATTATTAGGATGCATATCATCCCAGGGGTTGGGTTTCCCCCCTCCTTAGCAAACAGCAGGCCCAAAAAAGGGGATAATAATATTATCCCCTTTATATTATATTATTTCTTTATTATTATATTATTATATTATATATTTATTTCTTTATTATTATATTATTATGTTGTTATATTATTATATTATATTATATTATTATTGTATTATTATATTACTATATTACTATATTGTTGTATTATTGTATTATTATATTATAATATTATATTGTTATATTGTTATATTATATGATTTAATTATTATATAATTGTATGTTATTGTTTATTTATTATTTATATTGTATTATTTAATATATTTTATCACATAGAATACAATAAATAAGAAAACATCACATGGTGTCAGGAGCATCACCCGAGCGGAATTTTCCGGACCAAAATCCCCGAGATTTTTCCAAACTCTTTTTTTTGCAAAGAGTTTTTCAAACCCAGAAAGAGCCAAATTCCTCCCCCACTCCCTGTTCCCGTTACATAAGATAATTAACAGGAATACAACTCCGTGGTTATGCAAGAAATCTGGGGGCACTTTCTGTTCCAGTTTCACCCTTAATCACCTTTTCCTCGCAGGTGACATCCTGGCACTGGGTGTCACCTCGTTAAAGCCCAGCCTGAAGCCAGTGTTATTTATTTATTCCACCTGATAAAAGCAGGATATTGCTCCCTGTGATAACACACACGGGGTCATTTTCAGTGAAGCCTCTCTTGGCAAACTTTTAATACAACGAACAGCGCCCGTATCAGATCCCGGATAAAAGCTGTCACATCCCAGCCCAGGCCTTCAAGGGGTTGTAATTACCTTCTGTTTGGGGTTGTTTGTTTGGGTTTTGTTGTTGGTTTGGTTTGTTGGGTTTTTTTTTTTTCTTAATTGTTGCTCATAAAAATCAAGGCAGAAAATTAAATTAGTTCGGTGCAATTTAGCACGAGCTTTATTCAAAGGCAGGGCTGGGGGTGGCTGGGTTAAACCCCGTTTGTGGTGTGGGTTAAACTCCACTTGTGGTGTGGGTTAAACCCCACTTGTTATGTAGGTTAAACCCCATTTCTGGTGTGAGTTAAACCTCATTTCTGGTGTGGGTTAGACCCCATTTCTGGTGTGGGTTAAACCCCACTTGTTATGTGAGTTAAATCCCATTTCTGGTGTGGGTTAGACCCCATTTCTGGTGTGGGTTAAACCCCACTTGTTATGTGAGTTAAATCCCATTTCTGGTGTGGGTTAAACTCCACTTGTGGTGTAGGTTAAACCCTACTTGTTACGTAGGTTAAACCCCATTTCAGGTATGAGTTAAACCTCATTTCAGGTGTGCGTTAAATCCCATTTCAGATGTGAATTAAACCCCATTTGTAGTGTGGGTTAAACCCCACTTGTTATGTAGGTTAAACCTTATTTCAGATGTGAGTTAAACCCCACTCCTGGTGTGGGTTAAACCCCATTTCTGGTGGGCCTTGAGCTTGGAATTGGGTGGGCAGCAGGGATAAGTGAGGTGATATTGTCCCATATCCCCCTTTCCTGCATGGGAGGCTGCAGACAGAGCTGGGGGCAGCCCTTGGCCCTCAAACTTCTTCCAGAGCAGGAACCTCCATCCTTTTCCAGGTGGGAACAACCCTGGCAGTGTCCCTTTGAGCAGTTCCCATTAAAATCCAAAAAGAATGAACTTGGGAGAAGATATACGATGGTCCCAAAAGTCCAGCCCAAAAATGAGCCTTTCCTGCTTCCTGAGGCTGTTCCAGTCCCAGCAGAGCTTCTGGGGCAAACAGAGCCCAGATCTGTAGGGCTGGAAGGGCCCCACCAACCCCAAATCCCTCCTCCCACATTTATATTCCACCAGCAGAGAATTGGCCACAAAATTCCAGGGCAGTGGGGTTGTTTCAAAATTAGAAGAGGCCTTGAATGAGCTTTTCCATGAGTTTATCTGGCGAGTTTGGCTTTTTTTTCTTTGAATTTCTTGGAGTACCTGGGGCAGGGAGGCCGCAGAAGTCCCTGGTGAGGGGTGGCACTGAGGCAGGGAAGCCTCTGCGAGGTGTCAGAGCCACGATAAGCTCGGTTTAAACTCTCCCCAGAGCTAAATCCCAGTGTCAACACGTGCTGCTGGCCCAGCTCTGCCATCAGGCCAGGCAAACATCAAATCAAATCAAATCAACTCAAAGCCTGGGCACATCCAGGCCAGGCTGGAGTGTTTAACTCCCCGATTCCCAGCCCAGCAGGGCTTTCCCAGCACCTTCCCCACAGCCAGGTCTCTCCCCCCAGGCATTTGTTTATCCAAGAAAGCCCTGGGTGTGAATTATCCCCGGGTTTATTTATCCCTGGTGGGCACAGGCCCAGGGAGCTGCTCCGCAGGGTACACGCTGTCCCGGGCCTGCAGCACCCACAGGGAATGTTCTGTTTGCCTCTCTTCCTGCCCTCACCTCCACACCACCCACCCTGGACAGCCCCAAAATTCCAAAAAACCCCAAGGGCAAAGCCACTTGAGGCTCCTGATCTCCCCAGGTGGGGAAGGAGAGGGCTCGTCCCGCTCCCTCCGTCCTCGCCCTGGGTCAGGGATGATGTTCCCCATGGGAAGGGGCACAGCAGGGAGGTCTCTCCCTTCAGGAACCTTTTAAAAAACCCCAAAGCCACTTTGTTGAAGGCTGCACAAGCCCAGGCAGCTCCTGCCAAGGACGGTGGGGCCTTTTTGGCTGCCAATCCCATTGGCCACGGCACATTTTTCCTTCCAGGAGTAGATTTTTGCAGCTTTCCCTGCTCGTCCCAGTCCCTGGAGGAGAGGGGGGATCCAGTCCCCTGCTCCAGCAGTGTCCCTGTGCCATCACCTCCCCTTAACACCCCAACATATTTCAGGCTGAGCTCAGCTAAGCTCAGGATTAGCCCCCCTGAGTGGCTGTAACTCATCAGGAAAAAAACCCCACGCCAATATTCTGAGAAAAATGCCCTTTTTTCCCAGATTGGGCACGAGGAAGGTTTAAAAAACACCATCTGGCACAGTAATTTTATTTCCCCCCTTATTTCTCTGTCCTTTCCCTGGTTAAGGGGAAGTGGGGAGGGGGAGAATGTTCACTGTTTTATTAATTGATGGCAAATAATCCGCAGATAAAGCGCACGATCAATGTTTTAATGAGAACATATGGTGGGGGAAATTGATAGGAGTGAGCCTTTGGAGAGATCCTGGGGAGCAGAGTTACAGGAGGAGGGGGGAAAGGCTTGGACAGGGAATTCTGAATCTTCCTCAGTGGGAGGAGGAGGAGGAGAAGGGGGGAGCTGTCTGAAGGAATGCCCAAAAATGCTCACAGCAGGTCCAGCCTCAAAATTCCCTGTGACTGACCTGTCCCCTGGGGCCAAGGATGCTCCTGGACTGGCTGCTGCTGCCCTGGGCTCTGTGAGGAGCCCCAGCATCCCAATCCCAGCTGATCCCAGATTCCAGCGGGATTCCTCTCATTCTTCACACGGACTTTCACCCCCCAAACCAAACAGGGGGGGTCAGGGTGCTGCTCCCACGCTTCCCAGGATCCGTTTTTGCATTGCTTTGGTGACAAGGGATGTCAAGGACTCGCCAGCGGTGCCAAAGGTGGCCCTCTGGCCTCGTGAGGTGGCACTTGGGGACACTTTGCCACTCCCTAAAGGGTCAGGGAATGAGGATGAGGCATCAGCTTGAACACCAAACTGAAAACAAAGACGTTTGGATGTCTCTCACTCCCAAATTCCAGCACAAAAATCGACCCCACCAAAACCATCCCACCTGCATCACACACGAGGTTTCCCCAGATTTGGAGTCTCCAGCACTGGTTTTGCTCTGATTATCCCCAAAACTCCAAACTCATTTGCTCTGATTATCCCCAAAACTCCAAACTCATTCCCCAGCTGGGTTGGAACTCCCTGTTCCCAAGCAGATCCCAAATTCCCTCACCAAACCTCAGGGGATTTTCTCTCGTGTGAGGCTTTCCAACTGAGAAAACACAAATCTGTGGGGGGAAAGGATCTCAGGGGCTGGATATGGGCTTTTTCCAGCTTGCAGGCCTGGAGATGCCCCCTCTGAGAGGGAAGAGCAGAGCCCCCAGCCAGCCCTGTGCTGCCAGCAGCCAGAACCAGCCCCGTGTGGGGCAGCTTTTGTGTCCTGCCCCTGCTCCAGGAGCTCTGGGGTCACCAGGGAGAAGCTGGGAAGGCCAGAGCTGGGGGTGATTTCAGCCTCTCACATCTCCTGTGCAGATGGGAGGGACCTGATCCCTGCCTTTCCCAGTTCCCCTCCAAGGTTTGCTCTGTTTTTTTTCCACAGCGAGGCCGAGAGGTTTCTCAGGGCCCCCTCCAGCCCCTGCCAGCCCTGTCCCTGTGCCACCCCAGGGATTCTAGGAACTGCACCCCGCCGGGCAGGGACGGCTGTGCAGCCTCCCCACCTCGCCCTGTGCTGCCTGGGCTCTGTCCAGCCCCGGGCCTGGCCCGGCCGAGGGATGCCAGGGAATATTTGTGTGTCCCAGATGAATGGAGCTGCTGAGCCGAGAGCTGCGGCGAAACCCCGCAGGACAATCCCCCCCATTGATGGGGCTGCTGGAGAGGCTCCCACAGCAGAGCCCTCCCGTGGGATGGGCGCAGCCTCTGCTCGGGGAAAAGCTGCTTTTCCCTGGTGTGGGAGCCCAGGGCATTCCTTTGGATACCCTGGACAGGCAGGAACCTGCACAGAGAAATTTAAAACCTGTCCAGAGGGGGCTGGGATCTGTACAGGGAGGCTGGGATCTGTACAGGGGGGCTGGGATCTGTACAGGGGGGCTGGGATCCATACAGGGGGGCTGGGATCCGTACAGGGGGTCTGGGATCTGTACAGGGGGGTCTGGGATCCATACAGGAGGGTCTGGGATCTGTCCAGGGGGGTCTGGGATCTGTCCAGGGGGGTCTGGGATCCATACAGGAGGGTCTGGGATCTGTACAGGGGGGCTGGGATCTGTCCAGGGGGGTCTGGGATCTGTCCAGGGGGGTCTGGGATCCATACAGGAGGGTCTGGGATCCATACAGGGGGTCTGGGATCCGTACAGGAGGGTCTGGGATCTGTCCAGGGGGGTCTGGGATCCGTACAGGAGGGTCTGGGATCCATACAGGGGGTCTGGGATCTGTCCAGGAGGGTCTGGGATCCATACAGGGGGTCTGGGATCTGTACAGGGGGGTCTGGGATCCATACAGGAGGGTCTGGGATCCATACAGGGGGTCTGGGATCCGTACAGGAGGGTCTGGGATCCATACAGGGGGTCTGGGATCCATACAGGGGGGTTACAGACCCTGGCACAGAGACCAGAAATGTAAGGGCCTTGACTTCAGTCCATGGGAAAGATTTCCAACATTAAGAGAAGAATTGCAGGCCACGAAGGGAGGTAAAAAGCGGTGTAACTTTCAAATTTGGGGTTCTAGAACGGGGTGAATGGGGACAAGATGGAGGATTCTGGGCGGTGCCCTGGGGTCTTCTTCTTCTTCTTCTTCTTCTTCTTCTTCTTCTTCTTCTTCTTCTTCTTCTTCTTCTTCTTCTTCTTCTTCTTCTTCTTCTTCTCCATCTTCTGCAGTGACCGTGGCACCAAGCAGCTTTAGAGGGATTGGATTAGTGTAGAAGTAACCTGTTTAGTACAGAGTGCAAATATTGGTTTGTAATTGTAAATAATCTGTACGTAGTTATCTGTATAAAAGATGACGAGCCTTTGTCAGTGGGGGAGCCGTCACCTGCTGCCCGTGCTGTTCAGACCTCTGCCGGGCTCAGAGAAGATTGAAGTGATAAGAAATAATAAACAAAAGGAAAACCTTGAAAAAGGCACTTCAGAAGACTCCGTGTTGTTGGTGCATTCGGCCTGGGGCTTTTCTGAGGGCAGAAGACAAGAACCACCCTCACCTCTGGTGAGCAGCCTCACCCGAGAGCTGGAAGCATCACGGGCAGGCTCTGCTGCCAGCTCAGGGAGGGCTGGAGCCTCCCGTGGGGCTGGGAGCCCTGCAGGCCGTGTTCCTCTGGGAGCAGGGGATGTGCAGGCTGACAATTCCCTGCTGGAGGCTCAGGGTCCAGCCTGAGGGACACAAAACCACCCTGGCTCCCTGTCCCCTGGACACCCAACGCTCAGCTTGGGCAAGGAGTGGATCAGCTCCCAGTGCCACGCTGGATTGGGGAAGGAATTGATGCCTGAAGTTTTCCCTTCCCTGTGTTTCTGTGCTGCCCAGGGGTGCAGCTCTCAGCCTCACATCCAGGCTCACTCAGCTCTGCACACAGCAGGGACACAAAACAAATCCTGGTCCTGCTGCACACCAAGGACAACTTTCAGCCCCAGAGCACAAACAAGGGGGGCTGGAGGGAGGAACAAGAAGGATGGGACCTCACACCCTGCAGCTGCAATTGGACAATTCAACCCCAAGGTGCCAATGGAGCCAAACTGATCCAAGTGTCAGACCTGGTGACCCTTTGTCCATTTTGGGACCATTCTGGGTCCCCCTTGGATGCAGCCCTGGCCAGGCTCTTGTCCTGCCCCAGGTGCACCCTAAAGGCCTTTGAATAAATCTCTGCTTTATTCTCTGCCTCTGTCCAGCCTCTGCTCCAGCTCAGCCCTCCCAAGGCTCAGAGGAATCTCCTCAGGGGAGCAGACTCAGGAGGAGCAGCCATTGACGAGGGAGAAATACGAAAAAATCCTAAAAAACCCCCAGAGATGTCGATTTTCCAGCTGCTCTCTGGCTCTTGGCTGCCCATAACCACACTTCAAACAGGATTTTATGATGCAAACAGGCAGACAGCTCCTGCTGGGAGCTTGTGGGACCAACTGCCCACTTAGAGAGGGAGAACCAGCCCAGGTGGACACCAGGGCTTGGAGCTCCTCGGAGGCTGAGCCACGGCCAGGCCTGGCTTGGCTCTGGCTGCAAACCACAGCTGGAGCCTCTGCTGGTGCCCATCTGCACGGGAAAAAGCAAGCACAGCAATGGGAAGGGCCGTGGATGGCAGGAGACGATGCTGGAGAACTTTTCCCGCTGGTTTGGCTCCTCCTGAGCCCTGGAAGCTGAGCTGGGCCGCAGCCAAGGCTTGGCCAGAGCCACCAGGGAGCCCTCGCCCACCTCCAGCTGCTCCCACCCACGTCTGGGGGAACAAGGCAGAGGCTGTGCTCCTGCACCTTTGGAAAATCAGTCATAAAATGCCAATTGCTTGGTCAGAGCTTCTGGGTTTTTTTTAAAAAAAATTAGGTTTGAGTGACACAAGCCCTGCTGTACAAACTCATTCCCCATGGGACAGTTTTGCTTTCGGTTGAGGGGACCCCCCCAAAAAAAAAAGCCCAAGGTGAGCCAAGAGTTGTGCTGGGTGCCCAACCTGAAAGGTCACACACACACAAAAAAATTTTAAAAATGCAGTTTCAGCCTTATTATCATTATCATTATCATCATTATCATTATCACTATCATTATCATTATCATTATTGTTATTATTATTATCTAGTACAATGATAATATAATAATATTATAATATTATATTTTTATAAACGTATATATTATAATATATTATCTATAATAATAAATAATAAATGATAAATAATAAATAATAAATAATAAATAATAATACTATAATGCTATAATATGTTATATAATAATATATAATAATACATAATATAATAATATATAATAATATAATCTTAATATATTAATAATAATAATAATAATAATAATAATAATAATAATAATGATTCTTTCATGCAGGAGCCCCGAGGTCCATTGTGCCTGCACACAGGGGCTGGGAGCAGGGCTGGAGGGAGCAGCTGGGGTTTCCATTGTGTCCAGCAGCTCCCAGGGCTGTGCTCCGAGCTCCAGGCTGGGAACGTGTGTGGGGTCGTGCTTGGGGAGCTGCAGAGCAGCAGGAACCCCCTGGTGGGTTTGGCCTCAGGGAATTATGAGCGCTTTAGTGACACTCAAAACCCCAAGGTCGACATGGATGGAGTAGGGAGCGCTCAAAAATGGGACATGAAATGGCTGAAACCTCCATCCACCAGCCCTTCCTTACCCCTCATTCCACCCCTCCACCAGCCCTTCCTTATCCCTCATCCCACCCCTCCACCTGCCCTTCCTTACCCATTCCTTATCCCATTTTCCCACTCCAAAGCCACCCCAGGGCACAGTCTCTCTGCTTGCACACCCCAAAAATGCCCAGGAATTCTGACCCTGGGCTGAGATTTCCTGCAGAGCTCCAGGACAGCAAAAACCCTCTCCCAGCCCAGGGCTGGTGTGGCCCCTGCTCGTGCCAAGGGGATTAAAAACCAGGATCCTGCAGGACAAACAAGGGCGCTTTTCCTGCTCCTCTCCAGCCGGCACCGCTCTCCCTGCCCTTCTGCCCTCAAACTCTGCAGAAACGCCCCCGGTGTGACAGCCCACGGGGGTTTCCACGCCTCCCCGTGCCCCGGGTGGCAGCAGGGTGAGGAGGGAGCCAGAGCTGCCCTCTGCTCCCTTGGGAATCCTCCCCAGCCCCTGCATCCCACAGGGCGCTGTTTGCCTTGGCTCGGGGTGACTCAACCTGACCTTTCCTGTTTTCCCAGTCAGGGGCTGGGATCAGGCACAAGTTGTTGGAAATTAATCCCCTTCAGGGGCTGACTGGGACTGGGGACACGGGTCTGGTGGGAGCCTCGTTGTCCCAGCTGGGTGAGGACCCCGCTCTAAACCCTTCCCGGGACTTTTCCTGCTGCCAAGGAGGCTCCTGGGGACACCCAGCAGTGCCAGCCCCACCCCGGCGGTGTTGGATTCCTCTGGGGAATGGTTTTTCCCCCAGAACCCCCTGAAGCCTGTGACCATGGAGTTTGACCCTTCCTCCTATCTTGACCCCGTTAGCTCAGGGCCAGTTATCTCTCCTGAGACAGAGACCAGACAAACCCAGGCTCTTCTTTGTTCACCCTCTTTCCCTGGAACCCTTTGAGAATAAAACCTTGGGCTGATCCTGGGGATGAGAGCCTCTTTTGGAATCTTTTATCCTGAGATATTCCTCCAAAGCCCCTCAAGGAACTGAGCTGGCCACAGAAAGCCCAGGAGGGCAGGTGGGGGACATTTCATGGGGGCAGCTGAAGGAACTCAGGGTGCTCCGGGGTCACAGCCCAAGGTTCATCCCGAGCCTTGCCAGGGCTCAGCCTGCCTGGGGGGAAAAAGCACAGATTCCCCCAGGAGAGGCCTGGGAGTCCTGGGACAACTCAGCCCAACCCCTAAAACAGCCCCCAAAAAGCCAAAATTTGCCTGCAGAGCCTCCCCAGGCAGAGAGGTCCCTCCCCACACAAGGACACTCCATGGTCACCCCCGGTGTCCTCCTGCTTTTCTCTCTGCCAGAAGCTGCCAGACCGGTAGGACCGGATTGGATTCTCTTCGGGGGATTTCTATTTTTATTTTTAATTTTTTTTTTCTGTCCCTGTCCCCCTCTCCTGCCCCAGTCATAGAGAAAAAATGTGGGTGTTGCTGTGCAGTTTCGGGTCACCGGGGAGAGCTCGGGTTTGTCACCTTTTTGGGGGTTGTTGTTCAGGCTGGAACCTCTCAGGAGCAACTTTGGACACCAAACCTGGATTATTTGATGCCAAAAGATAAAATATCTGGTTCTGGTCAGTGCTGGAGCCAACTGAGGACACGTGATAAGGTGACAGATAAAGAAATAATCAAATAAAAGCCCACGAGGAGCTGCATGTGCAGTGGGAAACAGGATCCTGCTTTCCCATGGATAATCCTCGGGGCCTGTGGGTTCTCTGGGGTCTGGGCAGTGCACCTGGCTGTCCTTTTTCCCAGCAGGGTTTGACCAAATCTCCACAAATTCCCAGGAAAATGGATCCCCGTAGCATCCCGTGTGCCGAATTTGGCTGGGATTGGAGCGGGAGGACGCGGGGCAGGGAGGAGGGGACGCAGCTCCATCCCCACACCCCAACCCAACCCCTGCCCGGGTTCTGCTCAGCCGGACAAAAAAAGGACGCTCAGAAGCCTCAGAGAATTTAAAACCAACCCCAAATTGTTGTCTGAAGAGCAAACATTCCCCTCTGCCAGGCCCCGGGGCCGGGGGCAGCAGGACGGGTCCCATCCCGGGGCTGCCAGCGCCGGGAGCTGATCCCAAAATCCTCCTTTGTTTCTCAACTCCTGCCCGGTTTTTTTTTTAGCTTTTTTTTTTTTCCCTTTTTCTCCTCTTTTTCTCCCCTGTCAGGTAACAATACCTCCTTTCAGGCCCTGCCAAAGCCCCGCTCCGATAAGAGCTGGCAGCGGAGGGAGCTGCCATCAATATTTGGGTGAATTTTAAACCACCTGAGCACAGCCTGGGGGGTGGGGTGGTTAAAAGCGCCACTTCCAAACCCGGATCACCCTGAATTCCCGGTAAATCTCTCTCCAGCGGCTGCAAAGACCGCGCTTAGAGCCGGGACTAACCCAGGTACGTCCCCCCGGCGCTTCTTTCCTTCGTTCTGCTAAAACATTCCCCTTAAACCCGGCTTTATTTTGGAGATGTGCGGCCAGCAGAGCTCGTAACCCGAATTTCCCGAGCGGTTTTTTTGGGAATTCGACGTTAAAAACTTAAACCGAGCAGCGCCAAACCCCGGGAGTGTTTTTTCTTCGGGAATTTTGCTGGGTGGCAGCACCTGCTGTTCCCCTGCTGTTCTTTCCCCACTCCCAAAAAAGGAGTTTGGATTTTGTGCAGCAGCCCAGGGTTACGATAAAAGAGAGTTTGGAGCTCAGCTGCAAAGGAAACTCCACGCCAAGGTGCATCTGAACCGTTCAGAGTTGTATTTAAAATCGGATTTTTTTTTTTTTCCCCTCCAGAAAATGCAATTCCATCAGGCAAGTCAGAGACTTTCTGTGTTGTCGTTAAGAGCTAGCAAACTTTTCTTGAGGAAAAAAAAATATAAATAAAAAGAAAAAACCGAGAGCTGGAGGGTGTTATGCTCAGAATAAACTTTTCCCACTTAGCAGCAGGATGAGTTTTTTTCACCAAAAAAAAAAAAAGAAAAAAAAATCTGATTTTTGCCAAGCTAAATGACCAGAGTGTGTTTCTAATCTGTCACAGGCAGGAGAGAGACACAGAAAATCGCTGCCCTCCTCATTTCTGGGGTTTTATCATCTTCTCCCTTCATTTTAATTGTTAATGAGCGTTATTTTTCTCCTCACCATAAGCTCTCCCTGCTTTTTTTTTTTTGCCACTTCGGCGAAGGAATACGGAATAAATGCTGCTCCTCTGCAAGGCCTGGTTGTAAAATTAAAAGTCAATAAATAAAATTGCTAAAGAGCAGCTCTGTTGATTAATTTTGCAGCAATTTGGAAAGGAACTAGACCAACAACTTGTCCTGCTTGCTGGAGGCTCCAGGTTGGGGTGGAGACCTCCAGAAAATCAAATAAAATTTCATTTCAGCCCCTCCTGAGGAGGTCCAGGGTCCTCAGCTCAGCCCCTTTGGAAACTCCTGGAGTTATCAGGACAGGGCAAAAAATGGGAAGCTCCATGGAGAGCTCAGTGGCAGCGATGCCACCACCAGAAGTGGCACCTGGAAATTCCCTGGAAAGGCTTTTCCCTGTGGGAAAGGGACTGGGGAGCCTCTGGGTGCTGGGGCAGAGCTCCCTCAGCATCCCTGGGGAGCAAGAAAAGGACATTCCCAGTCCCAGGGCACGGCTGGGGAAGGCTCAGCACCCACCCAGCCACATCTGCCCCTGAGCCATGGAGAGACACGGCCACAACCAGCAGCAGAGGCAAAAATCCCTAAAAAAATCCTCCAAAAAATCCCTAAAAAAATCCCTAAAAAAAATCCAAAGAAATTCCCAAAACATCCCAAGAAAATCCCCAAAAAAATCCCCAAAAATCCCCCCCAAAAAAATCAAACCCCCCCAAAAATCAAAAAAAAAAAATCCCCAATAAAATCCCTAAAAAAATTTTTAAAAAATCCCCCAAAAAAACCCCAAAAAATCCAAAAAAATCCCCCCAAAAATCAAAAAATCCCCCAAAAAATCCCTTAAAAATCAAAAAAATCCCCAAAGAAATTAAAAAAAATCCAAAAAAAATCCCCCAAAAAATAAAAAAAAAATTCCCCCAAAGAATCCCTTAAAAATAAAAAAAAAATCCCTTAAAAAATCCCTTAAAAATCCCTCAAAAAATCCCCAAAACATCCCAAAAAATTCAAAAAAATCCCAAAAAAATCCCCCCAACTCCCCAAACTCCAGCAGAGCAGGCCCAGAGCGTGGCAGGTTCAGCACCCCCAGGGTGGCTCTGGGGACAGGAGAGGACCCAGCCCCTTCCCACTGCCCCAGAAAAACCCAAACCCAACCCACCAAAGAGTGCCCTGAACCCTTGGCCGTGGCTGAAAATCCTTGCTGTGTGTGAAATAAAGGATTTACAGCGAGCCTGGGCACGGGGCAGGGGCAGCCAGGCCCAGCTAGGCCCTGCCTAGGTGAGCCCGGCTTTAAACCCGTGTCTGTCCACCTCAGCACAGCGAGCTGCAGGGTTTTTATTTATTTGACAGAAATAATCCCCGTGTAAATAAACTCCCCACCCTGAGCAAACTCCGAGGGATCCCGGCGCAGATTTCTCTGTTTTTCAAATAAATCTTCCTCCCCCCACCCCCCGCCCCACCTCAGCCCTCGGTGGAGCTGGCGGCTCCGATTTCCAAATCGCGGCGGGGCCGGCGGCTGGAAACAACCCAAACAAACAATTTTACGGGTTCCAGAAGTCAAAAAGAAAAACAAACCCCTCTCCTTTCCCTGCCCAAATCCACCGTCCCCAACACCCCCTTCTTTTCTTTTTATTTCATTTATTTTTATTATTATTATTTTTTTATTTTATTTTTAATTCATTTAAAATGAAGTTTTAAGTTCCAGAAGTCAAAAAACAAAATACCCCCTTCTCCTTTCCCTGCCCAAACCCACCATCCCCAACACCCCCTTTTTTCTTTTTATTTCATATTATTATTATTATTATTATTATTATTTATTTTTAATTCATTTAAAATGAAGTTTTAAGTTCCAGAAGTCCAAAAAAAGCCACCCCCCTCCTTTCCCTGCCCAAACCCACCATCCCCAACACCCCCTTTTTTCTTTTTATTTCATTATTATTTTTATTTTATTTTATTTTATTTTATTTTATTTTATTTTATTTTATTTTATTTTATTTTATTTTATTTTAATTTAAAACAAAGTTTTAAGTACCAGAAGTCAAAAAAAGCCACCACCCCTCCTTTCCCTGCCTAAACCCACCATCCCCACCACCCCATTTTTCTTTTTATTTCATATTATTATTATTGTTATTATTATTATTATTATTTATTTTTAATTCATTTAAAATGAAGTTTTAAGTTCCAGAAGTCCAAAAAAAACCACCCCCCTCTCCTTTCCCAGCCCAAACCCACCATCCCCAACACTCCCTTTTTTTCTTTTTATTTCATATTATTATTTTAATTTTAATTTTAATTCATTTAAAATGAAGTTTTAAGTCCCAGAAGTCAAAAAAAACCTCCCCCCCACCTCTCCTTTTCCTGCCCAAACCCACCATCCCCAACACCCCCTTTTTTCTTTTTATTTCTTTTATTTTTATTTTTAATTTTTTATTATTTTTTTATTTTTTATTTTTATTTTTATTTTTATTTTTATTTTTATTTATTTTTATTTCATTTAAAACGAAGTTTTAAGTCCCAGAAGTCAAAATAAAAATCCCCCCACTCCTTTCCCTGCCCAAACCCACCATCCCCACCACCCCCTTTTTTTTCTATTTATTCCTTTTTTTTTTTTTTAATTATCTTTTTATTTTCACTTCCTTTGGATTCCTGGGCCGAATCGGAGGAGCAGGACAGAGGGAACGGGTGACCCGGGGCCATCTGCAAACCATTAGGGGGCTCGGGCTTCAGGGAGCTCCCGGCACCACGTGCTGGCCACATCACACCCTCCGAGGAGATTTCCACAACTTTCCTTCTCCAAATAAACACTCGGGCCCTGCCTGCCTCGGGCGGGAGCTGCACAAACAGGGAGGAGAGAATGGCAGTTTTATTCCCCGTGCCCAAATTTTTTGGTTGTTTTTTTTTATTTTATTTTATTTTATTTCTTGTAAAGTTGGTGCTGGGCTCTGTAATTTGAGCTATCGCTGGGCTGGTTTGAAATTCCAGCCGGGATGGGATGAGGGGGTGGGAATCAGGCAGGGAATTCAGCCCCGGGCTCAAAAATTAAAAAAAAAAAAATCAAAATTAGGACCCAGCAGGAGTTTGGAGCTGGGGTGGGATCTTTTTAAAATCTTCAGCAGGTTTTGTAGCTCGTCGAGAAATTTTAATTCTCTTCAACTCAGGGTGACACGAGGTGGTGGCACTGATGGGTTATCCCTGATTCCTAAGAAAAAAAAATGGATTAAAAGAGGTAGAGAATGATGGTGCCAGCAGGACGTTTTCCCTTTTCTCTGTATCCCCCATTTAATTTAAAAAAAAATTCATGACAAATAGGTAAATTGTGCTGGTGATCCTGTGCCCCCAGCATTCCCTGCAGGGAATTGTGAATTTTCTCCGTATCACTCATTTCTGAGGGGAAAATAAAATCCCACCTGGATATTTTTACTTATATTCCTATCACTCATTTAAAAGAACAGCAAAAATGGATAAAAGTGGGTGAATTGTGATGGTGATCCCTCACCACCAGCATTCCCTGCAGGGAATTATTAATTTTCTCTGTATCACTCATTTCTGAGGAAAAAAAATATCCCACCTGGATATTTTGCCTTTTATCTCTGTCACTCATTTAAAAGAAAAAAAAAAAGGATAAAAGTGGGTGAATTATGATGGTGATCCTCAGCATTCCCTGCAGGGCATTTTCCCCCTGAATTTTAAGGAAAAATGGATTCCAATGTGCAGAAAATCCTGGTGATCCCTCACCAGCAGCACTCCCTGCAGGGAATTATTAATTTTCTCCGTATCACTCATTTCTGAGGAAAAAAAAATCTCACCTGGATATTTTGCCTTTTATCTCTGTCACTCATTTAAAAGGAAAAAAAATTTTAAAAAAAAAGGATAAAAATGGGTGAATTGTGCTGGTGATCCTGTGTCCTCAGCATTCCCTTCAGGGCATTTTCCCCCTGATTTTTAAGGAAAAATGGATCCAAGGGGTAGCAAATCCTGGTGATCCCTCACCACCAGCACTCCCTGCAGGGAATTTCTCCTTTTCTCTGTATCACTCATTTCTGAGGACAAGGTCATTAATGTCACTCATTAAGGCCGCTCATTAATAGGGATTTAGGTAGAAAATCGAGATGCTCCTGTGCCACCCACGTTCCCTGCAGGGAATTCTCCCCTTTTCTGGAGAGCTGCGGTTGTTGGGAAGGAAAATTCCCCTTTTTGTTCTCCCTGCCGGGGTTTCCCTGTGCCTGGGGTGGCTTTTCCCGGGTGGTTGGGAGCAGATTGATCCATCTCAGCCTCGAATGGAGCAGCGCTGCCAGCCCCGGCTCCGAGGGGATGGAAAACCGGGAAAATCCAAAATATTCCCGGAATTTAAAGCTGCACTTTGAGGGGAAAGAGGAAAAAAAAATATAAATATAAATATAAATATAAATATAAATATAAATATAAATATAAATAAATATATATGAATATAAATATATGTGAATATATTTATATATATATAAATATATAAATATATATAAATATATATAAATATATAAATATATAAATATATATAAATATATAAATATATAAAAATATATAAAAATATATAAATATATAAATATATAAATATATATAAATAAATATATATATGTATAAATATATATATATAATTCTCCTTTTTTTTTTTTTTTTCCTCTGGGAAAAAAAACTTTTGGGAAGGGAGGGAGGGAAACACTTTGGGGAGGGGATTTCCATCCCGTTGGAAACGAGAGGGGTAAATTTTCCATGCAGGCAAAAGCTTGCAGAGCCTGGAGCCAAAAATCCTGGAGCGAAGAAATAAATGATGAAATAAAGAAATCAATAATGAAATAATAATGAAATAATGCAATAATGAAATAATGAAATAATAAAATCATGAAATAATGAAATAATAATAATGAAATAAATAATGAAATAATGCAATAATGAAATAATGCAATAATGAAATAATGAAAGGTATCAATAAATAAATAAATAAAATATTTAGTTATAAATCAATTTATAAATAAATAAATATTCTCCCCTTCCCTAAATCTCCAGATTAATCCCTTTAATCTCCAGGAAGGGGAAAAAAAAAAAAAAAAGAGAAACCCCAGGAGCATTTGTGAGGTCCAAGGCTGTGCTGTGGTTTTCAGCTGTGGCAGGAGGAGCAGAAAACAGGGAATTGTTTCTGTTTTCCGAGCTGGAGGCAGTGCCAGAGCCAGGGAATGCCCTGAGCTCCCAACTCCCAGGTGAGATGGGAATAAAGCCACCCCAGATTCCGGATTTCCCTCCCCAAACTGCCCCTCAGCACTGGGATTTCTGTCAGCAAAGCTAAAAAATCCCAACTTTCCCTCCCTTTTTCCTCCAATTCTCCCCTTTTCAGCACTTCCCAACCCTTTTTCTTCAGGGACAAACAGCTTTTCCTTGCTCCCAGTTCCTCTCCTGCTCTAATCCCAATTCCTCCCCAGCTTTGCCTTTCTGGGATGATTTTGGGATCATTTCACCCCAGGGCTGGGATTATTCTCCCAAAACTCCAGAATTTCCTTCACTTTCTTCCCCCAGAGCCAGTCCCTCCCTGGGTGTTTTTGGGCATAAATTAAAAATGAATTTATTTCGGGCATTGCCTCGGAGTTTTCAGGCTGCTGTTGCTTTATGTGTCCAAGGAAAGGGGGGAAATTCCTGTTCTGGGGTTTTTTTCAGGCATTTCCCAGGATTTGCCAAGCTGAAATCACAGCCTGCTGTCCCCAGCTCCAGGTGCAGCAGGGCCTGAGAGGCCAGAGAAACAGAACTTTAAAAATGAATAAAATCCCAAGGAATTCTCAGATGAATTTACAAAATTAATCCAGGCCTTAAAAATTCTGAGCTGAATTTACAAAATGAATGAAATCCCAATAAATTCTCAGCTGAATTTACAAAATTAACCCAGTCCTAAAGAATTCTGAGCTGAATTTACAAAATTAATAAAATCCCAAGAAATTCTGAGCTGAATTTACAATATTAATCCAATCCTAAGGAATTTTCAGCTGAATTTACAAAATGAACCCAGTCTTAAAGAATTCTGAGCTGAATTTACAAAAATGAATGAAATCCCAAGGAATTCTCAGCTGAATTTGCAAAATTAATCCAGGCCCAAGGAATTTTCAGCTGAATTTACAAAATGAATAAAATCACAAGAAATTCTGAGCTGAATTTACAAAATGAATAAAATCACAAGAAATTCTGAGCTGAATTTACAAAATTAATCCAAGCCCAAGGAATTCTGAGCTGAATTTACAAAGTGAATAAAATCACAAGAAATTCTCAGCTGAATTTACAATATTAATCCAATCCCAAGGAAATTTCAGCTGAATTTACAAAATTAACCCAGTCCTAAAGAATTCTCAGCTGAATTTCCAAAATTAATCCAGGCCCGAGGAATTTTCAGCTGAATTTACAAAATGAATGAAATCCCAATAAATTCTCAGCTGAATTTACAAAGTGAATAAAATCACAAGGAATTTTCAGCTGAATTTGCAAAATGAATAAAATCCCAAGGAAATTTCAGCTGAATTTACAAAATTAATAAAATCACAAGGAATTTTCAGGTCAATTTACAAAATTAATAAAATCCCAAGAAATTCTGAGCTGAATTTACAAAAATGAATGAAATCCCAAGAAATTCTCAGCTGAATTTACAAAATTAATCCAGGCCTTAAAAATTCTGAGCTGAATTTACAAAATTAATAAAATCACAAGAAATTCTCAGCTGAATTTGCAAAAATGAATGAAATACCAATAAATTCTCAGCTGAATTTGCAAAATTAATCCAGTCCTAAAGACTTCTGAGCTGAATTTACAAAATTAATAAAATCACAAGGAATTTTCAGCTGAATTTGCAAAATGAATAAAATCCCAAGGAATTCTGAGCTGAATTTGCAAAACTAATCCAGGCCCAAGGAATTTTCAGCTGAATTTACAAAATGAATAAAATCACAAGGAATTCTGAGCTGAATTTACAACATGAATGAAATCCCAATAAATTCTCAGCTGAATTTACAAAATGAATAAAATCACAAGGAATTTTCAGCTGAATTTACAAAATTAATCCAATCCCAAGGAATTCTGAGCTGAATTTACAAAATGAATCCAAGCCCAAGGAACTCTCAGCTGAAATTACAGATTTAAAGGCAAATTTTTAAGGAATTAATTTCCAATTAAAGGCCCCCAGGCCGTCCCCCACCAGCTCCTGCTCCTGATTTCCTTTTTTATCCCACTGGATCTGCTGGAACAGGAAATGGGCTCAAGGAGCTCCACACCAACCTCATGTCCTGGCACCCACCAACACCCAAATCCCCAATCCCATCCCTGCCCCGGGAATATTCGGGATGGGAGGGAAATCCCGTGGCATTTTCCACCTGGAATGGCCCAGGGTGGGATCCCTGGAGAGCTGAGCAGGGCTGGGAAAAGGAGGTGGAGGAAAAAATTGGGGAAAAAACAGAATTTTCTGTGCTGAGAGGGAGAAGCAAGGCCAGGCTGAGCCTTCCCTGCTCACTTTGGAAAAGCCAAAGGGTGGGAATGTTTCTGTGGGATGCAGCCCCGCTCTGGGGTTTAATGAAATTAAATTAGAATTTAATGAGTCACTGATGAGGGGGAGGGGGGGTTTTATATTAATTAAGCTTCAATTAACGGGGCTGCACCAGGCCTGCCAAAACCTCCCTCCGAACTTCCAAACTCCAAACTTGCAAACTTCCAAACTTTCAAATTTCCAAGCTTTCCTGGAGAAATCCAAAGGCACAATCGCAGCTGGAATTTTGTATTTTGGGTCACGGATCAGTAATTGAGCTGAATTTACAAAAGGAATCCAATCCCAAGGAATTCTCAGGTGAATTCACAGAATTCATCCAATCCCAAAGGATTCTGAGCTGAATTTACAAAATGAATAAAATCCCCAGGAATTCTGAGCCGAATTTACAAAATCCATCCAGGCCCAAGGAAATTTCAGCCGAATTCACAATTAATCCAATCCTAAATTGGATTGAATTGAATTTTGATCCCAAAACTCCGAGTTCTGCTGCAGGAAGGCAGAGCTGCTTTTAGGGGATTGCCCCGCACCCCAAACCTTCCCGGGTTTCCTGGGGTCTGCAGCTTCTCCCGGGATTCGGGAGGGTCGGTGCCAGGGCAGGGGCAGCGCCGGCCTGGCTGAGCTCGGAGGGGACGCCGTGACATCACAGCATCCCCGGGGAAACCTTCCCGACAGCAATCACCAATCGCGACAGCAATCCCAAATCCTGACAGCAATTCCCAATCCCGACAGCAATCCCAAATCCTGACAGCAATTCCCAATCCCGACAGCAATTCCCAGTCCCGACAGCAATTCCCAATCCCGACAGCAATCCCCAATCCCGACAGCAATCCCAAATCCTGACAGCAATTCCCAATCCCGACAGCAATTCCCAGTCCTGACAGCAATCCCGACAGCAATCCCCAGTCCCGACAGCAGTCCCCAATCCCGACCGCAATTCCTAATCCCGACAGCAATCGCCAATCGCGACAGCAATCCCCAGTCCCGACAGCAATCCCCAGTCCCGGGGGTGGGAGCAGAGCCTGAGCCTCCCCAGGATCAAACCTCCCCCCTCTCCCAGCTCCCCCAAAATCCGTGGAACAACTCCCTCACACAGCTGGGCTGGAGCACCGCGATATTTTAAATTTTGACAGAAAAACCTCCCCAGATCCACCCCCACCCCGGCTCCGCTCCCTCCACTCCCGGAATTCCCGTCTCCTCCGCTCGCTGCACCAACGCTTGGGAAGATCATTCCCTTTAAAAACCGGGGGGTTGGTTCAGCACGAGGAGAAGGGAAAAGCCGTCGAACGGGGGCTTTAATCCTCGCTAAAAACCTTCCCTGCTCCCCGAGCTGGATAAAACAATGTTCATTCCAGAAAAAAAAAATTAAAAAAAAAAAAAAAGGAAAGGAAAGGAAAAACTTCCATCCCGACGGGAAAAGCAGCAGCTTCTGAAGGCAGCTTCCACCCCGGCTGTGATTAATCAGCTTGTCCGCCTTGTCCAAATAGTCCGTCGAGCAATAATTAAAAATAATAAGCCAGAAATTATCAAACCACACACAATAACTGCGAGGGCTCCTGTCCCCTCTCGCGTTTGTTTATTGTTCGAACTTGTCAAGCCCCGAGCAGCCTCTCCGGGCAGGCAGAGCCCCGAGCAGCAGATGGGGGTTTTATCGCAGGATGAGAAATGTCGCGATTGTGCCCCTTTTTCCCTCGCTCCGTGACCCCCCCGGCCCGTCCCGCTGTTGTTTCTGCCAATCGGGGCCGGGACAATCTCCTGTCCCCGCGTTCTGCTCCTCTCCAGGTGCGTTTTGCTCGGATTTTGGCTCCAGCTGAGATCGGGGCCATCTCCTGCCCGCATCTGCTTTGATGTTCCGCAGAAAATACATTTATTAAATGAGATTTGGGGAGCTAAATTCCAGCGTGCAGCACCCCAGGGAGAATAATCCGAATTATCTCCTGCAACACTCGCTGAATTTTTACCTTTTTCACCCCGCAAATAGCAAAATTCAGCGGCCCTCTCCTGGAATATTGGATATTTAGCAAAGGAAAGGAATAAAACGCTGGGAGAAGCGTCCTCAAGTGTGTCAGGAATTAAAAAAAACCCCAAATTCCCCTGGAGAAAAGCCCCGCTCTGCTCGCGGTGTTCCTGCAGACAAAGGCTCTGGGACAGAGCGCGGCCACTTACCTTGAAACTCACCCAGAGCAAAACTACTTCCCCCCCAAAAAAAAAAGTCTGCCAGCAAAAGAAAAAATAAAAAAGGAAAAAAAAAACCAACAAAACAACCCAAAATCATCACCAGAACCTCAGGGAAAATTAAAACCAGCAAGGAGAGCGTTCCCAGTGCGTTTATTCACAGCTCCTTCCCCGCTGCCTTGTCCTTTTTATATTTTTTTTTAATTTTTTTTTTTTTTTCACGTGCCCTTTCCAACACCTCGAAAACCACCCCCCCATCTGGTCAGGGTAACCACGACAATCGCGACAGGGGAGCCCCGCCGCGACAGGGCAGGATTTGTCCGGCCCGGCACAAAAGGCTGCAAATTAATTAAAGCAGCAAATTAAAGCAGCTTCGAGAAAGCCCCGAGTTTAACGCTCGAGTTGCAATGAAAAAATCCTGGGCAGGTTCGGGAAGGGAGAGCAGCGCCCGGAGCTCCCCGGCCCCGAGGGGAGGGAGCTGGGAAGGGGCAAAGGTTTTTTGGGGCAATTCCCACTAAAATCCTCTCGTCCCGGAGCCCGAAAAACCGGGATCGGCTTTGCTGCCCACCCGGATCGGGAGCGCAGGGACAGCCCCGGGTTCACCCCGAGCACACTAAAAACGTGAGATTGTCAAAAACCTCCCAAGAGTTCTGGGAAGGGAAACGTCCGCAGTTGTCCGCAGATCAGCTCCGGGAGCTCCCGGCCTTTCGGTTCGAGGACCAGACTCGATCGACTGGGCAAAAGTTTTATTTTTGGGGAGAGGGGGGAGGGAAAAGGCCGCTCCTTCCCCGGGCACAGCTCCAGGGATGCGGGGCCGGGATGCGGGATGGGGAACCGGGATGGGGAACCGGGATAAGGAAATGGGATGGGGAATCGGGATAGGGAACAGGGATGCGGGATCAGGATGGGGAACCGGGATGGGGAACCGGGATGCGGGATCGGGATGGGGAACCGGGATGGGGAACCGGGATGGGGAACCGGGGTAGGGAACAGGGATGGGGAATCGGGATGCGGAACCGGGGTAGGGAACGGGGATGCGGGATCGGGATGGGGAACCGGGATGAGGGTCCCGCAGCCCGGCCCGGCCGCGCAGGGAAAGCCGCGCCGGTGCCACCGGGATGGAGAATAAGCGATACGAAGAGGAATAAACGGGGAAGGCGCGGGTGTCGCAGCGCGGGGCGGGCGGAGGGATGCGCAGGACACCCAACCCCCCTTCCAAAAAAAAAAAAAAAAAAAAAAAAGAGAAAAAGAAAAAAAAGTTTAAAAAGGAGAAAACCCCTAAGATTTGGGGCTCTCTGGGGTCGGCCGCCCCCAGCCCCCCGAGGTCCCCCCGCTCTGTCCCCGCCGTGCCGGGGGTGGGGGGGGTTGGGGGAGCTCGGGGGGCGCGCCCGGCCCAGCCCCCCCCTCCCCTCCCCCCCCGCCCCCCGCGCGCCGTTCCTGAGCCTCTGGCGCCCCCTGGGGACGGAGCCGCGCAGCGCCCGCGGCCCCCGGCGCGCTCCGCTCCGCGCGTCCCGCCCGCCGCCAGCGCGCGGCTGCAGCGGCCCCGCGGGGCTCATCGGCGGGGACCCGCACGGCCCACCCGCGGGGCACCGGCGGGGGCTGCGTGCGTGCGGCTCAGCGGGCGCTGGCGCTGTCGCCGCCGTCGCCGTCTCCGTCGCCCGTCCCGCCCCGGCCCCCGCCCCGGCCTTGCCCCCTCAGAGCCGCGCGGCGCCGCCGCGGCCCCGCCCCCGCCCCGCCCCCCTGGCGGGGCTCGGCCAATGGCGGCGGGGCGGCCCCCGCGGGCCGCGCTGTGATTGGGCGCGGCGGGGCGGGCGCGCGGCCCCGCGCTGGGTATTTGTGCGCGCGGCGCGCGGCGGCCTCAGAGCCGCGCTGGAGACCGGCGGGGCCGCCGCGCCCGACACTGCCCCGGCCGCTCTGCTCCTTCCTCATCCTCCTTCTGCTCCTTCTCCCGGCCTCGCCTAAGTTTTTTCCCCCTTCCTCGCTTCGGAGATTTTTTATTTTTCGGTTTTTTTGGTTTTTTGTGTGTTTTTTGTATTTTTTTTTGCTTTTAGCCCTTTTTTTTTTTTTTTTTTTGCGCGGAGGAGAAGTAATAAAAAGTTTTTTGCGGGTCTTCCCCCCCCCCTCCTCTCCGCAGCTGGTGGAGAACTTGGTTTCTCCGAGTTTTTACTTTTTTTAACCCATCCCTGCCCTTTAGCGCGTAACTTTTTAGGAATTTTTTTGATTTTTTTTTTTTTTTTTTGCGCCCCCTCGTTCCCCCCTCGGCCGCTTTCTCGCATGAATCTCCTCGACCCTTTCATGAAAATGACAGAAGAACAGGACAAATGTATCTCCGACGCCCCCAGCCCCACCATGTCGGATGACTCCGCCGGCTCCCCTTGCCCCTCTGGATCCGGCTCGGACACGGAGAACACCCGACCCCAAGAAAACACCTTCCCCAAGGGCGACCCGGACCTGAAGAAGGAGAACGACGAGGACAAATTCCCGGTGTGCATCCGGGAGGCGGTCAGCCAGGTGCTGAAGGGCTACGACTGGACGCTGGTGCCGATGCCGGTGCGGGTGAACGGCTCCAGCAAGAACAAACCGCACGTCAAGAGACCCATGAACGCCTTCATGGTGTGGGCGCAGGCGGCCCGCAGGAAGCTGGCGGACCAGTACCCGCACCTGCACAACGCCGAGCTCAGCAAGACCCTGGGCAAGCTCTGGAGGTGAGTGCGGGGCCGGGGTGAGCCCCCGAGGGGATGGAGAGGATGTTGCGAACGCGCGGAAAAAAGAACTTGTTGGGTCGAGGAGAAGCCAGAGTAGGAGGTGGAGGGGAAAATAAGGGAAAGTCGTTCGCCTTCTGGGCGTTTGGATGCGGTTTCTGCTCGCTGAGCGGTGCCCGGGGCTGCCCCCGGTTGTTTGTTTGCGCTGCCGGTGCGGAGGAAATGATGGATTTTGGGGGATTGCATCAGCTCGGGCCGGGCCGGAGGGAGCGCGGGGCGATGCGGGGAGGGAGGGTGGGTGGGTGGGTGGCGCAGGGCCGGGTGGCCTCCGAGTGCCAGAACAAGGCGGGGAGGGGAGGAAAACGCGAGGCGAGTGAGTCACCTGGGCCACCGCGTCCTCGGGGACTGCGCCAGGGGCGGGGAGCGATGCCAGAGCGGCGGGACGGGGGAGGAAAGCTGGCCCTGGCAGGCAGGGATGTCCCCAAAGCGCCCGGGGACAGCCAGACGTGGGGAGGGCGAGGGCTGGACCCCGCTGCCGGCCCTGCAGCTCCGGAATGGGCACCGAAGGGATCTGCGGGACAGGAGGGTGACAACCAGAGAGCGCCGGGGACAGGAGGGTGACAACCAGAGAGTGCCCGGGGACAAGAGGGTGACAACCAGAGAGCGCCGGGGACAAGAGGGTGACAAGCAGCGAGTGTCCCGGACAGGGGGTTCAGGCTCTGGGGGGCTTCGCGTCGCTGTCTGAGGGGGAACCAAGGGAGGGATCGGCGCTGGTGTCACTCCCCTGAGCCCCAAGTGACCCTCGCCCCCCGTGTGTCCCCCCCACTCCCCCAGGCTGCTGAACGAGAGCGAGAAGCGCCCGTTCGTGGAGGAGGCCGAGCGGCTGCGGGTGCAGCACAAGAAGGACCACCCCGACTACAAGTACCAGCCCCGGCGGAGGAAGTCGGTGAAGAACGGGCAGGCGGAGCAGGAGGAGGGCGCCGAGCAGACCCACATCTCCCCCAACGCCATCTTCAAGGCGCTGCAGGCGGACTCGCCCCAGTCCTCCTCCAGCATCAGCGAGGTGCACTCGCCCGGGGAGCACTCGGGTAGGTGCCCGCGGAGCCTCCCGGGGGGCACGGCACGGCACGGCACGGCTGCCCGAAGCTGCAGCCCAAACCGGGCTGGGGCTGGGTGAGGGGCGGGGAGGAAGGAGAGACCCAGGAATGGAGTGGGAATGGGGAAAGGAAAAACCCAGGAATGGAGTGAGAAGGGGGAAAGGAGAGACCCAGGAACGGAGTGAGAGAGTGGGGGGAAGAGCCAGGAACGGAGTGGGAATGGGGAAAGGAAAGACCCAGGAACGGAGTGGGAATGGGGAAAGGAAAACCCCGGGAATGGAGTGAGAAGGAGGAAAGGAAAGACCCCAGGAATGGAGTGAGAAGGGGGAAAGGAGAGACCCGGGAATGGAGTGAGAGAGGGGGAAAGGAGAGACCCGGGAATGGAGTGAGAGAGGGGGAAAGGAGAGACCCAGGAATGCAGTGAGAAGGGGAGAACTGCCCACGAGTTGCACCCGTAGCCTGGGCACACAAATCCTCACCCCGATGTGCCACTGCAGCCTCCTCCCTGTGTCTGCCTGTGAGAAATGTGAACCCGTGCTTTTTAAACACCGGGAAACCACCCCAGAGCCCCAGCCCCCATGTCCCAGGGCGGTGCTGGCAGGGCTGGGGTCTGTGCCCCTCACACGTGCGCGACCCACAGACCGTGGGTGACCCTCTGGCTACCCCGTCACCCCCTCACCCGTCTCCTTCCTCCCCCCAGGCCAGTCGCAGGGCCCCCCCACGCCCCCCACCACCCCCAAGACGGACCCGCAGCCGGGCAAGCAGGACCTGAAGCGCGAGGGCCGGGCGCTGGGCGAGGGCGGCCCGCGGCAGCCGCCCCACATCGACTTCCGCGACGTGGACATCGGCGAGCTCAGCAGCGACGTCATCTCCAACATCGAGACCTTCGACGTCAACGAGTTCGACCAGTACCTGCCGCCCAACGGGCACCCCCCCGGCCAGGTCACCTACAGCGGCACCTACGGCATCAGCGGTGGCACCGGCACCGCCACCGGCCACGTCTGGATGTCCAAGCAGCCGGCGCTGAGCGTGGAGCAGAGCCCACAACAGCAGCAGCAGCAGCAGCAGCAGCAAAGGACGCACATCAAGACGGAGCAGCTGAGCCCCAGCCACTACAGCGAGCAGCAGCAGCACTCCCCGCAGCAGCAGCAGCAGCAGCAGCAGCTGAGCTACAGCTCCTTCAACCTGCAGCACTACGGCTCGTCCTACCCCAGCATCAGCCGCGCCCAGTACGAGTACGGCGAGCACCAGGGCTCCTCGGGCTCCTACTACAGCCACGCCGGCCAGGGCGGAGGGCTCTACTCCACCTTCAGCTACATGAGCCCGGCGCAGCGGCCCATGTACACTCCCATCGCCGACACGGCCGGCGTGCCCTCCATCCCGCAGACCCACAGCCCGCAGCACTGGGAGCAGCCCGTCTACACGCAGCTCACCCGGCCCTGAGGAGGCGGACAAGCAAACAAACAAACAAAATAACGACAACAAAAAAAAAACCCACGAGAAAAACCCACAAAAAAAAAAATGAAAATGAAATTAAATTGGAAAAAGCGCGGCGAGCAGCAAGAAGGAGTTGCCTCGGGGCTGGTTGGGTGTTTGAAATTGAAGTGGTGATTGAAAAAAAGTGGATGGAGAGAGCGCCTCGAGGCTTCTTCTCTGCCCTCGAGGCTTCTCTGCCCTCGAGGCTTCTTCTCCTCACTACAGTGTCCTTCAGGAGCCGCCCCCCAGCCCCCCAAATTTGGGACGGACTTGCCAAGGACTGGACTTGAACTCTGCTTCAGAGGTTTCCACCCAGCCCCCCGCCCAGCTGGCTCCTTCTCTGGACTTTTGTAATGATTTTTTGATTTTTTTTTTTTTTTTTAGCGGTAATTGTAAGAAAGATAAAAAATTAAAAAAAAAAAAAGAAGAAAAAAACACGGGGGGGGTAAAAGAGAAAGCTCAGAGTCCTCTGTGAGGAATATTCTCTATTTTAAATATTTTTAGTATGTACTGTGTATGATTCGTTACCAATTTGAGGGGATTTATACCTATTTTTTAGAGATTTTTTTCGAAATGCTCTTATTTTTCCAACAGCTTAAAGAAAAAAATAAATAAAACGACACTTAGTGGAGCAGCCCTAGGTTTTCTTGCAGAGGTATTTTTGTATAGAGAAGTGTCTTTTTTTTTTTTGCTCTAAAAAAATGAAACTAAACCAGCGTGCTCTGCCCTGGGAACCCAGCACTGGGGGCAGGGACCAGCATGGGAGAGGCTTTATTTTTCTAACTCGTAGCAAAAAAAAAAAAATAAAAAAAAACCAGCCAGGAGGAGAACTTCACTTTATTTTTTAATAACCTTGAGCCTTAAAAGAAAAAACGAAAAGAGGAAAAAAAAAAAGAAAAAAGAAAACACAAGGAGCAGCCCCCCAAGTGCTGCTGAGAAGCCTTAAGGCAGCCCCGTGATAATCACTGGGCTGGGGGCTGAGCCCGACCCCTCCGGGCACCCCCTGCCCACCCCAGGGTGCCAACCCCAGCCAGGGGCTCCCCCCGGACTGGGAGACGTCACAGATCCTTTAAATTATTTATTTGGGGAGAAGAGCAGCTTGGAATCCCCGTTTTTTCCCCTGGGTTTTTGTTGTTTCCATCTCCCCTCGAGGTTCCTCTCATGAATCTTGGGAGCATTGTCTGGAAGGGTGACCGTGCCTGTTAAATTATGGTCTGAAACTGTAACCAGTCCTTTATTTATCTCTCTAATTCCTTTTGGTCCTCATTGTTATTATTATTATTATTATTCTTTTTTTTTTTTTTTGGTTGGAATCCGTGTCCTGGGTTTGTACAAACTCCGTGCTCTTCCTTTTGTTTGTTTGTTTGTTTGTTTGAGGTTTTATTTTTTTTTTTTTGCCTTTTGCCTTCGAGGAGAAACTGGAAGAAGAAGAAAAAAAAAAGAAGAAAAAAAAAAACAAAGAAGAAAAAAAATGAGATTTGTACAAACTAAAGATTGCAAATGTAGCGGATCACTGAATCATTTGCCTTGTTTCCTGCCTCAGCTCTCTGGGACACATCACACCCCAGCCCTGCTGCAGGGGTGGCACCGTTTTAGCCTTCAAACCCCCCCCAAAAAAAAACTGCCTGGGAGAGCTGGGGGGACACTGATTTTGGTGAAGCTGTGGCTGAACAGTTAAGGATTGCTTTTTAAAAAAGACAGCAGACTTTTTTTTATTTAAAAAAAAAATGATATATTTGTTAACTTTTTTTTTTTTTTTTTAGGGATTCAGTAGGAGAAAAAAAAATCTTAAAGCACTCTTATAATATGGCATCTTTCTATTTCTGTATAAAAGCAGATCTTTTTAAAGTATTTCTGTAACTTAAAAGACCTGTCCTTTAAATCATATTTTGTCTTTAGGTAAGTTTGGTTTGGTTTTGGTTGCAAGATCCTTCTCTTTGTGAAACTTACCTTTTTTGTTTGTTTGGTTGGTTTGTTTTTTGTTTGGTTTTTTTTTTTTTTTTTTTTTGTATATTATTGTTTGCAATAAATATACATTGTATTAAAAGTTCCACCTGCCCCAGGTGTGGGATTTATTACATCAGGGGTTTGTGTCAGGTGGAATGCTGGATGGGTTTGGGTTGGGATGTCCCTCCCCCTTTATCCCAAGTGCAGCCATCCCAAAAAAAGCAGAGCCAGGGAATCAATGGGGTTGGAGATGAGAAAAACCAGCCTGGGCAGGTCAGGGTGTGACCCCAAAGGGGACACCTGAGTCCTGCTGTCCCCAAATCCTGCTGGATTTCGGGGATGCTGAGCACAAGGTGAGGAGAAAGGAGCCAACCCCAAGGGTTTGGGCTTTCAGGTCATCCTTTAAACCTGCTGGGATCCCCCCAGAAACCCCAACTCCCCTGAGCAGGCCCAGTGTCCCCTGCCCCTCCCTGGG
>JADMLD010000576.1:0-97500 GCA_017589585.1 Phylloscopus whistleri | reverse complement strand
TTTCGCGGAGAAATGGGATCGGGGTTTGTCCCCTCCCTTCCTAACCCCTTCCCTGCCGGGGCTGAGCGGGGTCCCGAGGGGAACAACCCCAGACACGGAGCCCAGGGTGCGCCCACCCCTCCACCCCGCGGCCTCCTGCTTCTCCACGGGGTTTTTTTGGGTTTTTTTTTCCAAGCTGGGAGGTGAATTCCATCAGCTGGAGCCACCAGTGGTCACCTCACAGGACATCCCTGGAGCTCGGGGTGTCCGGCACCCTCTGCTCCCTCTTTTAAAGATCAAAATCCTCCTAAAAAAAGAAAAATATGGAGTTTTACTGCCGGGGTGGGGAGGCTCTGGAATAGAATTCTCAGAGAAGCCGGGGCTGCCCCATCCCTGGGAGTGTCCCAGGAGCAACCTGCGAGAGGGGAAGGTGTCCCTGCCCCTGGCAGGGCTGGGGATGGACGAGATTGAATTCCCCTCCCACCCAAACAATTCCATCATTCCACCCGGGGAAGCCTGGCGGGTTTGCCCCCTCATCTTTCCCACAGCTCCCAGGTGAAACTTCCCAAATCTCCCCCCTTGGAACACCTTTGGAAAGCCCCCAGAAGGAAATTCCATCAGCCGGGGCAGGGAGAAGGGAGCGGGGCGGGGGGAGGCAGGAGCCGCCCAGTCATTTTCTGTGATTAAAAGGCAAATTTTATTCCCGGCGAAACTTGGGAGCCGATGTGGCGTTGCCATGGTTTCACACCCACCGGCTGGAAATGACAATATTAGCAGGGTGACCTGGTAATTAGAAACCGTGCCCCCAGGTCAGGCTGCGGAGAAAATAAAGAGAGATTAGGGCGCGCTGAAGGCGCCGCATAATGCCGCGGGCTCCTGCGCTCCCCACCTTTTATAAGCGGCCCATTTAAATGCAGATCCTGACTTTCCACCTGGGGCTGCTAATCTGTCTCACAGCCGGATCGAACAATGGGGCAGCGCTCCGCCCTGTGGGGCCGCGCGGCTTTTGGGGGCTCGGGCTGGCAGCGGCGCCCCCCGAGATGCCGGTCCCCCCCTTTTCTCTAGGGAAAAACCCGAGGTTTGCGTCCGCAGATGATTTTTTTGTGTGTGTGTCCTCCTCTCCCACCCTTGAATTCCAAGGATTTGGAGCAAGTCAGGTTGGGATTTTCATCCTCCTCTCGTACCCCAAAACTTCAACCATTTGGAGCAAATCAGGTTCAGATTTTCATCCTCTTCTTCCCCCAAAACTCCTCTGATTTGGACCAAATCAAGCTCAGATTTTCATCCTCCTCTTCCACCCCAAAACTTCAACGATTTGGAGCAAACCAGGCTCAGATTTTCAACCTCCTCTCGTACCCCAAAACCTCAACCATTTGGAGAAAATCAGGTTCAGATTTTCATCCTCCTCTTCCACCCCAAACTCCAATAATCTGGAGCAAACCAGGCTCAGAGTTTCATCCTCTTCTTCCCCAAAACTCCTCTGATTTGGAGCAAATCAGGTTCAGTTTTTCATCCTCCTCTTCCACCCCAAACTCCAATAATTTGGAGCAAATCAGGTTCAGTTTTTCATCCTCCTCTTCCACCCCAAACTCCAATAATTTGGAGCAAATCAGGCTCAGATTTTCGTCCTCATCTCCCTTCCCCAAATTTCACTGCTTTGAAGCACCCCCGGCCCAGATTTTCGTCCTCCTCTCCTTCCCCCAAACCCCAACGCTTCGGAGCGAGCCAGGCTCAGACTTTAATCCTCATCTTCCTCCAAACTTCAATGATTGGAGCCACCTCCCGAGGTCTGACCGCCCTTTCCACCTCCTGATGTCCAACCTGGAGCTCATCTGGTGGAGCTTGAGGCCATTTCCTTTTCTCCTGGCATCCCCTGGGAGCAGATCCCGACCCTTCCCGGGCTGTCCCCTCCTCTCAGGGAGCCCTGCAAACCCACAAACCCCCCCTGAGCCTCCTTTTCTCCTGGCTGAGCCCCCCAAAAAACGCCCAAGGGACCCTCCCATGGCAGCAGAAAGATTCCCCCGACTCTGCCCGTGACGTTGGGGTTTGGGGGAAGGAGAGGAGGGCGAAAATCTGGGCCTGGGGTGCTTTGAATCAGTGAAATTCGGGGAAGGGAGAGGAGGACGAAAATCTGAGCCTGATTTGCTCCAAATCATTGGAGTTTTGGGGTGGAAGAGGGTGAAACTCTGAGCCTGGTTTGCTCCAGATTATTGGAGTTTGGGGTGGAAGATGAGGATGAAAATCTGAGCTTGATTTGCTCCAAATCATAGCAGTTTTGAGGAAGAAGAGGATGAAAATCCGAGCCTGGTTTACTCCAAATTGTTGGAGTTTGGGTGGAAGATGAAAATCCGAACCTGATTTGCTCCAAATGGTTGAGATTTTGGGGTACGAGAGGAGGATGAAAATCTGAGCCTGGTTTACTCCAAATTATTGGAGTTTGGGATGGAAGAGGAGGATGAAAATCTGAACCTGATTTGCTCTGAATCATAGGAGTTTGGGGGAAGATGAGAATGAAAATCTGAGCCTGATTTACTCCAAAAAAAGGTCGGGAAGAGCAGCCCCCGGGTGTTTCCAGCTGTGTTTTCAGCCCCGGGGGTTTCCAGCTGTGTTTTCAGCCCCGGGGGTTTCCAGCTGTGTTTTCAGCCCCGGGGGTTTCCAGCTGTGTTTTCCCTGCTGGCAGCTGCTGGGGGCGGGGATGGCAGAGAGGAACAACCCCGAGCTGAGCAGCCGGGCCTTCAAAGGGTCATCCCGGTGTCACCAAAGCCCGGTGACATCAGCAGGGCCGGGAGGGAAGGGCCGGAGCTCCTCAGAGCTGCACCTGGCCCCGGAGTGCTCTTGAGGTTCATTAAGAGCGTTTCAGGCAGCGCTAATTGCAGCCCTGCCCCGGCCCTGGCAGGTGCCAGGTGCGGCCGGGGCTGTCCCTGGGACAGCGCCTGGAATTTTCTCCACTTCCCTGAAGGTGCCAAAGCCAAGGGCTCGGTAAAATCGGGGATTCGGGCCCCCTCTCCCCTCCTGGGATGGATTTTGTGGCTTTGTGGTCCCGGGGATCTGAGCTCAGCCGGTTCCATCCGAGCAGCACCAAACATTCCCAATTCCAGAGCTGCCTCAGCCCTTCAAGCTGTGCCAAGGGAAGCACAGGTTGGAGATCAGGGAAAAGTTTTTCACAGACAGAGTGATAAAGTTCTGGGATGGCTGCCCGGGGAGGTGCTGGAGTCACCACCCCTGGATGTGTTTAACAAAAGCCTGGATGTGGCACTGGTGCCATGGTCTGGTTGAGGTGTTGGAGCTGGGTTGGACTGGATGATCTTGGAGGTTTCTTCAACCTGGAAATTCTGGGATTCTGTGATTCTGGGATTCTGTGCCTCTGTGATCCTGTGATTCTGGGACTCTGTGATTCAAAGCAGGAGAGAAACAGGGGAAACAACCCCCAGGAGAGCTGGGAGGGCACAGCAGAGGATGCTGCCCTCCCCTCCTTCATCCCCATCTTTGCAAAAGGGCGAACACGGGGAGGGAAAGCCACGGGGAACCCTTGGGGAGATGCAGTGGGGAAACCCCTTCGTTTCCAGCTTTTTTTGGTGCTAGAACAGGGATTGCTCCTCGGAGCGGTGCTGGGGTCATAAAGGAGCACAATGGGATGCTGGAGGCGCTGGGAACACGGGAAAAGGAGGTTGGATCCCTCCCCGTGCCCACCTCTGGCTCCCAGGCAGAGCCGAGCTCCTCCGTGCCTCAGTTTCCCCCTCCCCGTCCCAGCTCCTGCATTCCCGGGATGCCCGCAAGTCACCGCCCGCGTTTTGCACCGGTTTTTTTTCCTTTTTCTTTGGGTCACCTCATCCCTCCAGGCAGCGCAGACACCAGCCCCAAAATTTTTTATCATCAGCCCCAGAACATTTTATCAGCCCCAGAACCTTTTATCAGCCCCAGAATCTCTTATCAGCCCCAGAATCTCTTATCAGCCCCGGAATTTTTTATCAGCCTCAGAACCTTTTATCAGCCCCAGGACCTTTTATCAGCTCCACAATTTGTTATCAGCCCCAAAATCTTTTATCAACTCCAGAATCTCTTATCAGCCCCAGAATCTTTTATCAGCCCCAGAACCTTTTATCAACCCCAGAACATTTTGTCAGCCCCAGAACATTTTATCAGCCCCAGAACCTTTTATCATCTCCAGATTTTTTTATCAACCCCAGAAGTTTTTATTATCGGCCCCAGAATATTTTGTCCACCCCAGAACCTCTTATCAGCCCCAGAACCTTTTATCAGCCCCAGAACCTTTTATCAGCCCCAGAACATTTTATCACCCCCAGAACATTTTATCCACCCCAGAATCTTTTATCAGCTCCAGAATTTTTTATCAGCCCCAAAATCTTTTATCAACTCCAGAATCCTTTATCAGCCACAGAATCTCTTATCAGCCCCAGAACCTTTTATCATCTCCAGATTTTTTTATCAACCCCAGAAGTTTTTATTATCAGCCCCAGGAACATTTTGTCCACCCCATAATCCCTCATCAGCCCCAGAACCTTTTATCAGCCCCCAAATCTCTTATCAGCCCCCAAAATGTTCCGTTCAGAAGCCACCCCACCCCTGCTCCCTCCCTGGTGCTCCGTTCCTGGCTGGAAAGGGATCCCGGAGAGACCCAAACCCAGGGAAGGCACCCAGCCAGAGGGGCTCCCCAGCCCCATCAAACACAACAAACCAACCCCAAACCCTTCCTGCAGAGCCCAAACCCCCATCAAAAATCCATCGGGCCCCAAAAAACCCCCAAACCTGAACCTTTCCAACCCCATCCTCACCCCCCTGAGCCCCTCTCCTCCTCCCCGCCCGGACTGTCACGGTTTATTTTGTTTGGGTGGATTTTTTCTTTCTCTCCTCCTTGCTCCCCCTCACCCCCTTTTTTTTTGCCCGGCCAAACAGAGATTTTTTTTTTTTTTTAATTTATTTATTTATTTCATTTTATTTTTTTTTTCCCATGGCGCCGCGGCCCGCTCGGGGCTCATTAGCATCCCGGCGCATAATTAGGGCGGCGGGCATTGTCATGCAGAGCAGCCCGGGATGACAACACTTCAGCCCCGGACGACGCAGGAACGCCGCGAGCGAGGTTCTCACACAGCTCCGGCACGGCTCGGAGATTTTAATTAATTAATTAATGGGTGCGGGGCTCCCCTTCCAACCCGCCCGCCCCCGCAGCCCTCCGGCTGCCGGCTCCGTTCGGTTTTGGGTGTTTTTTGGGGGTTTTTTGGGTTTTTGGGGGTTTTTTGGGGTTTTTTGGTGGGTGGTTTTTTTTGGCGGAGGGGGTGTTTTGTTGGATTTTTCTTGGGGTTTTTTGGAGGATTTTTGTTGTTGTTTGTTTGGTTTTGTTTTTTGGGGTTTTTTTTTTTGTGTTTTGGGGATTTTTTGGTGTTTTGTTGATTTTAGGGGTTTTTGTTTGGTTTTTTTTCGGGTTTTGTTGGGTTTTAGGGTATTTTTGTTTGGTTTTTTGGTGTTTTGTTGGTTTTTAGGGGTTTTCTGTTGGGGTTTTTTTTGGTATTTCGTTGTTTTTTAGGAGGGTTTTGTTTGTTTGTTTCCAAGCTTTGGCAGGGGCTGGAGTCCCCATCCCTGGAGGTGTCCAAGGAAGGACTGGGTTTGTCACCTGCCTCTGGGCTGGGGACAAGCTGGGGAGAGCTCAAAGATGATCTGAACTTCCCCTGGCACAGCCTGAGGCTGTGTCCTCTCCTTCAGACAGAGCCCAACCCCAGCTGCCCACAGCCACCCCTCAGGGAGCTGCAGAGTGAATTTGCAGGGCTGCAGGTGGGATTTGGGGGATGTTTGTTGTCATTTAGCAGCTGAAAATGAGCCTGAAACCACCCCAGGGCAGGGTGGGGTTGGACATCAGGAGGGGTTTCTCCATGGAAAGGGTTCCCATGGCTGCCCAGGGAGGGCTGGAGTCCCCATCCCTGGAGGTGTCCAAGGAAGGACTGGGTTTGTCACCTGCCTCTGGGCTGGGGACAAGCTGGGGAGAGCTGGAAGATGATCTGAACTTCCCCTGGCACAGCCTGAGGCTGTGTCCTCTCCTTCAGACAGAGCCCAACCCCAGCTGCCCACAGCCACCCCTCAGGGAGCTGGGCAGAGTGACCAGGTCACCTCTGAGTCTCCTTTTCTCCAGGCTGAGCACCCCCAGCTCCCTCACTCACCCCTCTTCCCCTTCCCTGCCTCCCCCTGCTCCTCAGGCAGGAGGTGGGAGCAGGTTGGTGTCTGACAAGGACGGGGCAGACTCATTTTCCCAAGAAAAGCTGTAAAATCGGAGCTGATTCCCAAATAATTCCAGCAGAGAAAACTCCCAGATCCCCTGATCCCCCTGAGAGCAGCACACTGACCACGGGCCGGGGCAAAAGAGCAGCTGGGAAAGGGAGAATCGAGGTGGATTGATGGCTCTAAGAAATTCCCAAGCCCCAGAAGTTTCCAGAAGGGATTTGCCTTCCCAACGAGCAAAGTCCCATCCCTGGCACTGGGGTTTGCAAATCCCAGTGGGAGAATTCCTGAGGCTCCACCTGAGCACCCCAGAGCTGCCCTGGCAATCCCAGCCCCTCCCAGGCCACAGGAGTGGGCAGGATCCCAGGGCAGCAGTGGGGTCAGGGGTGGGATTTGGGATATTCCCGAGTTACAGGGATGGGATTTGGGATATTCCCAAGTGACAGGGATAGGAATTGGGGTCAGGATCCCACTGCAGCAGTGGAATCACAGGGATGGGATTTGGGATATTCTCAAGTCATTGGGATGGGATTTGGGGTCAGGATCCAAATGCAGCAGTGGGGTCAGGGGTGGGATTTGGGGTATTCCTGAGTCACAGGGGTGGGATTTGGGATATTCCCAAGTCATAGGGATGGGATTTGGGGTCAGGATCCAAATGCAGCAGTGGGGTCAGGGGTGGGATTTGGGGTATTCCTGAGTCACAGGGGTGGGATTTGGGATATTCCAGAGTCAGAGGGATGGGATTTGGGATATTCCCAGGTCACAGGGATGGGGTTTGGGGTCAGGATCCCACTGCAGCAGTGGAATCACAGGGATGGGATTTGGAATATTCCAGAGTCATGGGGATGGGGTTTGGGATATTCCCAAGCTACAGGGATGGGAATTGGGATATTCCCAAGTCACAGGGATGTGATTTGGGGTCAGGATCCTGCTGCACCAGTGGAATCACAGGGATGGGATTTGGCATATTCCTGAGTCACAGGGATGTGATTTGGGATAGTCCCAAATCATAGGAATGGGATTTGGGATATTCCTGAGTCACAGGTATGGGGTTTGGGGCCAGGATCCCGCTGCAGCAGTGGAGTTGGGGGTGGGATTTGGGGTCAGGATCCATCACAGGATCCCACTGCAGCATTGGGGTCAGGGATGGGATTTGGGATATTCCCGAGTCACAGGGATGGGGTTTGGGGCCAGGATCCCACTGCAGCCGTGGAGTTCCTGCCCTCCCTGCCCCAGCCCCTGCTGTGCCCAGGGCAATCCTGCAAAGCCCCCAGCCCTCCACGATGCTTTCCCAGTTCTCTGAGAGGACAGGAGATCACTGAGCCCTCTCGCAGCTCCTGGAATTTTCTGGAGCTTTTTTATTTTTATTTTTGCCAGGCAAACCTTTGCTCTCCCGAGGTCTCCAGCCCAGGAAGGAAAAACTGAGGGCAAAACTGAGTTGGGTTTGGGGTGGGTCCCTCAAAGGAACCACAGAGATTCCCAATCTCAGCTGCTCCCTGCTCCACTCCTTCTGCAAAGTGGAAAAAAACAAAAAGAACCCGGAGAAATGAAATGTTCCCTGGAGCTGGAGCTGCTCAGCAAAATGACAATCTTTGTTTAGACTTTCTCCTAATTCACATTTCATCCGGGCCTCCCCTAATCCAAACCCAATCCATCTTCCCTCCTGTTTGTTTTCCCTCCCCACCTCCCTTTTTTTTTTTCTCCTTTTTTTTTTTTTTTTCTTTTAACCTGTTTAATCCTTTTAAGTTCAAGGATTTGAAAAGCAAATACTATAAAAGATGAAAGGTGCGTTGGAGGAAATCAACTTTGATAAGAGGCTTTTATGGCTTGTAAACCTTATTCCGGCCCTTGGGCTTGAAAGGCAGCACTAATTTTTTAAGAGCTTTGTGCAAGCCTCAAGTTGAGCTTAAAAAAAAAAAAAGAAAAAATCCCGTTCCAGCCTAAAAAATTATGGGGCTCGGGGGATTTCCTCTCATGATGGCACAAAAATGGGCCAGCACAGCACAGATCTGGATTGTTAGGGACTCAGGGAATGGCCAAAATGAGTTTGAAAGAAGGAAAAAAAATGAAATATTAGGATATTTCCCATTATTAGCATTATATATTATTTTATATATATATATTATTAGCATAATCCTAAATAAATTGCTTAATATTCTCCTTACAGCTTTGCACCTGCAGCAGCTCCAGCCAGGATCCCACACCTGGGCTTTTACAAACCCAAGGAACAGCCAGAGTGGCTTTGAAACGAAGGGGAAAACCCCACAAAACATTGGGATTAACGGCTCAGACCTGAATAAAAACCCACTGGTGTGACATTCCCCTTAAAGCTTCGCACCTGCAGCATCTCCTGGGCAGGGAAAAGCGGCTCTGAAAGGGTTAAAGAGCCCCAGCCCCGCGTGCTGGCCAGGCTCCGGTTCTCCCGTGGGGGTTTTGCGTTTATTCTTATTATTTATTATTATTTTGGGGGGGGGTTATTGTGCCTAAAGCAAGCACAAGCTGTTTGCAAACACCTCGGTGCAGCAGTTTGCACCCCTGGAAAAGGCTCCCGGCAGCTCTGAGCAGCAAAAAGAACTTTTATCACCCAATTTTGTACATTCACAGAGCTGCACAGCAAATCCTGCTCATCCCCGGGGCTGGGAAGGACACACAGCCCCGGCCCCAGGTGCTGGCTCCGGTTCTCCTGTGGGGATTTTGCATTTATTCTCATTATTTTTGGGGGTTATTCTCCCCGAAAAAGCAAAAGCTGTTTGCAAACACCTCAGTTTGCACCCCTGGAAAACTCTCCCGACAGCTCCGAGCACCAAAAAGAGCTTTTATCACCCAACTTTGTCTGTTCCACAAAGCAGGAAAGCAAATCCTGCTCATCCCCGGGGCTGGGGAGGACACACAGCCCCAGCCCCAGGCTGGAAAAACACCAGTGAAAATCATCAGTCCCGGGAATAACCGGGGGAGAGGGGCCGAGGAGGTTCCGCGGCCCTGCGGAGCGGAGTTATCTCGGGAAAGGCTTTTCCAGCCTGTCCAGCCCGGCCCGGGTGCCGGGTGCTGTCCCCGGGGTCCCGCCCAGAGCCCGGCTGGCTTTGCTGGGGAGGAACCGCAGCGGGGTTGGGGGTTTGTGGCTGAATAACGCCCGGGTTCACAGGTAAAAAATACCCAATTTCATCAGTAAATAATGCCCAATTTCATGGGTAAATAATGCCTGGTTTCACAGGTAAATAATGCTCGGTTTCACAGGTAAAAATTACCCAGTTTCATGGGTAAATAATGCCCAAATCCATGGATAAATAATATCCAAATTCATGGGTAAATAATGCCTAATTTCACAGGTAAAAAGTGCCCAAATTCATGGATAAATAATGCCCAATTTCATGGGTAAATAATGCCTGGTTTCACAGATAAATAATGCCCCGTTTCACAGGTAAAAAATACCCAATTTCATAAGTAAATAATGCCCGGGTTCATAGGTGAATAATGCCCAATTTCGCAGGTAAATAATGCCCAATTCCATCAGTAAATAATGCCCGATTTCACAGGTAAAAAATGCCTAAATTCATAAGTGAATAATGTCCAAAATCAAGGATAAATAATGCCCGGGTTCAGAGGTAAATAATGCCCGGTTTCATGGGTAAATAATGCCCAATTCCATCAGTAAATAATGCCCGGGTTCACAGGTAAATGGTGCCCGGTTTGGGATCATTGTCACCCGGGCAGAACCTGGAGGAGCTGGGAGCTGCACCCGGGCAGGTGAGGGGGAGCAGGAGAGGGACACACGGGGATTTGGGATGCAGACCTGTCCCAAACCCCAAACCCCAAACCCCGGGAGCCGCCACAGCACGGGGAGACCGGCTGGGAACCAAAAATCATTTTGCATTTATTATTTATTATTATTTTGGGGGGGGTGGTATTCTCCCTGAAAAAGCAAAAGCACTTTGCAGACACCTCAGGGCACCTCAAACCCCCTAAAAACCTTTAACACTGAAGAAAATCCAGCGTTTTTAGCCTCAAACATCATGCTTTGGGATTGCAGCCTGGAGTGGCCTGTCCCGAGGAGGAGGAGGAGGAGGAGGAGGAGGAGGAAGCGCAGCTGTTGAGCTGACGTTTCAAGGAGCTCATTCCCTGCAACATTTGGCCACCAGAGCTGCTCCCTGTTTGTTTTGGGAGGACCAGGGATTGCTCAACAGCTGCCGGGGAGGCCCGGTTGGCCAAAAAAAAAAAATAATAATAATAATAATAATGCCCTGCCCTGAGCACATCTCCGGGGAAACCGAGTGGTTTTTCCACTTCTTGCTGCCGTGTCACCGGCAGCACCGGGGGGACTCTGAGCAGCGCTGCCGAACCAGCGCTGAATTCCTGCACCGCATCCTCCGGGAGCCTCCCCAGGGCTGAGGAGCGGCCGGCCCGTGTTGGATGGAGCAATCCCGGGGTCACCGATCCCATCCTGCCCGGCACAGCCTGGCAGAGCCTCCCCGGGACCCCTGGGGCAATCCCGGGGTCAGTGATCGCATCCTGCCCGGCACAGCCTCCCCTCCTCCCAGCCCCTGCCCAGCCCCTCTCCCCTCCCCGAGCCCGGGCTGGGCAGGAAAGGGGACGGAGGAGAATTCCAGGGGAGCAGCACTGCGAGGTCACCAACCCCAAGCGCTGAAGTTCCTTCATTTCCCAAAAAACGGGGGCGGGAAGGGGAGGGGGAGGGGGAGGGCTCTGCCGGGGTGAGGAGCGGTGGGAACCCCCTGCTCCTGCTCGGCCCTGGGAGGATGTGGGCCCGGCTGGGGGGCGGGCAGGATCAAAGAGCCTTTGACATCGTCAGAGCAAAGGGTCTTATTTTTATTTTATTTTGTTTTATTTCTGAGGGCCACATGCAGCCAGAGGCCTTTGAGTGGTGCTGGAAACAGATGGGCCAACAGCTCCTCTGCTCATCCAGGGCGCTGGGCGGGAAAAGAGAGTGGAAAATGAGCAATGGGAGTTTTCCCTGCTCCATTCGCCATCCCTGCTCCTTTCTGGCTCCTGGGAAGTGGCCCTGGACACGGCTGGAGAGCTCAGCACCCCTTCCCAGGGCATCTCCAAAGGGTCGGGGTTGTTCTGGATGGGAATCGAGCCCTGCCAGCCCCTCAAACCAAGGGGTTGTTCTGGTTTTCAATGAGAAATGAAAGACTTTTCAGGTTCTTATTCAGACTTTTCCAGGTTTTTGATTCAGACTTTTCAGGTTCTCGATTCAGACTTTTCCAGGTTCTTGATTCAGACTTTTCCAGGTTTTTGATTCAGAATTTTCCAGGTTCTTGATTCAGACTTTTCCCAGGTTCTTGATCCAGACTTTTCCAGGTTCTTGAGTCAGACTTTTCAGGTTTTTGATTCAGACTTTTCCAGGTTCTTGATTCAGACTTTTTCAGGTTCTTGATTCAGACTTTTCCAGGTTCTTGATTCAGGCTTTTCCTGGGTTCTTGATTCAGACTTTTCCCAGGTTCTTGATTTCTGCTTGGAATTGTTTTTCCCCTTTTCTGCTTCGTTCGGACAAGAGGGGGAAAATAAAAAAGGAATGAAGAAGTAAAAGGGAAAATGCAAGGAAAGGAGGAAAGGATGCAGGAGAAACCCTTCTAGAAGGGGAAAATCCTAAAATTCAAAGGCAGATTTTTTTCCAGGAAGAGGAATTCGTTAAGATTTTGGGAGAGAAAGGGTCAGGCTTTGGCTGGAGAGTTCCCCAGCAGGTCAATTCAAAACCATCACCTCCCTGTGCCCCCGGAGACCCCGACCTCACCCTCCGGGCACCGGGAGAGCGGCGGGCCCGCCCCCCTCAGCCCTTCCCCGCCCCGCTCCAGCAGCACCTGGAGCAAACAGCCCGGACCAGCCCTCTCCTTCCCGGGAACAGAAATAGAGCTGCCTCCCCGAGCTATTTTTATTCCCTCCCAAAATATTTTGACAAAACCCATTTGCATCATCCCCGGATCCGCCCAGGGAGGGATTGGAGAGGCTCCGGCAAAAACAGGGAGCCTGGAAGGGATGGAGGCAGCGGGATGGGGATCATCCAGGGTTTTTTGGGATCCTGGAAAGTTAAAGGGAACCCAGAGGGATGGAGGCAGCGGGACAGGGATCATCCAGGGGCTTTTTGGGGTCCTGAAATGCAGACAGGATCCCAAAGGGATGGAGGCAGTGAAACAGGGATCACTCAGGGCTTTTTGGGATCCTGAAATGCAGGCAGGATCCCAAAGGGATTGGAAGTAGTGAAAAAGGGATCACTCAGGGCTTTTTGGGATCCTGAAAAGCTGCAGGGAGTCCAGAGGGATGGAGACAATGGGACTGGGATCACTCAGGGTTTTTTGGGATCCTGAAAAGCAGTGAGGAGCCTAAAGGGATGGAGACAGCAGCACAGGAATCATCCAGGGCTTTTTGGGATCCTGGAAAGCTGCAGGGAACCCAAAGGGATGGAGACAATGGGACAGGGATCATCCAGGGCTTTTTGGGGGTCCTGAAAAGCAGGCAGGATCCCAAAGGGATGGAGACAGCAGCACAGGGATCATCCAGGGCTTTTTGGGATCCTGAAAAGTTGAAGGGAACCCAGAGAGATGGAGACAGCAGGACTGGGATCATCCAGAGATTTTTGGGATCCTGAAATGCAGTGAGGAGCCCAGAGGGATGGAGGCAGCAGGACTGGGATCACTCAGGGCATTTGGGGATCCTGAAATGCAGACAGGATCCCAAAGGGATGGAGGTAGTGAAAGAGGGATCACCCAGGGCTTTTTGGGATCCTGGAAAGCTGCAGGGAACCCAGAGGGATGGAGGCAGCAGGACTGGGATCATCCAGGGCTCTTTGGGATCCTGAAAAGCAGCGAGCAGCCCGGCAGCAGTGGGGTGGGAGTGTCTTGGCTCGGGGAAAGCACCTGGTGGGAAACGGGGCTGAGGAGGGGGAGCTGCCTGGTGAAACCTCGGCTGGCCCTGCCCAGCAGCAGCACCCTGCCCATACAAACCCGATTTCCTCCCTTTATGAACTTAATCACCGTTAAAATTCCATTTTCTCTTCTCCCACTGCTGCAGGCCCCTTTTCATGACCACCTTCCTCACTGAGACCCCACAAGCAGCCCCAGAACCATCCCTGAGGCCCAAACACACACAGCAGATGGGCCTCCAACCCAAAACTTCCCAAAACAAAAGAGAAGAGATCCCAAATTCCCTTTGCAGTGCCAGAGCAGCAGGCAGTGGCAAGGATGAGCTCCATCCACGCTGGGCAAGCAGAGGACACCCCGAAGGAGGGGCTGAGATGCTGCTCCCAGCGTGGCCGAGGGGCGATTTCACCCCAATTTTCCTTCAGGGGAGGGAAACCCAAAGGTGAGGAGATGCAGATTTGTTTGGGGTCCCCCTTCCCTGCTGCCAGCCCTTCCCTTGTTCACTCCTGTGTGTTCTGCGGTTACAACGTGAAAGAGAAAATTCTCCTGTTCTGGAGAAGCTCCTGGAGCTCTGTGACCTTCCTGGGATCCCACCAGGATTCCCTGGGAATGAGGAGCTGCCCCGGGGGCTCTCCCCAAACCCTGCCCGGAGCCGCTGGGGTTGGAGGCATCACTGAAAAGCTCCCAGAGCTCCCCCAACCCCTCCCCTCACCCTCCCACTCCCCCCTGCTTCACCTCCTCCCTCAACACCGATTTTCCAGGCCAGAACCTGCTCCCCTGGCCCCGTTCCAGCTGGATTCAGCCGCCGTTCCGCTCCCTGCCAGCCTCAGAGACGGGGAAATCTGGGTGGGCAGCAGGCACGGGACCCAAAACCCCCCCAAAACCCCGACCCCAGGGGTGGAACCACCCCGGGGCTGCCCTGGTCCTGCAGAGCCAGAGGAGCGGGATCGCACGGATTATTGATGGCGAGGAGGGAATAAGGAAGGAGAGGGAGCTGCCAAACCCCACGGGCTGGAAAAGCTCCCTGGGTCCCGCTGCCTTGCCAGGGACACCCTCATCCCCCTTCCCTCCGCGGGGTTTGAGCTCCGGGAGCCAAACCGGGAGCGGCTCCGCCCGCCGGGTCCGGCCTTCCCCTCCTCCTCCTCCTCCTCCTCCTCCTTCCCCGCGTTCCCGTAAACGCCTTGGCCGGCCCGGGCTGGGCTGAGGCCTCGCAGCCGAACCTGAGGGTGGGTGCTGAGCCTCGGGCTGGGCCAGAGCTCCTCTTCAGCCCCACTTGGAGCTGGGGGAGCAAAAGGGAAACAAAAAAAAAAAAAAAGGTGTTGGTGGAGCCAAGCAGGAGGGACGTGAATCACAGCGCTGGGGATGGTGAGGCAGAGGAGGGTGAAAATAAATATATAAATGCAGAGAGAGAGTTCAGTGTGAGGTTCCAAAAGCTGACAGATCTCCTGCCAGAGGCTGACAGCTGCTGAGGGAGCTGTACCAAAACCCACAGCGCATCAAAGCCTCTCGGCAGCGCCCCGGGGGGCTCGGGGCTGGGCGGGCTGGAGGTGTGAATGCAGCCCCAGCCCTCCCCGGGTGCTCCTGGATGGGCCCGGCCCGCAGGGAACCCGCCCTGCCCGGGCTGAGGGGCAGCAAACTCCGTGCCACGGCCAGGGATGAATGTGGCAGGGGGTGATTGTCACCCTGGGAGAGGATGCTGGGCTCCCCAAGCAGTGGCAGTGCTGACACTCCCCTCACTCCCCCTTTTCCTGGGGTGCAGCCACCCCGCAGAGCCGAGCTGACCTCAGCTCCTGCCTAACCCAGGCAAGGACCTTGGCCTGCCCAGTGCAGCCCTCACAGCCACAGGATCCATCCCAAGGACCCACCCAGGGGCCATCCCACGGTGGCAGCACCTGGGATGCTCTGGCAGGTACAGCTCCAGCCTTCCCCTTCCCTTTTCATTACCCGTTCCCTTTCCCTTTCCCTTTCCCTTTCCCTTATCCGTTCCCATTCCCTATTCCCTATTCCCTATTCCCATTCCCCATTCCCCATTCCCCATTCCCCATTCCCCTTTTCCTTTCTCCCTTCCTCCCTTCCCCTTCCCCTTTCCCTTTCCCTCTCCCCTTTCCCCTCTCCCCTCTCCCTTTGCTGTCAAACGCTGCCGGCACCCGGGCAAACCCCCGGGAGGTGACAGCGGTTCCAGGCCGGGCTGCCCGGGTGGCGGTGCCGGTCCCGGCCCGGGGGAGCAGCCCCGTCCCCCCGGAGCAGCGGACGGGCCCGGGCCGGGCCGTTCCCAGCCCCGCGTCCCCCCGGCCGGCCCGGAGCGGCCGCCCATGCTCGGCCGGGGTCTCCCTGGCGACGCGGCCGCGGGATGCCGCGCGGGCCATTTGTCACCAATTGTCACCGCTTTGTTCGGCCTGGTGTGCGCGCTCGGTTGTGTCACGGGGGAGGTGAGCAGGAGCGGCCGGGCCTCGGCTGATGATGGGCTGAGGGATCCTGCCGCGGGGAGAGGGACGGGCCTGCCCGGGGAAAGGGGAAAGGGGAAGAGGGAAAGGGGGAGAGGGGGAAAGGAGGAAAGGGAAAGGGAAAGGGAAAGGGAAAGGGAAAGGGAAAGGGAAAGGGAAAGGGAAAGGGAAAGGGAAAGGGAAAGGGAAAGGGAAAGGGAAAGGGAAAGGGAAAGGGAAAGGGAAAGGGAAAGGGAAAGGGAAAGGGAAAGGGAAAGGGAAAGGGAAAGGGAAAGGGAAAGGGAAAGGGAAAGGGAAAGGGAAAGGGAAAGGGAAAGGGAAAGGGAAAGGGAAAGGGAAAGGGAAAGGGAAAGGGAAAGGGAAAGGGAAAGGGAAAGGGAAAGGGAAAGGGAAGGAAGGGAAGGGAAGGGAAGGAAGGAAAGGAAAGGAAAGGAAAGGAAAGGAAAGGAAAGGAAAGGAAAGGAAAGGAAAGGAAAGGAAAGGAAAGGAAAGGAAAGGAAAGGAAAGGAAAGGAAAGGAAAGGAAAGGAAAGGAAAGGAAAGGAAAGGAAAGGAAAGGAAAGGAAAGGAAAGAGGAAAGGAAAGGTTTAACTGCTGCGAGCCCCAGCCCCGGCACGGCCCGGCGCCCTGGGCCGGACACGGAGCACAAGCCCGGCTTTGCCAGGCGAGGAACGGGGGCCAACAGAGCCAGAACGACGCTGGCTGCCGAACTCCGAGCTGGCAGGGCCGGGAGGCTCTTCCGGGAACATCTTGGAATGACTCAATCCCTTTTACTTTCAGCGGGGTGATGTCAGTGCCCCGCAGCCGCCGGGCCAGCACGCCGCGTTCAGCCGGGGCTGCGGGCGTCCTGCGGCGGCCCGAGCACGGCAAGAGCCTGCCCAAAACTCGGCCTCTCCCTCCTCCAAAACCTCCAAAACTCGGGACACCTGCAGCACCTCGCTGCCTTCCTGGCGGGGCTCGGTTAAAAGTTGGATTTGATGAACTCGGAGATTTTTTTCCCCAAATTAACGAGTCTAAAAGCAGCCACAGAGCAGCCGCTGCTGCCGCTTCCCTTCAGGCCGAGAGGCTTTGCTGGCAGCAGACAGAGCTGTGCCCACCCGCCCGGTGCTCCCCACGCCCCCGGGAGCGGTGCCAGAGGCCAGGCCGAGCATCCCCGCCCGGCCCCCGCTGCCCCCGTCGCGCTGCACGGCCGCAGGTGGGCAGGAAGGGGTTAAGGCTGCAGCTGCCCGGCCCGGCGGTGCGGAGTTCTGCTCAAACTGTTCCCACTGCCGCATGAAGTCAGCTGTCATTAGGGAACAAAGGCGCCCCGGAGCAGCTCAAGTTGTGTCACACTCGGGAGGCGCAGGGGCTGCTCCCTGATTAGGATTTCTAAATCCGTCCCATCGAGGCCACCGAATAAAGCCGCGGAACAATGAGCGGGGGCACATTCACACAAGCGGCAGCCCCTCCGTCCCCGTCTCCCCCCCCCCGGCCTGCCTCCCCACCCCCTCGCACGCTTCTCCTCCCGCCCGAGCCTGCGGCACTTCAGCTCCGCAGCCCGCGGGAGAGCACAGCCGGTGGCGCGGCCCCTGCTGCTCCGGAGCCCCGGTCTCCATCTTCATCCCCATCATCATCCCTCAGGGCACAGCTCCTGCTGCCCCGGAGCCCGGCTCTCCATCCTCATCCTCATCCCCATCCCTCAGGGCACAGCTCCTGCTGCCCCGGAGCTCGGGTCTCCATCCCCATCCTCATCCCCATCCCGCTGGGCACAGCTCCTGCTGCTCCGGAGCTCGGGTGTCCATCCCCATCCTCATCCCCATCCTGCTGGGCACGGCCCCTGCTGCTCCGGAGCCTGGGTCTCCATCCTCATCCCCATCATCATCCCTCAGGGCACAGCTCCTGCTGCTCCAGAGCCTGGGTCTCCATCCTCATCCTCACCCCCCTGGTCATGGCCCCTGCTGCTCCTGCTGCTCCAGAGCTCAGCTCCTCATCCCCACCCCCTAGGGCACTGCCCCTGCTGCTCCCGCTGCTCCAGAGCCCGGCTCTGCATCCTTGTCCCCGTCCCCATCCCGGTGGCACGGCCCCTGCTGCTCCAGAGCTCAGCTCTCCATCCCCGCCCCATCCTGGTGGGCATGACCCCATGAGCCCGGCTCTCCATCCCCATCCCCATCCCTCAGGGCACAGCTCCTGCTGCTCCTGCTGCTCCAGACCCCAGCTCCCCATCCCTGCCCCCATCCCACTCCTGCTGCCCAGGCCTGCCCCCCGATCCTTGCCCACCCCTCACTGGGGACATCTTTGGGGGCCTCTCCTCAGTGGGGCCTCTCTGACCCCAGGAGGCAGCAGCCCCGTCCCCGTGCCCGCTCTGGGGTGCAGCAGGCGGTGCCAGGCACTGCATCCTCCCTGGGGGAGCTGGGGCACCTTCCCCGCGGGCTGATGGCCAGAACAGCTCCCCACGGAGCTCCAGGGGGACCTGGGGAGCATCCCAAACCTGACACCTGTGCCATGATCCCACACCTGTGCCCTGATCCCAAACCTGACATCTGTGCCCTGATCCCAAAGCCCACAGCTGTGCCCTGATCCCAAACCTGTGCCCTGATCCCAAACCTGACATCTGTGCCCTGATCCCACACCTGTCCCCTGATCCCAAACCCCACAGCCGTGCCCTGATCCCAAACTCCACAGGGCCGGCGCCCCCCTCGCTCCCTCCCCGGGATTTGGGGGCGCACTCGGGGGGAGATGGGGCAGGGAAAGGGGGGCACCCCCCGCTCTGCCCCGGCCCCGGGGCTGCACCCCCAGGGCGGCGGGTGCGGTGGAGGAACAAATAAACAAATAAACAAACAAATAAATAAACAAACAAATAAACAAATAAATAAACAAATAAATAAACAAATAAACACCCAAATACCCCGGGAGAGCTCCATCCCGGGGAGAGGGGGCAGGGCAGGGATATAGATATCGGGCTCACACACACACACACACTCACACTCACTAATCCCCGGGATTTGGCCGTCATATGACATGCCCGGCCCGGCCGAGGGAGGGGATTTAAGGCACGCCTCTCCTTTCACGCCAGGAAAGGATTTTCATCTCTCAAGAGCACAATGAGAGGGGGAAGGAAGGAGGAAAAAAAAATAAAAATAAATAGGGAGGGAGAGAGAGAGAGAGAGAGAGAGAGGGGAGAAAAAAAAAAAAAAAAAAAGCAAAAAAAAAAAAAGCCAATCAAGCCGGGATCAGCTGTGGGCTGGGCTGCCGCAGGTCTGCCCGTCCCAGAGGGGGGTGCGGGGACACATATTGGGCCGTGTGGGAAACCCACAGGCTCAGCTTCTCACACATTGTTCTCCCGGGCCGCTCCCCCCCAGCCCCCAGCCAAAGCCGTTAATGCCACAAAAGATACTTCGCCCATTGTGCCGGGGGACAGCTGAGAGGATCGAGTCAGCCTTCCCCAGCTCCCCTGCCTCCCTCTCCCGCGGCAGAGGGGGAAGAGGGGACGGGCAATCCAAACGGAGAGTTTGATGCCGGCCGTACAAAAGAATTAAATCCACTTAGGCCCCTTTCTGGCTAATCTGGGCCTGTGGGGGGTTAAATATGGTTACATTTTCATTAGGTGCTAATAGCAAAAGGGCGGCTGGCGGGAGCGCAGCCCGCCGCTTTGTGATGCAGATGGGCCCCGGGGCGCTCCCGGCCCGGCCGCGGGGCGATGGCATGCTGGCCGGGGGGAAATTGTGTCACTCTCGCCGTTGTCATTGTCGCCGCTGAGAGTTCCGTCAATGGGGGGTGAGGGGGGGAGGAAAAAAAAGTCATGTTTCCTCCTGGCGGCGGAGGAAACGAGTTAAAAAGGCCCGGGGAGGGGGTGGAAGGTGGCGGGGTGGCACCTGGGGACACGCGGGGACGCAGCGGGCGCTGACAGGTGCGCTGGGCCCTGCCCCGAGGCTCCAGGAATGTCCTTCCCTTGGGATCCCCGGGGAGTTTGGCCCAGGCGACACCGGAGAGAAAAGGCATTTCCATTTTTTTTTAATGTTTTGTGTTTGCAGCCGGCCCAGCCTCGCTTGTCCCTCTGCTTGTCCCTTGGTGTCCCTGTCCCTTGGTGTCCCTCTGCCTGTCCCCCTCAGTGTCCCTCTGTCTGTCCCTCGGTGTCCCTCTGCCTGTGTCCCTCGGTGTCCCTCTGTCTGTCCCTCGGTGTCCCTCTGTCTGTGTCCCTCAGTGTCCCTCTGCCTGATCCCTGGTGTCCCTCTGTCCCTCAGTGTCCCTCTGTCTGTCCCTTGGTGTCCCTCTGCCTGTCCCCCTCAGTGTCCCTCTGTCTGTCCCTCAGTGTCCCTCTGTCTGTGTCCCTCAGTGTCCCTCTGCCTGATCCCTGGTGTCCCTCTGTCCCTCAGTGTCCCTCTGTCTGTCCCTTGGTGTCCCTCTGCCTGTCCCCCTCAGTGTCCCTCTGTCTGTCCCTCAGTGTCCCTCTGTCTGTCCCTTGGTGTCCCTCTGTCTGTCCCTTGGTGTCCCTCTGCCTGTGTCCCTTGGTGTCCCTCTGTCCCTCAGTGTCCCTCTGTCTGTGTCCCTCGGTGTCCCTCTGTCCCTTGGTGTCCCTCTGCCTGTCCCCCTCAGTGTCCCTCTGTCTGTCCCTCAGTGTCCCTCTGTCTGTCCCTTGGTGTCCCTCTGTCTGTCCCTTGGTGTCCCTCTGCCTGTGTCCCTTGGTGTCCCTCTGTCCCTCAGTGTCCCTCTGTCTGTGTCCCTCGGTGTCCCTCTGTCCCTTGGTGTCCCTCTGCCTGTCCCCCTCAGTGTCCCTCTGTCTGTCCCCCAGTGTCCCTCTGTCTGTCCCTCAGTGTCCCTCTGCCTGTCCCTCGGTGTCCCTCTGTCCCTTGGTGTCCCTCTCTCTGTCCCTCGGTGTCCCTCTGTCTGTCCCCCAGTGTCCCTCTGTCTGTGTCCCTCTGTCTGTCCCTCTCCGCGCCCCCGCGGGTTCCGGAGGGGCTGGAGCAGCGAGCGGCGCCCCTCGGGGCTGTGTCCCTGCCCCAGCGACCCCGCCGGGGTGGCAGCTGTGCCCCTCCCGGCACACCCGGCCGCTGCTCTCCCTTCACCGCCCCAAAGGCGATCCCGAGCCGGGGTCCGGTGCTCCCACCTGCCGGGATCTCCCTGGAGCATCCCCGCCTCGGCATCCCCGGGGCTCACAGCCTTGCAGACATCCTCGGAAACCCGGCCCCTCTCCCGGCTGCGGGAATCTCATCCCTCAGGGAGCAGCAGCTCCAAAAGGATCCCAGAGCGCTCAGGATGGGGATTCCTTGGAAGTGCCACCGGCAAAAAGGGAAATGGCTGGTTTGGGCGCCTTGGCTAAAGAGCAGGCAGAGAGTCTGTGCCGGGGGGGGTTTACAAGGTGAGAGCACTCGGGGATGTTTCTCCTCGGGCTGTGAGGAGACCCACAACCCAAACACGTCAGGGAAGCTGTGTCCTTTCCCCCAAAGCAACTGGCACGGAGGGAAAAGAATCCGGCCCTGGGAACGGGCAGCAGCCCCGGGCCGAGCCAAGGTAAACAAGAGCGAGGTCAGCGCGCAGATGGAGCAGCCAAAAACCGCGGGGAGGAGGAAATGGGTGCCACAGGCAGAGCTGAGGCACCTACAGCCCCGGGGAGACCGGGAGCCTCCTCCCCGCTCCGCCCCGGGGCGGCAGCGGGACGGCAAACGTGTCCCTCGGTGTCCCTCTGTCTGTCCCTCGGTGTCCCTCTGTCTGTCCCTCTGTCCCTCAGTGTCCCTCTGTCTGTCCTTTAGTGTCCCTCTGTCCCTCGGTGTCCTTCTGCCTCTCCCTCAGTGTCCCTCTGCCTGTCCCTCAGTGTCCCTCTGCCTGTCCCTTGGTGTCCCCCTGCCTGTGTCCCTCGTGTCCCTCTGTCCCTCAGTGTCCCTCTGTCTGTGTCCCTTGGTGTCCCTCTGTCCCTTGGTGTCCCTCTGTCCTTTGGTCCTTTGTCCTTTGGTGTGGCACCTCGGAGTGTCCCCGAGTCTGGGCTCAAAGGGGCTCAGCACCAACCTCAGTAAAAACTGCTGCCCTCTCTGTCCATCCCTGCGCACACCTGGGTGACACGGGGCGGGGCTGACACCTCGGACACGCTGGGTCACTCTGCTCTGACACCCCGGGTCACTCTCACACCTGGGTCACTCTCACACCCCGGTCACTCTCACACCCCGGGTCACTCTCTCTCCTCTCACACCCCGGTCACTGTCACACCCCGGGTCACTCTCACACCCGGGTCACTCTCACACCCCGGTCACTGTCACACCCCGGGTCACTCTCACACTCGGGTCACTCTCACACCCGGGTCACTCTCACACCCCGGTCACTCTCACACCCCGGGTCACTCTCACACCCGGGTCACTCTCTGTCCTCTCACACCCCGGTCACTCTCACACCCCGGTCACTCTCACACCCCGGGTCACTCTCACACCCCGGGTCACTCTCTCTCCTCTCACACCCGGGTCACTGTCACACCCCGGTCACTCTCACACCCCGGGTCACTCTCACACCCGGGTCACTCTCACACCCCGGTCACTCTCACACCTCGGGTCACTCTCACACCCCGGGTCACTCTCACACCCGGGTCACTCTCACACCCCCGGTCACTCTCACACCCCGGTCACTCTCACACCCCGGGTCACTCTCACACCCCGGGTCACTCTCACACCCGGGTCACTCTCACACCCCCGGTCACTCTCACACCCCGGTCACTCTCACACCCCGGGTCACTGTCACACCCGGGTCACTCTCACACCCCGGTCACTCTCACACCCGGGTCACTCTCACACCCCGGTCACTCTCTCTCCTCTCACACCCCGGTCACTCTCACACCCCGGTCACTCTCACACCCCCGGTCACTCTCACACCCCGGTCACTCTCTCCCCTCTCACACCCCGGTCACTCTCACACCCCGGTCACTCTCTCCCCTCTCACACCCCGGTCACTCTCACACCCCGGTCACTCTCTCCCCTCTCACACCCCGGTCACTCTCACACCCCGGTCACTCTCTCCCCTCTCACACCCCGGTCACTCTCACACCCCGGTCACTCTCTCCCCTCTCACACCCCGGTCACTCTCACACCCCGGTCACTCTCTCCCCTCTCACACCCCGGTCACTCTCACACCCCAGGTCACTCTCTGTCCTCTCACACCCCGGTCACTCTCCCGGCGCTGCCCGCAGAGCCCCGGGGCTCCGGCGCTGCTGTCGCAGCTGCAGGGCCGGGCGGACACCGCGTCCCCATCCCCGCTGCCCCCGGAGAGCCCCGGTGGGACAAATAACTCGTTGTGCAAGAGCCGCGATAACATCTGGGCCGCTCGCTCCGCGCTCTCCCCGCTCCGGGGGCAGCCGCGGTGTCGCAATCCGGGCTCAGGGTTAAGAGCCGAGTTTTTGGAAAGCTCATCCCTGCCGGGGGAGCCGTCCCGCGGGCACCCAGGAGGGGCAGGAGCAGCCTGGAGCCGCTCCCGGGGCTGACGCGGCCGCCACTGTCGCTCTGGCCCCGAAGGGCGATTGTTTCCCAGGAAAGTCGGGCTGAAAACACAACAAAATCAAAATCAAACACGGCCCGCAAAGGTTAACGCGTGGTGGTTTGTTTTTTTTTTCACCCCTGCGCCTCAGGACTTTCCGGCACCAACGTGAGCCAGGGCGGCTCCTTTGCTTCCCTCAACCTGAGACACACACACAAAAAAAAAAAAATTAAAAAAAAACAAACCAAAAGGGAGAGGGCAGAAATCAGAAATCGCAAAATCTCCCCGGCGATGGGAAGCGCTTTCCAAGGGGAAGCTGTTTTGGGCAAGCCAGCCACGTCCCGAAATTACAACCGGTCTCGGCAATTACGGGAAGTAAAACATTAAAAAGCAGGAGGCAAAAGTGCATTTGCATCTAAAAGCTGCCCTCGGTGCGGCTGCGAGGCTCAACCCGACAACAAAGCGGAAAAATTCCCTCTCCCAGGAGAGTTTCACCCGGCCGGGACATCCCCCTGGCCCGGATCGCACCCCGAGAGCTGCGGGGTGCAGATCCCCGGGCCTGCGGGGTCCCTGGGGCCGCGGAGCTGGAAGGGTTAACCCTGCTCAGCCAGCAGGAGGGGGGACCGGGAGGTTTCCTGAAGGATTTGCTGGAAAGAGGCTCCTGCAAACCCAGCCCAGTTCCGCACTTCTTTTTTTTTTAATTTTATTTTCTTTTTTATTTTTTTTCTTTTATTTTTTTTTAATTTTTTTTTCTTTTTGCTGCTGCACAAACCGGTTGGGGTTTAACTCCCGCCGCAGGTGGGTGAGTTACCTGCAGGCCGGGAGGAGGAGGAGGAGGAAACTCCCACATCCGCTCCCCGAGCGCCAGCCCCGGGCCGGCCGGGGAGGGAGGGAGGCAGGGAGGGGAGCAGGGCAGCTCCCCGGGTTGGGTTTCACCTGCAAACACAGCGCGGTGCTCGGAAACAGGAGCTGCCGGAGGCTCCCGGCCAAAAACGGGGAGAGGCACGCTGGAAAGGCCGGGCAGGAGCAGGGAGGCAGCGGGGCTCTCCCTTGGGGCCCTGAGCTCTTCCTCCTCCTCCTCCTCCTCCTCCTCCTCCTCCTCCTCCTCCTCCTGTCCCCAGGGTCACCCCCGCGTGTAGCTGGGGTCTGCAGGGATCAGGGAGCTCGCTGAAAAACCCACAGGGACGGAGCCCAGGGCTGGAGTTTGGGGGTAAAAGAGCCCCCCGGAGACCTCCCTGAGCTCGGGGGGTGTCTGAGAGCGAGTGGGGATGGGAAATAGGTGGGGGTATAAAAGCGAGAGGGGACCTCAAAATAAGAGGGGTTATATATAAAAATATATTAAAATATATAAAATATAAATATATATATAAAATATATAAAAATATATTAAAATATATTAAAATATAAATAGATAAAAATATATAAAAATATATAATATATAAAATATAAAAATACATAAAAATATAAATATATAAAGATATATAAAAATCTAAAAAGATAAAAATATATAAAATATAAAATATATAAAAATATATAAAAATATTTTTATATAAATATATATAAATATATATAAATATATATAAATATGTAAATATATATATAAATATATATAAATATACATAAATATATATTACAATAAGGGGCACAACCACTGCAATCCTCCCCAGTCTCTGCAGAAAGTCCCTCAGAGGGCAGGGTGCACGGGGAAGGGAGCTCCTGGCGCTGGGGAAGGTGAGCAGCTGTGGGACGGTGCCCCTGGACACCCAGCCCTGGCTCTGGGCAGCCAGGGTGACATCCAGGGAATCCCCAGAGCGATCCCAGCTCGGCTTTCACAGCTCAGGATTCACCTTCAGGTCCCCAACCTTTCCTGCTCCCCTCCAACCACCCCCAAACTGGGGCAGCTCCCCAGGGGAACCCTCAGCACAGAGAGCCCCTCTCATCTCCGGGTTTATCACCTCGGTTTGGCTCTGAAACCACGTCCTGGTGCAGAAGGGGAGGACAGGAGCAGCCTGGGGACCAGGAGGGCAGGCAGCTCTCAAAACCTCGAGCTGGAGAACACCCAAGCTCCCCGGGAGCGGGGGCGCCGGGGCGATGCAGAGCGTGGCACAAACACAAACAGATTTTTATCTGGCTCCAGTGCCAGAGAAGGGATTTCCTAGAGCAAAGCTCATTAGGAATCCTCACCAGCCCAGCACCTTTCCCCTTGATAAGAGCAATAAAACCCCCCCAAAAAAGCAGGGAACCTCCTTTGGAGGGTGGATTCCTTTCCTGCCCCTCTCCCCTCCAGCACAGGCGGGCTGGGAGCCAGGAATGCCATGCCGGGGATGCATCCCTGCCTGTCCCAGCCCCTCGGGGACATCTGCAGCCCCTGCCAAGCCCCAGGGCCCGGGGAATCCAGGCCACCCCAATTAGAGCTCCAGCACAGACACAGCGGGGCTGGGCCAGCTGCCCCGGGAAGGGATGGGGGATCTGGCCAGGCAACACAAAGCACAGGCCTGGGGGGTTTGGGGGGCTCTTTTGAGGGGTTTTCTGATTGATTTTTTTCCCTTTTCCCCCTCCCCAGGCAGCGTTTGTTCCCTGCAAGCCCCATCCCAACCTGAACTGACTCTGAGCCTCAGGGAGGAGAAGGAATGGGCCGGGGCTGGCTGCTGGGCTGGGCATGGCTGGGGTGTGTCCCTGCAGGGCCACAGAGAGCTCTCCCTGCCTGCTGGGCTGGGGTTTGGCCCAGCCAGGCTTAGCTGGGAGCAGATCCCACCACGGAGCCACAGCCCTGAGCTGGGCACCCTGGGACGGTGTGGGATGGGGGTGGAACCACCAGGGAGGGGATGGGGGCACAAAGCCTCGTCCCCCCTGGGTAACCCTGCCCTGGCCAGTTCACTTCCAGCCCTCACCATCTCTAGTGACCACATCCAGCCCTTCTCCAGCTCCAGTGACCACAGCCAGCTGTTCTCAGCTCCAGTGACCACATCCAACCATTCCTCAGCTCCAGTGACCACATCCAACCATTCCCCAGCTCCAGTGACCCCATCCAGGTGTCCCCATCTCCAGTGACCACATCCAACCATTCCTCAGCTTTGGTGACCCCCATCCAACTGTCCCCAGCTCCAGTGACCACATCCAGACCTTCTCCATCTCCAGTGACCCCATCCAGCCCTCCTCAGCTCCAGGTGACCATATCCAACTGTCCCCAGCTCCAGTGACCACATCCAACCATTCCTCAGCTCTGGTGACCCCCATCCAACTGTCCCCAGCTCCAGGTGACCACAGCCAACCATTCCTCAACTCCAGTGACCATATCCAGCTGTCCCCCACCTCCAGTGACCACATCCAACTGTCCCCAGCTCCAGTGACCACATCCAACCATTCCTCAGCTCTGGTGACCCCCATCCAGCTGTCCCCAGCTCCAAGTGACCCCATCCAGGTGTCTCCATCTCCAGGTGACCCCATCCAGCCCTTCCCCATCTCCAGTGACCCCATCCAGCCCTCCCCAGCAATCAGGGGCCACCAGTGACGAGTTAATTAACCCCTCATCCTCAGAAGGAGCTCATCCCATCCAGGTCCCATCAGGAGAACCCTTCACTGGACCCCAGCGGCACCAGCCGGGCTGGGGGTGTCCCAGCAGGGACCGACCCTGCCCTGCTCCACACTCCCTGTGCTCCCCGAGTGTTTCGCTGCTCCGAGGGCAGGGGCAGGGCAGGACGCAGCCCGGGACAAGAGAGAATCGCAGTCCCGGCCCCCGGAGCGCTCCCGAGGGCGGCAGACAAGCTGTAACACGAGGAGGAAGCGGGCTGCCGGCCAGAGGGGCTGCCGCAAACCCGGGATCTTTGGGAACCTCTCTGCCGGGGGCAGAAATCACCGCCCGCCCGCCCCTGCAGCAGCCACCTCCCTGCCGCCCCAGCCAGGCACAAAAAAGGACCAAAGATTTGCCCAAATGGGGCCAAAAAACGGCCAGGCTGGGTCTGTGAGTGCTGCAGGCAGAGGGGTTTGGCCGTGCCGGGTCAGGGGGATCCGTGCAGAGCCAGGAAGGGGCTCCTGCCCGCCCGAAGCTTTGGGGAGGAGGATTTTCCTCCCCTCGAGGGTCAGACCCCGCAGGTTTGAACAAACCCAGGGCCACAACAGCTGGGCCACCTCTGCTCCCTCTCCCTCCATCCCCCCATCGTCCTCTCTCCACTCACAAACCCGCGAGGGCAAAGAAGGGATTTGGGTTTGGGGTTTGGGGGTTTTTTTTGTTTGTTTGTTTTGGGTTTTTTTTGGTTTTTTTTGTTGTTGTTGGTTTTTTTTTGGTTGGTTGGTTTCTTGGGGTTTTTTTTGTTTGGTTTTTTGTTTGTTTGTTTTGTTGTGGTGGTGGTGGTGGTGGGTTTTTTGTTGTTTTTTGGGGGTTTTGTTGGTTTTTTGTTGTTGTTGGGGTTTTTTGTTAGGTTTTTTGGGGTTTTTTGGGGGTTTTTTGGGGTTTTTTTGTGCGTTTTTTTGGTTTGGTTTGGTTTGGTTTTTTGTTGTTGTTGTTGTTTGGGTTTTTTTGGTTTTTTTGTTCTCCTCAAGAAAGAGAAGCAAAATCGGGGAGGAGAGCAGCATCCGATATCCAAGAAACATCCCCGATTTCCTGCCGGGCACATCCCCGAGGCTCTGCCGGGCTGTGCGGAGCGGCTGAGCGCGGTTTGCCCCGCGGGGCAGGGGCAGCACCCGGCATTTGTATGCGCGGCACATCCCGGCCCCGTCTGCGCCTCCTTCCCAGCGCGCCCGGCTCGGTAAATCCCCACAAAGGGCCGGGGCTGGCGGGGAGCGGCCACAGGGGGATGGGAACGGGGATCCGGGAGTGCTGGAATCCCGGCCCGGCCGGGGCTCCGCAGGAATTTCGCTTCCCCAGACGCGAATTTTTATTTTATTTTATTTTATCTTATTTTTTATTTTATTTTATTTATTATTTTATTTTATTTTATTTTATTTTACGTTATTTTATTTTACTTTATTTTATTTTACTTTATTTTACTTTATTATTTTATTTTCTTTTATCTTATTTTTATTTTATTTTAATTTAATTTTATTTTATTTGATTTTACTTTATTTTACTTTACTTTATTATTTTATTTTATTTTATTTTACTTTATTTTATTTTATTTTAGATTTTATTTTATTTTATTTTATTTTAGATTTTATTTTATTTTATTTTATTTTATTTTATTTTAGAAAGAAACCTGTTCATTAAATTGGCAAAACCACTCCCCCAGCACAATAAATTGAACACCACCAGATGACAAGAACTGGGCGCAGAAGCCATCAGGAGGTGCTGGAAGGTTCCACAGAGACCAAAAACCCCGACGAAGCCACCAGAGATTTCCCTCCTCAGGGTTTCCCCTCACACCCTGGCCGCCCCAGCGCCGCCAAAACCAAAACTTTTCGGACCAAAATGTTCTTTAAATCGGGCGGGAGCCGCTGGGAGGGCAGGGTGACCTCGCTGCCCTCACTCAGGTGGGACCCGGTGGATCCGGCGCTGATGCATCCCGCAGACACTCGGCAGCGATAAGTGACGGGCAATCAAGCCGGGTTTAATTCCCTTAATTACCGCCCTGGCAGCCGTGAGTAATCCCGCAGCGTCCGAGGCGGGGCACATTTCCCATCGCAGGGCCCGGGCTGCAGGAACCCCGTGAGAAGCGTTTGGTGCTGGATGGGGCTGGGACGGGGAGAGATCCAGGCAGAGCTGCCTAACCCCAAACAAACAGCCTCCAAACCCCAAACAGCCTCCAAACCCAAACAGCCTTCAAATCCTAAACCCTAACCCCAAACAGCCTCCAAACCCCAAACAGCCTCCTAACCCCAAACAGCCTCCTAACCCCAAAGAGCTGCCTAACCCCAAACAGCCTCCTAACCCCAAACAGCCTCCAAACCCCAAAGCACACCCCAAACCCCAAACAAACAGCCTCCAAATCTTAAACAGCCTCCTAACCCCAAATAGCCTCCTAAACCCAAACAGCCTCCTAAACCCAAGCAGCCTCCAAACCCCAAAGAGCTGCCTAACCCCAAACAGCCTCCAAATCTTAAACAGCTTCCTAACCCCAAACAGCCTCCTAAACCCAAACAGCCTTCAAATTCTAAACAGCCTCACAACCCCAAACAGTCTCCACACCCCAAACAGCCTCCAAACCCCAAAGCACACCCCAAACCCCAACAGCTTCCTAATCCCAAACAGCCTCCTAAACCCAAACAGCCTTCAAATCCTAAACCCTAACCCCAAATAACCTCCAAACCCCAAACAGCTCCTAACCCCAAACAGCTTCCTAACCCCAAAGCACCCTCCAAACCCCAAACAACCTGCAAATCTCAAACAGCCTCCACACCCCAAACAGCCTCCAAATCCTAAACCCTAACCCCAAAGAGCCTCCAAACCCCAAACAGCTTCCTAACCCCAAGCAGCCTCCACACCCCAAACAGCCTCCAAATCCTAAACAGCCTCCTAACCCCAAAGAGCCTTAAAACCCCAAACAGTCTCCACACCCTAAACAGCTTCCTAACCCCAAAGCACCCCCCAAACCCCAAACAGCCTGCAAATCTTTAACAGCCTCCTAACCCCAAACAGCCTCCAAACCCAAACAGCCTCCAAATCCTAAATCCTTTGGGGTTCCAAAGAGTCTCTACACCCCAAAGAGCCTCCAAACCTCAACCAGCTTCCTAACTCCAAAGAGCTCCAGCTCTGACCCAGGCAGGGTCAGAGCCTGCAGAGCTCGGCCCAACAGACCAGGAATTCCCAGCACGGCCCAAAAGACCAAAAACTCCTTTCCAACCCGACACGGGGATATTTGGGGGTTGTTGGGAGCTCCTCGGGTTTAATCCCAGGATAAGCAGCAGATTTTGGGGAAGTGAGGAGTTCCACTGCTCGTTTTGGAGCTGCTCACCTCCAGGACTGCAGATTGAGGCCTAAAACTCTTCCCAGCTCTCCCACCAAGAAGGATCCAACCCCAAGCTCCTCCTCGCCTCCCTTGGGGTTTGGAGGGTGTTTGGGGTTTGGACAGTGCTTTTGGGATTTGCAGGGTGTTTAGGGCTTGGAGGGTGTTTGGAGCTTGGGGAGTGTTTGGGGTTTGGAGTTTGGATCCAACCCCAAACTCCTCCTCAGCTCCCTTGGGGTTTGGACAGTACTTTGGGGTTTGGAGGGTCTTTGGGGTTTGGAGGGTATTTGGGGTTTGGACAGTGCTTTTGGGATTTGCAGGGTGTTTGGGGGTTGGAGGGTGTTTGGAGCTTGGAGAGTGTTCAAGGTTTGGAGTTTGGATCCAACCCCAAACTCCTCCTCACCTCCTTTGGGGGTTTGGACAGTGCTTTGGGGTTTGGAGTTTGGATCTAACCCCAAACTCCTCCTCGTCTCCCTTGGAGTTTGGACAGTGCTTTGGGGTTTGGAGGGTCTTTGGGGTTTGGATCCAACCCCAAACTCTCCCTCACCTCCCGTGGGGTTTGCACAGTGCTTTGGGGTTTGGAGGGTGTTTGGGGCTTGGAGGGTGTTTGGAGCTTGGGGAGTTTTTGGGGTTTGGAGTCTGGATTAAACCCTAAATTCCTCCTTGCCTCCCTTGGGGTTTGGAGGGTGTTTGGGGTTCAGGGTTTGGATCCAACCCCACACTCCTCCTCGCCTCCCCTGCAGTTTGGACAGTGCTTTTGGGATTTGCAGGGTGTTTAGGGCTTGGAGGGTGTTTGGGATTTGCAGGCTGTTTGGGGTTTGGAGGGCGTTTGGAGCTTGGGGAGTGTTTGGATCCAACCCCAAACTCCTCCTCACCTCCCGTGGGGTTTGCACAGTGCTTTGGGGTTTGGAGTTTTCCAACCCCAAACTCCTCCTCGCCTCCCTGTCCTTCCAGCTGGCAGCGTTCAGCCCCGAAAGAGACAGGAGATGGAGCGGAAAAAAAAAAACCAAAACCAACAAACAACAAAACCAAACTAAACTAAATCCCTGCAGATTCTCATCTTCCTCCTGCCGTCTCCCGGAGTCATTGTTCGGCAGGACGAGACTTTCAGCTCCGGAGCAGGATCAGACAGCTCACCGCGGGCTCGGGTTTCACCTTTTACCTTTCTCACTCCGCGGCTCCGCACGTAGGCCGGGAGGAGCCGGGAGCGGGCAGGGGACACCCGGGGCTGGGGGATCCACCCGGGGCTGGGGGTCCCACCCGGGGCTGGGGGTCCCACCCGGGGCTGGGGGATCCACCCGGGGCTGGGGGATCCACCCAGGGCTGGGGGTCCCACCCGGGGCTGGGGGTCCCACCCGGGGCTGGGGGTCCCACCCGGGGCTGGGGGATCCACCCGGAGCTTCTCCGGGCTCCCAAGGAGGCACCAGCCGGGCTCAAATTAAAAAGGGCAAAAAAAGGGAGGAGTTTGCCCCATGTTGTCTGGGGTTTTGCCGTTCTCCTCTGTCCCCTTTAAGGAGTTTGGAAAAGTCTTATTTTTAGTTTTCTGTGTTTTTGGAGTCAGATACACTTTTGTATAAATAACCTGCTTGTTATTGTAAAATCCAGCAATGTTTGCATTCTTTTCATAAGGAGGAGACTGTTGATGGGCTGTTGCATGGTCCAGTGAAGTTGGAGAAGAAGATTTTCTTCCTCCAATCCATGATCACTGCTGGAGTTTGATAAATAATAAATTTATCAAATATTATATCAATATCAAATAAATAAATAAATAAATAAATAAATAAAATAATAAAACCATCACATGGGGTAATGCTGGCTACAGGGAAATCAGGATAATTAGAGAATATCCTGCGTTGACGGGACGCAAAACCTGCAGGTTTGTGATGGTTTTATTATTTATTATATTTTATGTGATTAGGAGAACGTAAAGAGCAAAACAGGTTTATTTTAAAATTACAAGGATAATTTATTTGTACACATTAGAAGAATGAAAATAAGAAAAAAAAAAAAAGGAAAGAAAAAAAAACAAACAAAACTTTTAAAATATCTGGGGTTTTTTTTTACCAGATATTTTAATATGGGTAATGGGTATTTTAATACATGGGTTTGCTTTTACACACATAACATAAAACATAAAAAGATAAAACTTGTAATTTTACCTTTAAAAAGGCAATTTTACCTTTAAAGTTTTTAGTGAGCGCCTCTCACACACTCTTACCTTTATACGAGTATTACCAAAAGTCACATTCTGTTTTCTCAGTAGGTAAATATATCAATTAAACATCTCAATTAAACATATCAATTAAACATCTCAAATAAATGTATCAATTAAACATCTCAATTAAAAATCTGACTCCTAATAAACCTCTTTCCCCACAAACTCCAAACAATATTAATCCACAACCCCCCTGCTCCACAACGACTCCCAATATGATCAATACTCAGCCTGGGGTTAGGGAATTTATTATAATGAGCTCGTTATCATTTATTATAATTTATTGTAATCAGCCTCAGAGCACCACGGAGAGCTGAAATGGCTTTCCCAGGTTTCTCCCAGCCCAGCTCCTTCTGCAGAGCAGTGCCCCAATCAATGACCCATTCTTCCTCCCTCAACGCCTCAAACGACGGGGCGAAAATAATTAATTACCAGATAAATTATTTAACCAGCCGGGGTTTTTTATTTATTTTTTTTTTTAAACTCGTTCACCAATTACTTTCACATTTATTAACCTGGGCACCACCTCGTTGTTCCGAGGTTCAGGATGCCCAGGTGTTCACAGGAGAGCTGAAGTCGCCTGTGGGGGACACCTGGGACATCGGTTGGACCTGGAGGGGAATTCTCACCTCACTGACAGTGGAATCCTGCATCCTCACCTCATCCTGCACCTGAATCCTGCATCCAGCCTGAATTCCCACCTCACTGAGAGCTGAATCCTGCATCCTCACCTCATCCTGCACCTGAATCCTGCATCCAGCTTGAATTCCCACCTCATCCTGCACCTCAATCCTGCATCCAGCCTGAATTCCCACCTCATCCTGCACCTGAATCCTGCATCCAGCCTGAATTCCCAACTCACTGACAGCTCAATCCTGCACCCAACCTGATCCTCACCTCACTGACAGGTGAATCCTGCATCCAGCCTGAATTCCCACCTCATCCTGCACCTGAATCCTGAATCCAGCCTGATCCTCACCTCATTGACAGCTCAATCCTGCATCCTCACCTCATCCTGCACCTGAATCCTGCATCCAGCTTGAATTCCCACCTCATCCTGCACCTCAATCCTGAATCCAGCCTGAATCTTCACCTCACTGACAGCTCAATCCTGCATCCAGCCTGAATTTCCAGCTCACTGACAGCTCAACCCTGAATCCAACCTGAATTCCCACATCACAGACAGATGAATCCTGCACCAACCTGATCCTCACCTCACTGACAGCTCAATTCTGCATCCTCACCTCATCCTGCTGAATCCTGCCTCCAGGCTGCCCAAGGAGCCTTTCAGGGCAGCTGCTGGTGCAGCACAGGTCCCCAAAAGCTCCTGGTCTCAGACACAGAACCCGACGCCCAAGATGTCCGAGTTCAAACCACCAGGACAATTCTAAACGATCCCCAAGATCCACCCCAAGCAAATCCCCAAGAGGAAAATTCAGGAGTTCTGTTTTCCAGGGTGTGCCCCACCTGCCAGCCCAGCCTGCCTGCAAACCCAAACGCTGCTCCTGGGATGCAGAGAGCAAAACGAGGGCAGGAACCCCCAGACAGCACCCACCTCTGCCATCAGGGCAGGCTCTGACCCCCAAGGACGCCTTGTAGGGGTTTGTTTGCCTCAAAACATCCCAAAAAGGCTCTGAGTTGCCTCCCTCTGACCAACTCAATTTGTGTTTTCCAGAGGAATAATAATGACAAACAGGTGAGAGCTGAACACCAAAAACCTCAGAACCTCTGAATTTACTGCCCCACGAGCCCATCCCCTCGTTTCTGTAACATTCTTGCAGAATGCATAACACCAAAAATGCAGATTTGGGATGGTTCCATCACCTTTCCACCAGGAGAAGCCTCCATTACCGATTTCCAGGCCTGAGCAGTTGTTTCCCATCTTGGAAACAAAGTAAAAAGAGATTTTTTTGTTTGTTTTCAAGATGGAAATAAACTAAAACCTCAACCTAAACGAGGTTTGGGAGCATTTTTGTCACGGGACACAGCCACCAGGAGTCAAGCACAGATTTCCTCCTTCCCACCCCTCCTAAAAACACAAAATAACCGGGAGAATCCAAGAGTTTTGAGGAAGGATGAGTGGAATTTGTCCCTGGGCCCTGCAGGGCTCCAGGACAGCTTCAGACATTTCAACACGTCCCCAAAACGGTCCAGAAGCTCCTGGTTAATAAAGCTCCCGAGATAAAGATAAGCCCAATCCTTCTCCCAGGGTAATTACCAGCCTATCACTCCCCAGTTAATTACACACAGCTAGAGATGTCATTAGGTGGAGATGGAAAAATCCGAGGCACTGGGAACAAACCTGCCTGCCCTGAGCTGGCTGAGGGCTGAACATTCCCAGGGAGAAAAAAAAGGTGGGAATTCTCCATTGGACCACGGAATGTGTTGGGAAAGGCTTCCAAAATCATCAATTCCAGACTTTGAGATGGAGCCAGCCCAGAGGCAGGTGACAAACCCAGTCCTTCCTTGGACACCTCCAGGGATGGGGACTCCAGCCCTCCCTGGGCAGCCTGGAAACCTTTTCCATGGAGAAACCCCTCCTGATGGCCAACCCCACCCTGCCCTGGGGTGGTTTCAGGCTCATTTTCAGCTGCTAAATGACAACAAACATCCTCCAAATCCCACCTGCAGCCCTGCAAATTCACTCTGCACAGCTCCCTGAGGGGTGGCTGTGGGCAGCTGGGGTTGGGCTCTGTCTGAAGGAGAGGACACAGCCTCAGGCTGTGCCAGGGGAAGCACAGGTTGGATATCAGGGAAAAGTTTTTCACAGACAGAGTGATAAAGTTCTGGGATGGCTGCCCGGGGAGGTGGTGGAGTCACCACCCCTGGATGTGTTTAACAAAAGCCTGGATGTGGCACTGGTGCCATGGTCTGGTTGAGGTGTTGGAGCTGGGTTGGACTGGATGATCTTGGAGATCTCTTCAACCTGGAAATTCTGTGATTCTGTGACTCTGTGATTCTGTGACTCTGTGATTCTGTGACTCTGTGATTCTGTGATTCTGGGATTCTGTGATTCTGTGACTCTGTGATCCTGTGATTCTGTGATTCTGTGGTTCTGTGATTCTGTGACTCTGTGATTCTGTGACTCTGTGATTCTCTGATTCTGTGATTCTGGGATTCTGTGATCCTGTGATTCTGGGATTCTGTGATTCTGTGACTCTGTGATTCTGTGATTCTGTGATTCTGTGGTTCTGTGATTCTGTGACTCTGTGATTCTGTGATCCTGTGATTCTGGGATTCTGTGATTCTGTGACTCTGTGATCCTGTGATTCTGTGATTCTGTGATCCTGTGATTCTGTGATTCTGTGACTCTGTGACTCTGTGTGTGAAATCCTGCAGGCAGAGACCCCAAAGGAGATTTTCAGGCTGTGCCCTCCATCATTCCCCACTCGTTCCTCTGCCGTTTGGAGGGGCCGATGTCGGGGCAGAGGGCGGGGGCTGCGGGAGGGAGCTCGGCCGGGCTGCGACGCTCCCTGGATGCCAAAGGGATGCACGCAGCGTCCTCCGGGTGATGTGTGGGACAGGCCGGGGCAAACCCCAGCGAGCGCATTTCCGAGCTCGCTGCCTGAGGGCTGGGACAGGTAACAACAGCCAGGGAGGCAAGGGAGGGGAAAAAAAAAAAAAGAAATCCTAATTATAACAAGCAACTGTCGGAGAAAACGCTTGGAAAGGAGCAGGGAAAAGTGACAGCGGTTGGAGCACGGGGGTGGGGAAAGGAGCTGAGAGCTCCAGCCTGTTCCTGGAGAGCCAGCCCCAGGGAACGGCCCCAGAACCGGGGGATTTGCCCCCAGGATGGACCCCAGCCCCGCTGGGAGCTACTTTTCCAGGAATTCCCGTGGCCGGGAGGGTTGGGAGGTGCCTCGCGTGGGATCAGCTCCACGGGCAGCGGCGGCAGGGATTTCAGGAAGCTGCCTGCTCCCATTAAAGGCTCCGAGGGTCGGAGGATTTTAAGTCCAAATCAACCCCCCCACGCTTCCCTTCCCAGCGGGAATTCGGCTGCTGGGTGTCTCTGGGAGTGCCCATGCATCCGACACCTCCTCGGAGAGGGGCATCCCCTGACCCTGCTCAATCCCCCAAACCTCTGCCAGCCCTGGAAATTGGGGCTGAAACCCCAATTAACGGTGCCCAGTGAAAGGCTCAGCCTCCAGCTGCTGCAGAGGATCCCACCCTGCTCCCCCATTCCTGCTGGGAATCAGAGCCGTTCCCCGGGGGAAGCCCGGCTGCGTCTCCAGGCGGCCCCGAGGGGTGGGAGCCGGGGTGGGCTCTGTCCATCACCAGCCGGAGGTGCGGAGGGGACAGGAATCCCCATCCCGCCAGGCAGGGCAGAGCTCCCAGGGCGATTTTCACCTTCGGGAACCCACCCTGGCACCCTCCAGCTGCAGGAATGTGGCCGGGGCGGTCCTGGCTGCCCGTGCAGACCTCTGGCTTGGCACCAAAGGCAGAACCGAAACCCTTCCCCGGCCGCTGGCTGCCCCTCCACGCCCACTCCGCGCCAGGGGAGGCCGAGGATTATTTACCCGGTGTTCCATTAAATAAAGAGAGCGGAAAAAAAAGCAGCAGCGTTTCAGGACAAGAGGAGCTGCTTATCGCTTCCTGCCATCTAGGGCTGGGCTCTGGAGAGTCACTCGCCCACAGGTGACTGACAGCCGGGTCGGTGATGCAACCCCGGGCGCAAAAACATCGCTCCTCCAAAAGCGGAGCCGAGAAATCCCGTCAGCTGAGCCGGTGGGCTGCAGCTGGGCAGAGCCGTGCTGGGGAGCTGATTTCGTGGCTGTTCTCCAAAATCCTGCCTCTCTGCAAGGGAAAAAATGGGATTTGGACAGCACCTGTCCCTGGAGAGGAGGGAATCTGGCAGGGCAAGCCCTGCTCCATCCCTGCGTGCCCAGCCCCGCGGTGCCCGGTGGCCCCGGGCACGCTGCTCCCTGCCAGGGCTGCAGCAGGGAGCAAACAGCCGGCAGGGACAAGACTGGACACGCTGTTCCCTCTTTGTGGCGGCTCTGGACGCCGCCAAGCAGCTCCTTGGGAAAAAAATAAAAAATAAATCCCTGTTCCAAGTGCCCCGGACAACAGCAAAGCAAAGGCTCAGAGGGGGTTATTCACTCCTTTCCCAGACTCATTCCTTTCCCAGATTCTCTCCCTTCCCAAATTCATTCCTTTTCCAGATTCCCTCGTTTCCCAGATTTACTCCTTTCCCAGATTTGTTCCTTTACTAAATTCATTCTTTTCCCACATTCCCTCCTCTCCCAGATTTGCTCCTTTCCCAGATTTGCTCCTGTCCCCCATTTACTCCTTTCCCACATTTACTCTCTTCCCAGATTTCCTCCTTTCCCACATTCCCTCCTCTCCCAAATTCCTTCCTTTCCCAGATTCCCTCCTTTCCCAGATTTATTCCTCTCCCAGATTCCCTCCCTTTCCCAGATTCCCTCCCTTCCCAGATTCCCTCCTTTCCCAACAGGAGAAGTGACATCAAACTCCCTTTGCAATGTGCTGGCAGAAAGGAGCCAAAATTCCATTTCTGCCCAGGGAAAACAGGGATAGGGAGAGGGAAAGGGATGAGCCTGGCCAGGTTCTGGTTCTGGAGACCCCCAGCAGCAAAAACCAGGAGTCTCTGCATTCCAGGGCACGGCATTGTGTTTTTTAGAGACAGAAGCCCCAGAGTGTTTCAGAACTGAGATTTCACCTCAGAGCAGCAGGAAAGGACCTCCCTGAAGTTCATCATTCCATCACCACGCTCGGATTGGAGCTGAAGGAAATTACTGGAGGATCCCCAAAGAAGAGCAGGGCAGGAAAAGACCTTCCTTAGCCCGGCTGGGTGAGCCATGAGCTCAGCCTGGAGACACCCGGGCCTGAAATCACAGAGTCCCAGACTGGGTTAGGTCTGAAAGGATCTTAAATCCCATCCCACCCCATCCCTGCCGTGAGCAGGGACACCTTCCACCGCCCCAGGCCACATCCAACCTGGGCTTGAAAAGCCCCTTTAAAAACGGGGGTGTAAATGGGACTTTCAAAACCTGTTCCCCGTGGGGCTTTGCTCTTTCCAAAGCCTCCTGAGCATGCAGAACCTGCCTCACCAAAAGCGAGGGTAGGAGCAGAGGGATAAATGCCACCCGTGTGCCAAGGCTTGGAGAGGAAAATGCCCCCGGGCAGGGGTGTCACTTTCCCCGGGGAGCCCGGCAGAGCTGGCAGCTGCACCCACCCTGAAATCAGGGTCCGGTGGCTCCGCGGATCGGCTCAGCCCGGCTGCCTCACTCCTCCCTGCCCAAATCGGCTGTGACAGGTTTGGCCGGGGCCGCGCCGGGGCCGCCTCCCGCAGCAGCAGCTCGGGATTAACCCCGGTGATGCACTCGCCAAATCCCGGGGCCACCCAGAGCCCCCGGGGCGCTCTGAGTCAGCCCCGGCCGGGCCCGCCCTGCCCACGGCCCGGCCGGACCGCCGAGAGCCGCGGGAAAGGAAAAGGGAATAAATGAAAATTGCCATGGTTTGGGGAGAAACCTGCAGGGATTTGGGGTGGAGAGGGAGCAGCCGGAGCCTCTGGAAGGTTTTTCCCTGAACGTGCCGGGGTGAGGTGGGCACGGGGCTGGGTGGGCGCTGAACCCGCCCCCGGCACGGCGGGGACAGGCGGCTGCGATCCCGGGAGTGGGAACGGGAACGGGGATGGGGATGGGGATGGGAACGGGAGTGGGGAATGGGAATGGGAATGGGAGTGGGAATGGGAATGGGAATGGGAATGGGAATGGGGACGGGGATGGGAATGGGAATGGGAGTGGGGTTGAGGAATGGGAATGGAAATGGGAATGGAGATGGGAATGGGAATGGAGATGGGAATGGGGATGGAGATGGGAATGGGGATGAGAGTGGGGAATGGGAGTGGGGATGGGAATGGGGATGGGAATGAGAATGGGAACAGGAATGGGAACGGAGATGAGAATGGGAATGGGAATGGGAATGGGAATGGGAATGGGAATGGGGACAGGAACAGGGATGGAAACAGGAGTAAGGATGGGAATGGGAATGGGAATGGGAATGGGAATGGGAATGGGAATGGAAATGGGAGTGGGAACGAGAATGGGAATGGGAATGGGAATGGAGATGAGAATGGGGATGGGGATGGGGATGGGGATGGGGATGGTAATGGGAATGAGAATGAGAGTGGGAATGGGAATAGGAATGGGGTTGGGAATGGGAATGGGAATGGGAATGGGAATGGGAATGGGAATGGGAATGGGAGTGGGAATGGGAATGGGAGTGGGGATGGGAATGGGAAGCACAGTCAGGATTTGGGGCGTCAGGACTTGAGAGGTCCCCAGGGCACCCCGTGAGTCCTGCTCCCCCTCATCCCACCAGGAATGCTGGAAACGGGGAGAAGGAGCTGGTGGGACAGGCAGGGCAGCAGAGCCCAAAGCCTCCCAGTGAGGGAGGAGCTGGGAACTGGGAGCAGACGGGAACGGGCAGGGAAGGGATCCTGGGGGTGAAAGGTTCTCTCAGAAGGTGATTGATTGATTGATTGACAGCGTCCAAGGAGAAACTCGGAGGTCCTGCTGCTGCTTTGGGAGGGTGCTCCACGTGGCAGGGAAGGGCAGGACCCTCTGGAGAAGGATTTTCCTGCTCTGCTGGTTCTCCACCAGCCTGGGATCCCATGGGTCTGAAGCAGCTCTGTTGGAACTGGCAATTTAATTAGTGAAAGGGAAAAAAAAAAATAAATCTCCGGTCTAATTCAGGAAGAAACATCATTTCCAAGTTAACGAGAGAAATATTTTAATTACGACGCTTAACAAGTTATGACTTTGCCAAGATGTTCTCTTGGGGAGGCTGAACATTTTTATTTTTTTTTTCCATGGATTTCAAGCAAGGGAGAGCGGGAGAGGAAAGGGGAGGAAAGGAGAGGAGGAAAACCACGGAAAGGGAAACGAGCAGCAGGAAAGGGTCTGGTAAAAGCAGCAGGAGGCTTCTCAAAATTAAGAGAGACCAGGGAACATCATCTCAGGGGGCACAGGATAAGGATTTGGGTTGGATTTAGACGGATATTGGGAAGGAATCCTGCCCCAGGCCGTGGAATGGAATTCCCAGAGAAGCATCCAAGGCCGGGTTGGACACCTGGAGCAGCCTGGGACAGTGGAACTGGACGAGCCTTGAGGTCCCTCCCAGCCCAACCCAGCCCTGCAGGCTCTCCCCAGGCCCCCGGGTGCCACGTGAACGCTGCCGAGCCCTTGGCACCTCCCGGGGCAGGAAGGTTTTTTTTTCCCTTTGAAGGCGGCTCCTGGGGCAGGGGGGTGAGATTTGTTTTCTCTGCACGGCTCAGCAGAAATATCAATTTCCTCCTCCAAGCTGCGGCCCGGGCTCCCGGCAGCTCAGGTTTCCTTCCCGGTGAAGTCCCTGGGTGGCAGGCAGGTCCGTGCTCCTCCTGGGGACACCTGGGGCTGGTTCGGTGTCCCCACTGCCACCAGGCACCACCGGCAGCGGTTTCAGCTGGGTGTGAGCCCAGTTTGATAAACCCAGGAGCTCTGGCAGAGGATTCATTGATCCCCGGGAGCTCCTGACAGCTCCTCGGCTCTTTATTGGCCCTGAATCACATCTGCTCATAAATGCCAGAGGGGTTTTTCACACCTCGGGTTGTTGTTAAGGGAGGGCTCGTTTCGGCCGCCTTAGAAGAATATTTCCTGCTCTTTTCGGCTCCTGCAGGATTCCCGGACACGTCCTCACACCTGCTGGGGCTGCAGCCGCAGTGACTGAGGAGTTCAGCGAGAGGAGAAAGGACCCGGAGCAAAGCAGAGTCAGTCGGTGTTTACCTCCCGTGTTGGTTTTGAGATGATATCGAGCTGCGGAGCAGGAACTCAAACAGCAGCGCTGGCTCCGATAAAACACATCCTTCCTTCCTTCCTTCCTTCCTTCCTTCCCTCCCTCCGGCATCGGGGAGGAGCTCCCGCGGGCCGGGATCCCCGAGGGAGGGACAGTGGCAGTGCCAGGCTGGGGTGAGGGACACAGGAGCCTGGGGTGAGGGACACTGGCACCGCCAGCACCAAGAGAGGGACACTGGCACTGCCAGCACCAAGAAAGGGACACTGGCAGTGCCAGGCTGGGGTGAGGGACACAGGAGCCTGGGGTCAGGGACAGTGGCACTGCCAGCCTGGAGAAAGGGACATGGCAGTGCCAGCCTGGGGTCAGGGACACTGGAGCCTGCAGTGAGGGACAATGACACTGCCAGCCCAGGGTCAGGGACAGTGGCACTGCCAGGGTGGGGTCAGAGACAACGGCACTGCCAGCCCCAAGTGAAGGACACAGGAGTCTGGGATGAGGGACACTGGCACTGCCAGCCTGGGGTCAGGGACACAGGAGCCTGGGGTCAGGGACAGTGGCACTGCCAGCCCAGGGTGAGGGACATGGCAGTGCCAGCCTGGACTGAGGGACACGGCAGTGCCAGCACCAAGAGAAGGACAGTGGCACTGCCAGAGTTGCCAAACTCCTCCCAGGGGCTGCCAGGACAATTCCCTGCTCTCCTCGGGAGCCCAAACCCAGCACAGCTGGAGCAAAGCTGGGATCAGGATGGAATGGGGCGGGCACGGGGCTGATCCCAGAGGGGCACCCAGAGCTTCCCAGAAAAACCTGCAGGGAAATGTTCCCCCAGGCCTCGCCCAAAGGTGCAGCACTGGGAACAGCCCAGGAACGTTTCTCTCCCATTCCTTGGTGGGAAACAATGGGGAGATTTCCCTGTGCCTGGGGGAAGGGCTGAGCCAGGGAGGAAACAGAAATCTCTGGGGGAAACAGAAATTCCTGGAGAAATCAGAAATCCCTGGGGGAAACAGAAATCCCTGGGGGAAACAGAATTCCCTGGAGAAATCAGAAATCCCTGGGGGAAACAGAAATCCCTGGGGGAAACAGAAATTCCTGGAGAAATCAGAAATCCCTGGGGGAAACAGAAATCCCTGGAGAAATCAGAAATCCCTGGAGGCAGCTTGGGAAGTTCACCCACGAGCAGGGCTGGCTCCAGTCCAGAAGCCCAGAAAGTCCCAAATCCCTGACCCCGAAGCCACCCTGAGCCACCCCACAGCCCAGCCTGCCCAGGTGACTGCCAGGGCTGGCCTTGGCTGCAGCCTGGCACCCCTGTCACCTCTGTCACCCCTGTCACCTGTGTCACCCCTGTCACCCGTGTCACCTGTGTCACCCTTGTCACCTGTATCACCTGTGTCACCTGTGTCATTGTGTCACCTGTGTCACCTGTGTCACCTGTGTCACCTGTGTCACCTGTGTCATTGTGTCACCCGTGTCACCCCTGTCACCCCTTTTGGGGTGTGCAGCCCCACTTTTGGGATTGCAGCCCCACATCTGGAGTGTGCAGCCCCACGTTTGGGGTGTGCAGCCCCACGTTTGGGGTGTGCAGCCCCAGGTTTGGAGTGTGCAGCCCCACGTTTGGGATGGAGATAAAAACCCCCAGAAAGGACTTCAACCCCTCAGGAAAGACTTGAACCCCCCAAGAAGGAGCTCAACCCCCCCAGAAGGAGTTAAAAACCTCGGGAAGGGCCTGAACCTCCCCAAGAAGGAGTTCAAACCCCCAGACAGGAATTCAACCCTTCAGAAAGGAGTTTATACCCCCAGGAAGGAGCTCAACCCCTCAGAAAGGAGCTGAAACCCCCAGAAAGGAGTTTAAACCCCCAGTAAGGAGCTGAAACCCCCAGGAAGGAGTTCAACCCCCTTGGAAGGAGTTAAAAACCCTGGGAAGGGCCTGAACCTCCCCAAGAAGGAGTTCAAACCCCCAGAAAGGAGCTCAAACCCACAGGAAGAAGTTTAAACTCCCAGAAAGGAGCTGAAACCCTCAGAAAGAAGTTTCACCCCCCAGAAAGGAGTTCAACCCCTCAGTAAGGAGCTGAAACCCCCAGGAAGGAGCTGAAACCCCAGGAAGGAGTTAAAAGCCCCCGATTGCCCAGGGATTTCTCCCTAATCTGGGCACATGTCCCGGGGATCAGGGCTGTGGGTGGTGGTGCAAGCCTGTGGCAGCCCTTGGGGCCAGCACCTGACTGCCCCAGCAAACCCTCTTAGCCCCTGCACTTTTCAAATTTAATTAAGAGCCTCCTCTGAGGGGCTTAGGGCCGCTGCTGTGCCAGCCCCAAGGCGCTCCCAGGAGCCCGACAAAGGCAGCCGGGACACTCGCTGGGCAGGGGTTGCGGGGTTTCATCCAAAAGCTGCAGCAGGGAGAGGAGAGAGGGGGTGGAAATTAAAAAAAAAAACAACAAAAACAAAACCAAAACAAAACAAAAAGACAAAAAAACCCACAAAAAACCAAACAAAAACAAAAAAAAACCAACTAAAACAAAAAAAACACCCAAAAAACACCAAAAAAAACAAACCCCAACCCCCCCAAAAACAAAAACAACAACAAAAAAAAAAAACACCAAAAAAATTTAAAAAAAATTAACCCCCCCCAAAAAAAACCCCAAAAAAATAATAAAAAAAAAAATTAAAAAAAAAACCACACTAAAAAAAAAAAAAAACAACCCTGAAGGTGATGCTGAGAGCTCCGGGGTCAGATTCTTTTCTGCCGAGGTAATGGGGGAAGCGGGAGGAAATTCAGGTTAATCAAAAACGGGCCCCGGTGGTTAAAGTTTGCCAGCCCCGGGGATGTGCTCAGCTCCTGACCCGCGGGGCAGAGCTGGCACTGCCCAGGGCGCTCCGGGGAGGGGAGAACTCCTGCTTCCCCCAGCTCAGGAAACCCCCGGGGGTCGCGTCTGTCCCTCCTCACCTCCCCAAACCCTCCTGGGAAAGGGCAGCCCCGGGGGCACAGCAGGAACAGCTCTGTTCTGATAGAGAGATCAGAATAAACTAAATCCAGGAGGATTTATCCCGGGGAAATCAGCTCCATCCAGGCAGGGTAGAGGTGAGAACCCCAAAACACCACGCAGGGGGAAGATCCCAGCTCCCCCCAGCTGCCCAAAGACACTCAGCTCCCAAAATTTTAGTCTCAGCTCCCAAAATGAGTCTCAGCTCCCAAAATGAGTCCCAGCTCCCAGCTGGAAGCCGTGCCAGGAGCTGCCGATTCAATTACCTGCATGACAGCAGCTCCGTGCCCTGACTTGAAATTTGAAGGTTTTGGGGTTGAGGAGTTTTGGGTTCCCACCCCCCTCCCCCCCTCCTCCAGCCGGTTTTTGGCTGCTTGGCCAAGTCCCCCCAGCAGGAAATTGGGAAGAGAAACAGTCTCAGTGTCAATAGTGCCCCGAGCCTGTTTGCCCAGGGCTATTTGCACGAGATAATCGCTCACAAGTGTCTCACCTCCTCCTCCTCCTCCTCCTCCACTCCGCCACGGCCAAGTGATGTCATGGGAGTGGCATCCAGGGCAGGAGCCAAAGTGAACCAACATAACCCAGGCCCGGCAGGAAACGGCTCAAGAGCCTCTCCACGTGCGGGGAACGGAGCTCCCCTGCTCCCCGGGGCTGGCCGGGGCTTGGAATCTGCTCCTCTTTTCCCATGGACTGTCCAGGGCTTGGAATCAGCCCCCCTTCACCTGGAATAGAAGTTCCTTTTCCTCAGAACTCCCCAAGGAATCTTTTCCCTTTTCCCCATCACTGTCCAGTTCATGGAATCTGCTCCCCTTCACCTGGAATAGAAGTTCCTTTCCCCCAGAACTCCCCAAGGAATCTGCTCCCCTTTTTCCCCATCACTGTCCAGGACATGGAACCCACTCCCCTTTTCCTTTGGGGCTGTCCAGGACTTGGAATCTGCTCCCCTTCACCTGGAATAGAAGTCCCTTTCCCCCAGAACTCCCTTCCCAAGGAATCTTTTCCCTTTTCCTCATCACTGTCCAGTTCATGGAATCAGCTCCCCTTCTCCCCAGGACTGTCCAGGACTTGGAATCTACTCCCCTTCACCCGGAATAGAAGTTCCTTTTGAGTTCCTTTCCCCCAGAACTCCCTTTCCCAAGGAATCAGCTCCACTTTTCCCCATCACTGTCCAGTTCATGGAACCTGCTCCCCTTTTCCTTTGGGGCTGTCCAGGGCTTGGAATCTGCTCCCCTTCACCTGGAATAGAAGCTCATTTCAAGTCCCTTTCCCCCAGAACTCCTTTTCCCAAGGAATCTTCTCCCCTTTTCCTTTGGGGCTGTCCAGTTCATGGAATCAGCTCCCCTTCACTTGCAATAGAATTCCTTTTCCCCCAGAACTCCCCTTCCCAAGGAATCTTTTCTCTTTTCCCCATCACTGTCCAGGACTTGGAATCTGCTCCCCTTTTCCTTTGAGACTGTCCAGGGCTTGGAATCTGTTCCTCTTTTCCCATGGACTGCCCAGTTCATGGAATCTGCTCCCCTTCACTTGGAATAGAAGTTCCTTTGCCCCAGAACTCCCCAAGGAATCTTTTCCCTTTTCCCTGTCACTGTCCAGGGCTTGGAATCTGCTCCCCTTCACCTGGAATAGAAGTCCCTTTCCCCCAGAACTCAATTTCCCAAGGAATCTTTTCCCTTTTCCCCATCACTGTCCAGTTCATGGAATCTGCTCCCCTTCTCCCCAGGGCTGTCCAGGACATGGACCCTGCTCCCCTTTTCCCCTGCAATCCCCAGCAGCAGAGCGCTGTTTTGGACACAACCAAATGCAGCTTTTGTAGGAGAAAAAATAAAAAAATAATTAAAATTAAATAAATAAATAGAACTTTGTACCGTTTCCAACAAGCACAGCCAGGAGGGTCCTGCTGGGGGGGGACTCCTGCACCTGGATGCATTTCCAGACCTGGTGGAAACGAGGACAACTGGGCAGCTGAGGTTCCCTGCAGCCCCTTTAACTCCCCGTGTTCCCAAACAGCTCGGGGACCGCAGGGACAGCGCTGCTTGGCAGCCCTCAAAAAGAACCCTTCTGGCCATTTTATCCCATTCTTCGAACAACTGAGAGCCCAGAGAGGGAGGTGGAGACCGGGGGGGTATCAGACGATTAAATATCCCCAGAGAAAGAGGAGCACAGGAACAAAGGGGTGGGGAGGAGGAAAAAAACAAAAAAAAAAAAACCAACCCGGCTTTTTATTATTAAACTATTCTCTCAAATTTCTAATAAGCAGGTTGAAGTTTAAATTACCAGATCTCTGACAAAGTCAGGATCCCAACAGCTCAGGAGGCGGCAGATAACAATCGCCTCCCCCCCAGATCGCTTTCAAGGCCTTTTCTGCCCGGACAAAGCTCCCATTGAGAGGGGCACAGGCACCTCGGGGCTTGGATTTCCCTCAGCCCCGGAGCCCCAAAGGCTCGGGCAGGGACAGGAGCACAGGAGCAGCTCCTGCACCTGCAGCGGGGCGGCACAGAGAGCACCGGGAACGCCAGAAAACCCGGGATCCAGGGTGGCCCTGTTAGAAACACAAAAAGGAACTTAAAACTTTTTAATAGTTGTGTCTGTGTGCTGGCTGTGTGTTTCGATTTCTGTTTGTAACTCTGTTTATTTTCTAACTCGTTCTGAGTTGTTAGGGGCGCTTGCTGTTGTGATGTTGTTGGAGGAATTTTTAGATGTTGTTGCAGTGTTTAGTTAGCAATGTTTGTAAGCTTTGTGCCTCCCTGGATTCAATTAAAGGGACAACACGAGAAAAAAAAGGGAATTTTTTACCCTTCCCCAAATAACTCAAACCTGAGACCAGCACCCAGTGCCTGCATTGGAGAGCAACCAGCCAATCAGAACGAGGCGGGAAGAAATGATTGGTGTAGAACGCACGCCGCTAACAGCCAATGAGAGCCCGAAGAATCCACCAATCAGGGAAAGGATCCAAAACGGACCAATCACTGAGGGGACCGAGACTTTAAAAGGGACTGACCACCCTCACGGTGCTGCTTTGCTCTCAGGAGCTGTCCTGAGGGGCGGCCCGTATGCACGTTTTGGTTTCTCTGACTTGCCCTGAGGGGCTGGGACTAGCCCAGCTTCCTGTTCCTGGAGCCGTTTTTGTACCAATAAACGCTTGGCCTTGCCTTTTTAACACCTTTAGATCTACGGCCTCATCATTAAATTGGCAACAATGGAACGGCCCCACCCCTGGAAGTGCAACCCGAGCTCCCGCTCAACGCAGCCCCACAGAAATCCCAGATTTATGGGGAAAAAATGAGGGAATGAGGAGCTCTGAGTGCGCAGAGAGCTGGAAGTGCCGGTGATCCCACAGCTGGGGCGCTGAGGAGGATGGAGGCAGAGCCAAGGGATGTGCCGCAGCTTGTCCCAGGGGGGATTAGAGCTGGAAGCGTTCCTGCCCCGGGAATCCGGCAGGGAGGATGCACCAAACAAACCCCTGGGAATAAATTTCCGGGGACATTTCAGGGGAAGAGACATTCGACAGGGGCTGGGGAAGGTGGAAGAGGGCCAGGGGAAGGGGCAGAGAGTGCTGAGAGTCCTGGTTCGTGCCTGAGGTTCTCCTCCGGAGCCTGGAATTGAGGCCGAATTTCCTCCTTCAGGGTGAGGAGCCCTGGAGGGGCTGGAGCCCAGCACCGCTCAGCCTCGGGGCTGTGTCCCACCTCCTCTGCTTCAGAGAAAACCCCTAAAACCCCCTAAAAACCCCTAAAAAGGAGGGGAAATGCCCTGAGGCAGCGTTTGGGATTTGGGACAGGCTGTGCCCAGGAGCTCCAGCAGCCCGGGAAGGCAGAGGAAGGAGATTTAATTCCTGCTCTGCCAACAACCCATAGATCACCCTGGAAAAAAAGAAAAACAAAACTTCTCCCCCCCACACCTTCCTGGCCCGGGCCGCCGCCACAATTCCTCTAATTAATTCAGGAGAAAATTAATTAGGGCGGGATTTGTGGCAGCTAATGAGCGGCTCCTCTGCTGCAAAGCAGATCATCCCCGCTCCCGCCTGCGCTGCCAAACCCGGCCCCGCCGCCTCCCCCTCCCCAGCCCGGCACAAAGCCCCGCTGGAAATTAGGCAGGGAGAGAGTGGCTTGGCAAAAGCCAACCGGAGCGCCGAGGTCAGGCCCTGAAAAACAACGGCGGTGCCTAAAGAAACCCCCGGCGTTAATCCCGCCATGCTTCCGCCAAAGATTCCCCCTTTTTCAAGGGTTTTCTTCCTGGTAAACAAAGTTCTCTCCGCTGGGCTGTGAATTTTTGGTTGCTTGGTGATGCCGGGCTGCAGAGCAGGAGGGTTGTGCTGCAGAGGATGGCCCAGGGTTTAGTGAGGGAACTCAAAAGGAGTTGGAACCTCCTGCTTTGTGCTGCAGTTACTCCAGCCTGAGGACGAGCTCTGCTCTTGATAATTTGGATTTTTGGGAAGGTGGTCTCCTCACCCCTCCCCCGGAGCTCTGCCCATCTCCCCTTGCTGCTGAGGACGTTCCCAGCTTGTGATGCCCAAAGCCCAGGATTTACATCTCCCACCTCTGGGCACTGCCCCAGCCCTGTCCTGGCTCTGCTCCCCCTCACCCAGGGGCTGGGACAGCTTCTCCCTGGTGCCACCTCCCCCTGGCCGTGCCCTCCCTGCCCGTGGGGTCCCTGGCACCATCTCAGCCCCCTCCTCACCCACCCCTGCCCTGCCAGTGCCACACAAACCCCTTCCCATGGCCATGGAGCAGCTCCTCCTGCCAGCAGCCCCCACTCTGCACCAGGCACGGCGAGCTGGGGCACCAGCCAGGCTGGGGGAGGAAGGAAGAGCATGGGCTGGGCATGCTGGAGCCACCCTGGTGTCCCTGGAGCCACCCCAGTGTCCCTGAGCATCCCCTGGTGTCCCTGGGACCACCCCAGTGCCCTGGAGCCACCCCGGTGTCCCTGGAGCCACCTCAGTGTCCCTGGAGCCATCCCAGTGTCCCTGGAGCCATCCCGGTGTCCCTGGAGCCACCCCAGTGCCCCTGGAGCCATCCCAGTGTCCCTGAGCATCTCCCAGTGTCCCTGGAGCCATCCCAGTGTTCCTGGAGCCACCCCAGTGTCCCTGGAGCCATCCCGGTGTCCCTGGAGCCACCTCAGTGTCCCTGGGGCCACCCCAGTGTCCCTGGGGCCATCCCGGTGTCCCTGGAGCCACCTCAGTGTCCCTGGGGCCACCCCAGTGTCCCTGGAGCCATCCCAGTGTCCCTGGGGCCACCCCAGCGTCCCTGGAGCCACCCCGGTGTCCCTGGAGCCATCCCAGTGTTCCTGGAGCCACCCCGGTGTCCCTGGAGCCATCCCAGTGTCCCTGGGGCCATCCCGGTGTCCCTGGAGCCATCCCAGTGTTCCTGGAGCCACCCCGGTGTCCCTGGAGCCATCCCCGTGTCCCTGAGCATCCTCCGGTGTCACCCCCAGTGAGGTCAGGGAGCAGAGGAGCTTTGCAGGGACAGCGAGAGAACCACGCCCCGTGCCGGCCCTAATGACACCCCAGGGTGGCTCCGGGAGCTCGGGAGGACTCGGAGATGCTCCTGGTCCTCCACAGCTGAGGCCCCTCCGGGCAGCGCCCACCAGGAGAGGCCAAACGCCGGCGCCGCGGCCCCGAGGGCTCCTGGCAAGCGGCGAGCAGCGAACAATGGGGTCAGGAGGCTCTCTGGCACAGCCCGCGCTCCCAGAGCCCCGACCCCACCGACTCCAAAGCGAGCTCGGCGCCCGAATCCAGCTGGCCCCGACTTCAGAGCGTGCCCCGAGTCTGAGCGGCTCCGGGGCCGCTCCCGGAGATCCCTCAGCTGCTCGCAGCACTGCAAACACCTCCCTGCCCAGCCCCTGGGCTGGCAGGAGCAGCCCGGCCCTGGCAGAGCGCTGGCACCTTGTGCAGCTGCCCCGGGGAGCTCGGGGGAGCCTTTCGGGGCAGGGTTTGTCCCGGCTCCTGGCCGGCCCCGCTCGGCTGTTGTATAACCGGGGAGAAATGCCAGCGGCACCGAGGGCACTGCCAGGCCTGGGGAGGGGACACAGCTCAGCCCCGGGGCCACCCCGGCGGCAGAAACGCGTTTGCAGCGCTGTTTGTGGCACAGAGATCCGGGGAGAGCAGAGCAGGCTCTCACTTCTTCCAGCCTCTGAAAGCTCCAAAAGTTCCATTACATTTGTGTGCATTTGGTCAGCCCCCCAAAAGCTCCATTACGTTTTTGGTTCTGTGCCTTTGTTCAGCCCCCCAAAGCTCCATTACATTTTTGATTCTGTGCCTCTGTTCAGCCCCCCAAATCCCGTTACGTTTTTGGTTCTGGGGCTTTGTTCAGCCCCCAAAAGCTCCGTTACATTTTTGGTTCTGTGCCTTTGTTCAGCCCCCCAAAGCTCCATTACGTTTTTGGTTGTGGGGCTTTGTTCAGCCCCCAAAACCCTGTCATGTTTTTGGTTCTGTGCCTTTGTTCAGCCCCCCAAAGCTCCATTACATTTTTGGTTGTGGGACCCTCCGAAATCTCCATTACATTTTTGGTTCTGTGCCTTTGTTCAGCCCCCAAAAGCTCCGTTACATTTTTGGTTCTGGGGCTTTGTTCAGCCCCCCAAACCCCGTTCCATTTTTGGTTCTGTGCCTCTGTTCAGCCCCCCAAAACCCCGTTACATTTTTGGTTCTGTGCCTTTGTTCAGGCCCCCCAAACCCCGTTACATTTTTGGTTGTGGGGCTTTGTTCAGCCCCCCAAAACCCCGTTACATTTTTGGTTCTGTGCCTCTGTTCAGCCCCCCAAACCCCGTTACATTTTTGGTTCTGTGCCTCTGTTCAGCCCCCCAAACCCCGTTACATTTTTGGTTCTGTGCTTTGTTCAGCCCCCCAAAAGCTCCGTTACATTTTTGGTTATGTGCCTTTGTTCAGCCCCCCAAAATCTCCGTTACATTTTTGGTTGTGGGGCTTTGTTCAGCCCCCCAAAAGCTCCGTTACATTTTTGGTTCTGGGCTTTGTTCAGCCCCCCAAACCCCCGTTACATTTTTGGTTGTGGGGCTTTGTTCAGCCCCCCAAAAGCTCCGTTACATTTTTGGTTCTGTGCCTTTGCTCAGCCCCCAAACCCCGTTACGTTTTTTGTTCTGTGCTTTGTTCAGCCCCCCAAAAGCTCCGTTACATTTTTGGTTCTGTGCCTTTGCCCGCGGTGAGGGGACGCCTCCCTCTCCAGGGGCAGCTGGGGCAGAGGTGCCCAGAGCATCCCCCGCTCCCACCTCCCCCTCTCCCTCGGCCCGTTTTTCCCAGGTTTCTGCCGGAGGGAGCGGAGCCGGGAGCGGCAGCGCAGAGCTCTGAGCTCACCGGGAAATTTGCATTTTTATCGATATTCCCACCGCAGGGAAATCGGCCGAGGAAGCTGCACAAAGTTCCAGAAAAGACCAGTTACAAAGTTACCTCTGGAGTCGTTTGGAATTTTGGGAACCGGGGGTGTTTTTTGTTAAAAACGAACAAAAAAACCCCGACAAAGCAAACCGAACTTGTGCACAACTCAGCTCTTCGCCCAAACTGTTTCCAAAGCCAGATTTGAATAAAAACCTGATAAGGTTTTACAGGGAAAGCAGAAGGGATTAGATCAGGAAAAGCCTCTCTCTGCTGAGAAACTGAGGGTTCGGGGTGCTCCAGAAGCAGGGAGTGAACCCCAGCAGAGCCCCAGGGGAGGGAGGGAGGAGATGGAGCCCCAGCTGTGCCTCCTGCCCGGGGCTGCAGCCCCTCCAGGCCCCCTCCAGCACCCCCGGCTCCACTGGCTGTTTGTTTTCCCAATTTCTCCGCAGCAAACCAGGCCAGTTGGAAAGAAAAGGAGCAAAAAACAGCGAGGAGGGGGAGGGAGGGAAAGAGGGAGGGAGGGAGGGAGGGAAGGAGGGGGAATTAACTCTTTGCCACCGCGCTGTCCATCTCCAGCGGATTTTAATCCTGCCACAGCAAGGTCAGAGTTGAAGCCTGGGGTAAAGGGCTTTGTTTTGTCCTTGGGAATTGCGTGTGACCAGCGGCAGGCGGGATCAGCTCGGGGCCGCGGGCTGGAGGAGGCAGAGCCGCAGCCCCCGCTCCCAGCAGCGGCTGCTTCCAACTCCCGCGGGCACTTCCAGCTCCTCACCCTTGAAACCGCGCGGGGTTTGCGCTGAAATGTTTCTTTTGTAACAGTTTGAAAGTTTCTTTTCAGCTTTCTCCTTCACCGGGCGGGGGTTTAATGGGTGTTATTGGGGGGCTGGGGAAAGCTGAACCGCGCTGGTTTGACTCCCAGAGGAGGCTGAGCACGGGAAAGGCTCCCAGCGAGCCGGGCAGAGGCTGCTGGAGGTGCGGAGCTCCGGGGGAGCCTCTCCCATGCCGGCGCATCCCGAATTCCATCGGAACGACCTCCGAGCGCCGTAATTGATGGCACGGGAGCGATCGCGGCGGCCCCGGCGGTCCCACGCTCCCCGCATCCCGTCCCCATGGCAACGCCGCATCCCGCCGGGACGGGAGGGATGGCGTCATCGCCCGGGCAGCCAATGGGAGGCCGCCCTGGTGATGTCATAACCGCGCCCCCCATCCCCCCCCGCCCGGCCGGAGCGACCCCCGGGCCCCCCGCGCTGGTGGCACCGCCCGGGGACAGCCCCGGCGGCGACAGCGGGGGACAAACCCTGCCCGGCCCGCCCTGACCCCGCACCCACGGGGCTCCGGCACCCGGGGATGTTTTTGGTTTTTCCCGTTTCCTGAGGTTTTAGCCCCAGCCCGGACAGATGTTGGGAGCGTCCCGGGATGGCCCCAGACACGAGGTGACAGCACGGCAAGGCCAGGGGACAAAACACGGGCCGGGCACCGGGAGGGACACGAGGCCCTGCAGTGGGAAGGGAGATCACGGGGAAAAGGAGCAGGAGGAGCAGAGCCGTCACACCGGGAAGGAGCCCGGCAGTGCCGGGGGGGCTCTGGAGCACGCAGCCGGGTCACAGCGGTGTCCCCTCGCCGGTCCCTGCCTGGCAAAGGGACACGGGTGACTCAAAGGGTGACTCACCCCGCTCAGTCGGGCTTTAGATTAACTCCTCAAAGCCTTCCCAGGCAGGGCCCCGCAGCCCCGCAGCCCCGGGTGGCCCTGGGGCGGTGCCAGCAGCGCTGTCACCGCTGTCCTTGCCCGGCTCACCTGCTCAAACACCCCGCACGTCACTCCCCGCCCCGCCGCTGTTGCCAAAACTGCGGCTCGGCCGCTCCCAAGGGAGAGCAGGAAAACCTGGCCGGGCCCAGCCCCTCCGGCCAGCCCGGGGCACGGGGAGGGGGCACCTGGAGCCGTTTGCCGCTGGCATTCCGGGCCGGGAGGAGGCACCGAGGGGAGGCAGAGCCCCCGAGCCGAGCCCGGCATCTCCCCAGAGCGCCGCTAATCGGGGCAGCGGCAGCGCAGGGGTTTGATCACCCCGGGGACAGCTCCAGGCAGGTTTCTCCTCGTGTTTATCCAACACCCGGCCCGGGCTCGGCTCGGGTTTAGGGAGAGGGGTTTTGGCTGCTGGGGTTTGCCAGAGCTGCTCCCTCAGCTCCTCACCGTCGCTCCCTTTCCCCCGGCTCTGCCATTCCAGGGTTGATCAGCACCAGACACCAACCCTGCCCCGGGTCGGGCATTCCTGTCTGGCGGCAGAGAGGAAAATCCCGTCAGAAATGGGAGTTGGGGGGTCAGGCAGTGAGTGCTCAGCATCTGTGCTGCTGCTGAACGAGCCAGGGCCTGTCCTGCTCCCAGCACAGCTCCAGGATCTCCTGTCACCTGTCACGCATCCCTGCCCCTGCCCTTCGGCACCCCAGAGCCTTGGGGAACACCAGGATTCTCCTCAGGGAGCGTCTTTCCCTCCCTGCGTGCAGCCCCAGGGGCTGGAGCCGGGGATGGGATGGAGACCTCCGGGCACATCCCCCCTGCTGCTCGCAGAGCTCTGGGGAGAGATTTGGGGTCGGATCAGGGAGGGATTGAGGCGGTGACACTGCTGGCGTGCCCTGAGAGGCCAGAGGGGCACTGGGGGTCTCAGCACAGCCCAACAACCCCCCCGGTTCTGTGCCAAGAGGAGCTCAGAGCACCTCGGCCCAAGCAGGGTGCCCAGAGCAGCTCTGTGTGCCCCGAGAGCGGAGCCAGAGCCTCCCTCGGCTCCATCCTGCCCGGAGCAGCCTGTCCCCAGCACCGGCCGCTCTCCGAACGCGATTTCCCCCGCAGCACGGGGAGCCCGGCGCTGCCGAGCTCCTCCCTCCCCTGCCGTTCCCACAGCCGGGGCAGGGAGCGGATCCGCCAGCTCCATCCTGCCCGACAGGTTTGCTCCGAGAAGCCGAGGAGCCCCGGGCGCAGCGGGGCCCGGCCGGATGCGATCGGGATCGGCTGCGGGAGCGCTGGGGCAGCCCAGCACCCCCCGGCCCGGGTTTATGAATGGGGAAAGCCCGGTGCTCGCGATGGATGTTGCGATAAATCCCCCCGCGGGCATTCCCCTCTCGGCACAAGCGGCTCCCTCATCGAGCCCCGGGTTGGGAGGGGTTTTGTTCCCTGCCCGTGGTGGGGGAGGGTATCGGAGGAAGGGGCGAGGATAACGCCCGGAATTCCAAAGGTTCGGCCTCGCCCACCGCACCCGCAGGAATCGTGGAAGGGGAAAAAAGCTTTTGTGGCCACTCGGAGCCGTCCTGGGGTGACAGCAGCAGCAGCGCCCGGGGGCTGCGGGGGGAAGGAGGGCAAGGACAGGGACAATCCCAGGCTCCATCCGCACGGGGAATTGCGGTGGCTCCAGGGGACATCCACGGGGCTGTGACCCCGAGCACAGAGAGCTCCAGGAGGGGCTCAGGGGACTCAAGCACCCCCCACCATCCTCTCCTGGCTGGGGCAGGACTGGGATCCCAGCTTGGAACCCTCAGAGCTGTCACCTCCTCGCTCCAGGAGAAGCCAGCCTGTCCCCAAAAACCCCAAAACCCCGATCCAGGGGGACAGGCTGCCCTCCCCACAGCCCCAGCACCCCTGGCCTGGGTCACCCCGCTGCTGCTTTCCCTGGAGCTCAGCTCTGTTCTCCAAAACACCTCGGGGGGAGGAGGAGAGGCAGCTCCTTTCCCACCCATGAGTCACCTCCTCGCAGCACGGATGAGGAATTTCTAAAAATAACGGCAGATAACGATCTCAGGCTCAGGTGTTGGCTCCCTGGCAGGGCAGCAGCTCCAGAACATCGTCCCACATTTTGACTCAGGGCTCGGGTATGCGGTGACAGCCCCAGACACCCTCGGGGGGTTTCCTCCAGGGCACTTGGGGGAGGAACAAAATCATCCCAAGGGGCCAACAGCATCTCAAAGCCCTGCACCTCTCTGCTGGTGGGGGGAGGAGGAGTCAGGGCACATCCCTGAGCCCTCGGTGTCCCCAAAAATCCCAGCTCAGCTCCCAGCTGGGAGCACATGCCTTAGTGGGGTACCCCGGGTTTGGGAGGATCCTCACAGACACAACCCAGAAATGGAATAAAACCCAACCCACCAAAGCCCCTCCAGCTCCAGGGGCTTCCCCCGGGCCCCAGGATCACTCTGGGCCCACAGTTTATCCAAACATCTTCATCTCCTCCATGAATCCAATCCCTCCTTAACTCTCCAAAAATTTTCATCTCCATAAATCCAATCCCTCAACTCTCCAAACATCTTCATCTCCATGAATCCAATCCCTCCTTATCAACCCTCCAAACATCTTCATGAATCCAATCCCTCCTTAACCCTCCAAACATCTTCATCTCCATAAATCAAATCTCTCCTTAACCCTCCAAACATCTTCATCTCCTCCATGAACCCAACCCCTCCTCACCAGCCGTGGGGAGGAAAGGCAGGAGATGCAGGGAGGGGAGTGTGGGACGAGCCCAGCTCTGATTTCCCCTCTCATTTGGGATTCTCCTGTTCCCAGCCAGGTGCTTGGAGCCAGGCTGGAGGGGACACTGTCCCCTTGGACTGCCAGTTCCCAGGATTAATTGGAGGCTGTTGAAAACCAGCAGCTCTCCTGAAACCCTCAGCCATGGGAATAAAGGCAATCCCGGGTTTAAGAACAAGAAATGACATTGCTGTAGCTGCCAGGATGATTATTTTCCCCCCCGTGATTATTGGAGCACACCCCAAAGGGCTGATATTTAATGGCAAATCAAAAACGACCCCACATCACCTCTAAAAAGGAAATTAATTGTGTTTTCTATGCCTGTTTTGTACATTTCAGAGCATGTGGAGTGGGAGAATTTTCAGAGACTCTGTTTTGGCTCCCGCAGGCACCCAAGCAGCAGCTGGATTTGCACAGGGCTGCCTTCCAGCAGGAAAACTCCTGAGGGCTGGAGCTGTGATTCCCTTGGATTCCAGAGGAACGTTCCCCCCCTGTGCACAGCAAACCTCCCGGGATTTGTGTCACTGCCCAGCTGAGGGCAGAGATCTCTGTTTGCAGCCCTCAGGACCCTCTGGGACACTGGCAGGGAGGAAAGCTCATCCAAAGGGGAAAAAAAATCCTCATTTCCACCATGAGCAGCCCCAGCTCCCCAGGAGCTGGTGCAGCAAACAGTCCCTGTTTGACCAGGCATTAGCAGGAGCACACAGGGGAGGCACCTTCCCCACACCCAGACATCCTGGCAGCAGCCAGACCCACACCAAACCCTCCAGGATGCGGCCAGGGAGGCAGCAGCACCGTGCCCGAGGGCAAACAGGAGCCTGGGGCACGGGGGGTGGGTCTGTGTGCCAGCAGGGGCCCTGGGAGTCTGCAAACTTGGATTGGGGGGTTTAGTGTAGGGTGATACAGATAGGGCAGGATGGAGGGTTTGGGGTGTTGTCCAAGCCCTTCTTCTTCACCTTCTTCTTCCTCCTCCTTCTTCACCTTCTTCTTCCTCTTCTTCTTCACCTCCTTCTTCCTCCTTCTTCCCCTTCTTCTTTCTTCTTCTTCCTCCTTCTTCACCTTCTTCCTTCTTCTTCACCTTCTTCCTTCTTCACTTTCTTCTTCCTCCTTCTTCACATTCTTCTTCCTCCTTCCTCACCTTCTTCTTCCTTCTTCTTCTTCCTTCTTCTTCACCTTCTTCTTCCTTCTTCATGGGTTTGGGTGGTTTTCTCTAATGGGTTGGTAAAGTCCGTGTTGCAGACTTCGAGCAGTTGATTATCGGGTTCAAAGTGAAAATAATTCAGGTGGCATTTCACAATTGGATGGGCTGTCCTTGAAAAGACCTCGCAGAGACAAAGAGGTGCCTCATTTTACCTCGGTTCTCTACCTTGCTCGTTAGAGCTCACAGCTGGTGAGGCTGTAACAGAGATCAGAATTAATAACCACCGAGTCCAAACGGGAAATTGGGACTCCTGTGCATTGATCCCGGCTCCAGCACGGAGAAGAAAAGATAAAAACCTCACACACAGGAGCTCCCTGGCCTGTGCCACCCATGGGCAAATCCCTGGTGCTCATTTGGGGCTCCGTGGGGACCCTTCCACCTCTCTGTGGTGCCAGGGCCGCGCCGTGTCCCTCCAGGACCTGGATGAACCCTTTTTCCCTGCTCCCCAAAAATTCCCACCCACGCTGCTCCTCTTGCCAGTCATTCCCGAGCCCTGGGCTGGGCAGATCCCACTGGGACGAGCAGAGGGGTGGCAGGAGGGTCACAGGCAGTTTGTTGAGGGGACTGAAGGGGGGAAATGATGCCTGGAGTTTGATCTTCGATGTTTTCCAGGCTCTGTGCTGCCCAGGGGTGCAGCTCTGAGGGACACAAAGCCACCCTGGCTCCCTGTCCCTTGGCCTCCCAACGCTCAGCTTGGGCAAGGAGTGGATCAGCTCCCAGTGCCACGCTGGATTTGGGAAGGAATTGATGCCTCAAGTTTTCCCTTCCCTGTGTTTCTGTGCTGCCCAGGGGTGCAGCTCTCAGCCTCACATCCAGGCTCACTCAGCTCTGCACACAGCAGGGACACAAAACAAATCCTGGTCCTGCTGCACACCAAGGACAACTTTCAGCCCCAAAGCACAAACAAGGGGGGCTGGAGGGAGGAACAAGAAGGATGGGACCTCACACCCTGCAGCTGCAATGGGACAATTCAACCCCAAGGTGCCAATGGAGCCAAACTGATCCAAGTGTCAGACCTGGTGACTGCACCAAGGGAAGCACAGGTTGGAGATCAGGGAAAAGTTTTTCACAGACAGAGTGATAAAGTTCTGGGATGGCTGCCCGGGGAGGTGCTGGAGTCACCACCCCTGGATGTGTTTAACAAAAGCCTGGATGTGGCACTGGTGCCATGGTCTGGTTGAGGTGTTGGAGCTGGGTTGGACTGGATGATCTTGGAGGTCTCTCCCAACCTGGAAATTCTGGGATTCTGTGACTCTGTGATTCTGGGATTCTGTTTGTCCATTTTGGGTCCCCCTTGGGTGCAGCCCTGGCCAGGCTCTTGTCCTGCCCCAGGTGCACCCTAAAGGCCTTTGAATAAATCTCTGCTTTATTCTCTGCCTCTGCCCAGCCTCTGCTCCAGCTCAGCCTCCCCTCTCCCAGCCCGGCTGGGTTTGCCCGTGCCTGGCACTGCCCTAAGCCCGTGCCAGAGCAGATTAACCCCGCCGGGCTGCGGGGCCGGGCCGTGGTGTCACGGCCATTCAATCAGATTTACCGCCCCCCTCCCCTCGCTCCCTGCCCTTTCCCGACAGGAATTCCACCGGCTGGGCAAGGGGAAGGGCCGGGCTCGTCACCGAGGGGAGGGAAATCAGGGAATGTTTCATTCCCCGCTTGGAATCGTTCTGCCCGCCGGCCAAAAAAGGCTCGGGTGGGTCCGGGACGGGTGGCACTGCCAGGCTGGGGGTGACACTGGGGCCCTGGACACCCCTGGGGCTCCTTTGGGTTGTGATGGTTTTATTATTTATTATTATTTATATTTTATTATTTATTACGTTTTATGTGACTGGGAGAACATAAAGAATAAAACAGAGTAAAAAAAATTAAATTACAAAGAGAGTTTATTTACACACACCGAAAGGATAAAAATAAGAAAAAAAAAGAAAGAAAAGAAAAAAAAATAAATGAAACTTTTAAAACATTTTAGAAATTACCTACCAATTTAAAAACTGACTCTTAATAAGTCTGTCTTTTCTAAGAAAGTCCAAACTGTGTTAACCCATAACCAGGGTGACCAAAGCCATGGCCATCACCACCTCTGCCTGAGGCGCTGCTTAATTAGCGGGCACTAATTGACATTTAAATCCCCCTCTCGGATGTATTTTTAGCCCAAACCAAGGAGACACATTCGGGTTTCTCTTTGTTCTTCCAGCACCTGAATCCGCAACCCCATCACCACAACAACTGGCGGGAGCATCCTCCCCTCTCCGCGAGAACATTCCCGCACTTTCCACACCCACGTCCCCGGCGAGCGGGCAGCCAGCCTCCCAATTACAGCAATTAACGCTCTGGAGATCATTAAACCAGCCCGAGTTGCCCAAGAGGAAAACCTGCAGGGGCTTGTTGGAGGAACCAGGAGCCCCGGGCCATTTCTGGGGGCGGATGGGGAATAATTGAGATTGTGCAGGATGAGACCGTGGGGTGTCCGGAGCTCCTGGAAGCTCATCCTGGCTGTGGGGAGAGGTGGAGGGACCACGAGCGGCCTCCCCACCCCAGGAAGCTCCTGGAGCCAGGAAGGTGAAGCTCCGTTCCCAGCGTGGAATTATCCCGGGGGATTTTTGTGTCTGCACCCCCCGGGATTTATGGGCCACCCATTCCCAACATAACCCGGGGATCCTGCAGGGACCCAGCTCCAGGAGGAGACAGGGAATGTTCTGACCCGGGTGATCCCGTTTTATTTCTGACCCGGGTGATCCCATTTTTAGCTTTGACCCCGTTTTTAGCTCTGATCCCGTTTTTTTCGCATCCGTGTGATCTCATTTTTAGCTCTGATCCCATTTTTAGCTCTGATCCCATTTTTTTTTCTGACCTGGATGATCCCATTTTTACCTCTGATCCCGTTTTTTTCTGACCCGGGTGATCCTTTTTTTAGCTCTGATCCCGTTTTTAGCTCTGATCCCGTATTTTTCTGATCCAGGTTATCCCAGTTTTAGCTCTGATCCCATTTTTAGCTCTGATCCCGTTTTTTTCTGACCCGGGTGATCCTGGTTTTAGCTCTGATCCCGTTTTTAGCTCTGATCCCCTTTTTAGCTCCCGTTTTTTCTCTCTGATCCCGTTTTTGGGATGGACATCCCCAGGGGCTGCCCGAGGTGCTCCAGGGAAGGCGGATCCCGGTGTTTGGGGGTGGGAACGGTGCCTTCACACAACCCTGCAAGGACCCAGCTCCAGGGGGAGGCAGGGAACGTTCCCTCCTCCCGCTGGGGCCGGGAGCAGCTCCTCATCCTCTCTCTCGGGCCTGGGAAGGTTTTCTGCACCGTTTTTGGGGTTCTTTGGGGTTCTTTGGGGCAGGGTGGCTGCAGGTACAGAAGGAGCCGTTCGCTCCCAGCCCTGCCCTCCCTCCCCTCTTTCCCAACACTTCGCTCCCTGTTTTCCTTTTCCAAGCACGAGAAAAAAAAAAAAAATAATAATAAAAAAAAAACTGCTCGAGAGCAAGACCAGACACAGAGAGAGGAAGCAGCAGCTTCCTTCCCCATCCAAGGGCAATTATCCCAGGAGTTGTGCAAGGCAGCGTTCCCATCCCCAAACACCGGGATCCGCCTGCCCTGGAGCGCCTCACACCTCGGGCAGCTCCTGGGAACAGGGTGGTCGGTCTGAGACCCCGGCAGCAGCTCAGCTCCTGCTCTTCCGAGGGCTCCCCTTCCCACCACGGGACCCACTGCGGCTCCAGCGTCCTCAGGGAACACCCAGACCCCCAAAAAGCAACAAAAAACAAAACAAAAAAAAAAAAAACAAACAAACAAACAAACAAAAAAAAAAAAAACAAAAAAAAAAAAAAACACCTTAGAGGAATAAAAATTAAAATAAAGACCAAAAAGAAATCCACTGGGAACTGGGCAAGCACTTGGTCCTTTCCAGGGAAAAGCGCTGAGCTTGTGTCTGGGCTCTTCACCATCCATCCATCCATCCATCCATCCATCCATCCATCCATCCATCCATCCATCCATCCCAGGATCCAGAGGGATAAAATTCCCAAATCTCGGCCGAAAATCGCTGCTGAGGTCCTGTCAGTGCCACGTGGGAGGAGCTCAGCTCCTGCAGGAATGCCCCTCCCAGGGAAGAGGGGATGTGGAGCTCCAGGAGCAGCGGGTGCAGAGCTGGGTTTGGGTTTGGAGCTGAGGGAGGAACCTCCCCCAGCCCTGATGTTCCATCGCTGCCTGGGGAGAGCTCAGGGTCCCTGCTGGCCCTGAGCTCCAGCTGCAGGTCCATCCTGGGAGCTGCTCCTGGCTGTCCCTGGGCTGCAGGTCCATCCTGGGAGCTGCTCCTGGCTGTCCTGGGTGTCCTGGCTGTCCCTGGGCTGCAGGTCCATCCTGGGAGCTTCTCCTGGCTGTCCTGGCTGTCTTGGGTGTCCTGGGTGTCCCTGGGCTGCAGGTCCATCCTGGGAGCTTCTCCTGGCTGTCCTGGCTGTCTTGGGTGTCCCAGGTGTCCCTGGGCTGCAGGTCCATCCTAGGAGCTGCTCCTGGCTGTCCTGGCTGTCCCTGGGCTGCAGGTCCATCCTGGGAGCTGCTCCTGGCTGTCCTGGCTGTCCCTGGGCTGCAGGTCCATCCTGGGAGCTGCTCCTGGCTGTCCTGGCTGTCCCTGAGCTGCAGGTCCATCCTGGGAGCTGCTCCTGGCTGTCCCAGGTGTCCCTGGGCTGCAGGTCCATCCTGGGAGCTGCTCCTGGCTGTCCCAGGTGTCCCTGGGCTGCAGGTCCATCCTGGGAGCTGCTCCTGGCTGTCCTGGGTGTCCCTGGGCTGCAGGTCCATCCTGGGAGCTGCTCCTGGCTGTCCCAGGTGTCCCTGAGCTGCAGGTCCATCCTGGGAGCTGCTCCTGGCTGTCCCCTGTGTCCCTGACCGGAGCCCTCAGCAGGGACCCTGTGGAAGGAAGAACAGCGTTCCTGGGTGGGCTGGAGCAGGGGGTGACCCCTCCCGGGCCCCAAACCCGACGTTTGCAGTGATGTGGGAAGGAGGAGATGCAGCAGCAGCCCCCAGACCTTTTTCCTCCTTTCCCCACCTGGGCACTCCCACCCGCTGCTGGGAGGCACAGCAGAGAGCAAACCAACCCTCCTGGCTGCCCCCAGCACCTCCTGGCTGCCCCCAGCACCTCCTGGCTGCCCCCAGCACCTCCTGCCTCTGGGGCACCACGGAGCCCTGCAGGGCACCCACCCCAAACTCCCCGGGGGTCACTGCAGCCTGGGAGCTGGGGGGAGCAGGAAGCTCCAGCAGCGGTGGTGGCACCCCAGGGGCACCTCAGGAGCATCACTGGGGCTGGCAGGGCATCAATCCCAAATTCCCCAGTTCTGGGGGGCACAGAACAGCAGGATTTGGGACAGAGGGGACAGTGCTGACACCCCAGAGGCACCCAGTGCCCCCTGAGAAGGTCCAGAGGCACCTCAGGAGCATCCCCGGGGCCGGCAGGGCATCAATCCCAAATTTCCTGGCTCTGAGGGGCACAGAACAGCAGGATTTGGGATGGAGGGGACAGTGCTGACATCCCAGAGGCACCCCATGAGCATCACTGGGGTTTAGAGGGCACCAACCCCAAATTCCCAGGTTTTGGAGAGCACAGAACAGCGGGATTTGGGACAGGGGGGATGGTGCTGACATCCCAGAGGCACCCCATGAGCATCACCGGGGTTTGGACAGCACCAACCCCAAATTCCCTGGCTCTGGGGGGTTGGCAGGGCACCAACCCCAAATTCCCAGGTTTTGGGGAGCACAGAACAGCAGGATTTGGGACGAGGGGACAGTGCTGACATCCCAGAGGCACCTCACGAGCATCACCGGGGCTGGCAGGGCACCAACCCTAAATCCCCCGGCTCTGGGGACCCATGCACGGCGGGATTTGGGACAGGGGCGGGGGATGGTGACCTCCCAGAGGCACCCGGTGCCCGAGGAGAAGATCCGGAGGGTCCAACCCCACCGCTGGCCGCTCACATCCCCTCCCGAGGCTCCCCCCGAGCCGGGGTGAGGCCGCGGGTGCCCCGCTCGGCGCGGGGTGTGGCCGGGCAGGGCCGCCTTTGAAGGCGCCGCGGCCGGGAGCGATCAGAGGCCGGGGCAGCGATAGCGCAGCCCCGGGCGCTGCTCTGATCTGTTATCGAGCTGTTATCTCGGGTTTGAACGCGGGGTAACACCCGCGGATCAAAGGCGCTTCCTGCCGCCTCCAGCCCGGGGGAGCCTTTGGGCAGCTCGGGATGCGGGGAAGGGGCACGGAGAGTCCGGGATGGGGCACGGAGAGCCCGGGATGGGGCACGGAGAGTCCGGGATGGGGCACGGAGAGCCCGGGATGGGGCACGGAGAGTTGGGATGGGGCACGGAGAGCCGGGATGGGGCACGGAGAGTCCGGGATGGGGCACGGAGAGTTGGGATGGGGCACGGAGAGCCGGGATGGGGCACGGAGAGCCGGGATGGGGCACGGAGAGTCCGGGATGGGGCACGGAGAGCCCGGGATGGGGCACGGAGAGCCGGGATGGGGCACGGAGAGCCGGGGATGGGGCACGGAGAGTCCGGGATGGGGCACGGAGAGCCGGGGATGGGGCACGGAGAGCCGGGATGGGGCACGGAGAGTCCGGGATGGGGCACGGAGAGCCGGGGATGGGGCACGGAGAGTCGGGATGGGGCACGGAGAGTCCGGGATGGGGCACGGAGAGCCCGGGATGGGGCACGGAGAGTCCGGGATGGGGCACGGAGAGCCCGGGATGGGGCACGGAGAGTCCGGGATGGGGCACGGAGAGCCCGGGATGGGGCACGGAGAGTCCGGGATGGGGCACGGAGAGCCCGGGATGGGGCACGGAGAGCCCGGGATGGGGCACGGAGAGTCCGGGATGGGGCACGGAGAGCCCGGGATGGGGCACGGAGAGTCCGGGATGGGGCACGGAGAGCCGGGATGGGGCACGGAGAGCCGGGGATGGGGCACGGAGAGTTGGGGATGGGTGGGGATGGGGCACGGAGAGTTGGGGATGGGGCACGGAGAGCCCGGGATGGGGCACGGAGAGTCCGGGATGGGGCACGGAGAGCCGGGGCTGCGGGGATGGGGCACGGAGAGCCCGGGGATGGGGCACGGAGAGTCCGGGATGGGGCACGGAGAGTCGGGGATGGGGCACGGAGAGTCCGGGATGGGGCACGGAGAGTCGGGATGGGGCACGGAGAGTCCGGGATGGGGCACGGAGAGCCCGGGGGCTGCGGGGATGGGGCACCGGGAATGTCCCCTGCCTGCCCTGGGGACAGGGAGAGAGGCACCGGGAATGTCCCCTGTGCATCCCGGGGACATCCATCAGCACAGCCGGGGTCGCAGCAGCTGCCCCTCACTCCAGGAGGATCCAAACCAGCCCGGAAGGATCAGCCGGGCTCGGAGCAGCCCCACGGCCGCCCTGAGCCTTCTCCCTGCAGCCCCAGCCCGAATTCCCAGAGCTTCTCCCAAGCGATTCTCCCCGAAGCCTCCCACAATCGCCGCCGGCCCCGGCAGAGGTGTCCCCGCAGCTGCGGGCCGGGAGCAGCGCTTTGCTCCCGTTCTGGGAAGGTGTTAATGAATAACCGCGGCTCAGCCGGGCGCTGGCAGCGCCGTGAGTCACCCGGAGCCCGGCTCTGAGTCACCGACACCGCCCGCAGCCCCCCGGGACAGGGGATGCTCAGTGCGGGGGGTCGGAGTGGGTGAGACCCCCCCGAAACTCTGCCTCATTCACCCCAAAAGAGCCCAGGGTTTGGGTTTGCACACCCCCAGGGCTCCTCCAGCCACGCCAGGGAATCCTCCCAGGAAACCCCCGGGGCTGCCCAGGGATCTCTGCCGGTTTTCCACCCCAGCCTGTCCCCAAAGCGCACGGAGAGCACGGAGGGGAAGGCTCGGGGAGCAGCGGCAGAGCCGGGCTGCAGGAGGTGCAGCAGAGAGGTTTCTCCACCAGGATCCCTCCCTGTTTCACCCTGGATCTCCAGGGGGGTGCGGAGCCCCCCTAAGATGTGACACCCAAAGAGCTGAGGGGGCTGAGGAGCAGGAGGAGCCCAGGGCAGCCCAGCAGCACCCAGAGGTGCAGAAGGGGGAGGCTGTGACTGCCCTGGCTGCACCCCAGGGATGGGGCAGGGGATGCCCCAGGGGAGGCTCATTCCCAGAGCATCACTCCAGCTCCACCTGCAGCTTCCTCCTCCCAATTCCAGCCCTGACCAACCCCCCAAACCCGAGCACAGGTGGAGAGGCCTAAAAACAGAACTTCCCACCCCCCCAGGCACAGCCCTGAGCACTTTCTGGTTCACACACTCCAACCTGCTCTGCCTCCCGCTCTGCCGAGCAATTCCCCCTCCTTCCCCGCGGGAAAAGGCCACCCCGGCCCCTGACAGCCCCGTGTGTCACCCGGGGCCTGACAGGCAGGGCCAGGAATGAAGAAAGTCCCACCCTCCCTCATTTTTGCAGCAGGGTGATAAGCACGGGCTGACAGCCGGCTCAGCCCACCCTGCCCCGGCTTTCAGGGAGGCTCTGACACCTCTGGGTCGTTGATTAAAGTGTCCCCAAAGCCCTGGCAGGCCCAGGGATGGGGCTGAGCCGTGCAGTGACACTCCCTGAGCAGGAGCTCTGCTCCTTTCCCAGCGTTGCTGCTTCTCCTGCCTCTGGCTGTGGGCAGGCAGGAGCTGAGCAGCTCCCCTGGCAGGAGCTCCTGGAGATCCCTGGGATCCATCAGATCCCCGGAGCTTCCAAAGGAGCTGGAGGGCTCTGCCCCCTCCTCACCCCCCTTGGCTGCAGGGGAGGTGGAGCAGGGGTGCTCTGGGGTCCCTCCTGCAGCCACGGGGCCGAGCAGGGGTTGGATCCCAAAGGGGATGGCAGGGGGGCCCCTCCTCATTCCCACAGCTCTCTCCCACTCCAGGGCAGAAGAAGCTGCTCACAGAGAGCTGCAAACCCCCCGGGTGTGCCCCCAGGGAGGGGATGGGTTTGGGTTTGGGTTTGGGTTTGGGTTTGGGTTTGAGTTTGGGTTTGGGTTTGGGTTTGGGTTTGAGTTTAGGTTTGGGTTTGGGTTTGGCTGTGCATCCCACAGGATCCCAACTCCCCCAGATTCCCTCCCTCTGCTCCCCACGGGCCTGGGGGTGTCCCAGACCCGCACACCTGGGTCGAGGTGCTCTCTGGATCAGGGGGTGACACCAAACAAAGGTGCAAAAGCCACTCTGGGCTCCTGCCCTGTCCCCAGCCCCTGTCTCTGGAGGTCCAGGGAGGGAGGGGAGGAGGAAAACCCACCCGGCTGCACTTTGATTTCGCAGCTCTGAGCTGATTTCCAGCCCGGGGATTACCAATTTAAGCGGCGTTTTTTCCTGTGCTGACCCTAAGCTGATTAATTCTCCCCGCCCTCCCCTTCTCCCCTCTCTCCCTTCCTTCTTTCCACGGAAAAACGAGGGGATGAAACCCCGCTGGAAGGAGCCAGGGCGGGGCTGGGCGGGGCAGAGGGAGCTGCTCCCCCAGCCCCCGGGGATCCCGCCTCCCTGCCCAGCTCCCACCCGCCACGATCTCCATTTCTCACCCCAAAGGCTCTGATTTCCCTGAGGGAAGGGAGGAATCTCCCTCACATCAGCCCCAGCACTGCTGATCCCGGAGATGCTGGTGGGACTCACCCAAGAGCAGCCAAACCTGCCCTGGCACGATCCAGCCGTGCTTCCCCAGGGCAGGAATCTCCTTTTCCCAGTGCTATCACCCCCGGTGAGCCCCGGGATGCCGCAGGGTTTGCTCCTTAAGGGAGGAATTTCCGAGGTTTGGGATGGGGGGATGCAAAACCCGCAGCCCTGGGGGAGCCCCCCAGGGCATCTCCATCCCAAATCCCCGGAGGTTTCCCAAACAGGGAGCACAGCAGGGCAGCTCTCCCAGCCGGGCAGGGCAGGGAAGCCGGGAACACACCCTCCCCTATAAAAATATCATGACAGCAGAGGGAAATCAGCACAGCAAAACTCTGCCCAATTCCCACCCCGACCTCGGCTGCATCGGGAGGCAAAATTCCCTCTCAGTGAGGGAGGGAAAACTCAGGACTCACCTGGAGTTTGGTGTTCAGGGGGAGAGGATTTGGGGTCTTTGTCCCTTTGGGGTGCCTGAAAGTAGAGAGCAGCAGCAAAAATCCTTCAGGAGGATCCCAGGGCAGGGCTGGAGGCACAGAATCCCTGCTGAGGCCTAAATGTGGGGAATTGGGAGATTCCCGTTAAGTGGAACAGAAAACTGGGATGAAACACGGGCAGAGCACGGATAAAACAAGGATAAAACACACAGGCATCTCCTTCCCCTCATTGACATCAGTGTAAGATCCACCTGGAGATAGATTTGGGGGGAAAATCCCCAAATCCTCCTTCCTGAGGAGCCGGGTTTGCTCTTTGCTTTTTTGTCTTTGTCGTTGCGACACTCACACCCCGAGATGTCCAAGGCAAAAAGGGGCAGTTTATTCACAGACCTCGACATTTATAAAATTCCAACAGTGACCATGGATTGGAGGAGGGAAATTGTCCTCTCCAACCACACTGGTCAAACCAACAATCTATCAATTCTCTCCTCCAGAAAGGAAAGCAGAACAAGCGTTATCAAGGTGAAAAGTGCCTGAGAAACTTTATCTCAAAAGGCAGAAAGGTAAAACAGAACTTTAGAAAAACTTCAGAAAAACAGAGAAGAACGGGAAAACATCTCTTATTCTCTTCTTTGATTAAAAACTTTTTGCTTTTTCAAGCACCATGCCGTATCACCAGTTATTTTAAGCCGTTTTCTGAGGGCTGCTGGGCACCCTCAGAGCGTGTTGGACCCTCATGGAGCTGCAAACACCTGGCTGGGAGAGAGTTCCAACAAAGGCAGAATTCAGGTTTCCTTTTAGAACGTGTGCCAGCCCCAGCGGCACAGGGTGCAGAGGGTGCCAGCAGGGAGCAACCCCAAAATCCACTTTCCATCCTTAAAAAACTCCAGGCAAAACCTCTGCCAGGCAGGAATTGGGTCTGGTGTGGACATTTCACTTATTTCACCCTGAGAAATGCGTTTTCCTGGGATCCTGTGGGACTTCCAGGAGATTGTGGGATCATTTTCCATGGGGAATGGGAGAGCAGAGGGTGCCAGCAGGGAGCAACCCCAAAATCCACTGTCCACCCTTAAAAAACTCCAGGCAAAACCCCTGCTGGGCCTGGTGTGGACATTTCACTCATTTCACCCTGAGAAATGCGTTTTCCTGGGATCCTGTGGGACTTCCAGGAGGGAAGAACTCTCCCAACCACACTGAGAACCTCCAGCACGGCCTGAGAGCTGAAGGAGCTCTGGATGGAGCTGGGATCCCCTGGATCTGGGATCACCTGGGGTCTGCCCACCCCACCCCAGCCCTCAGGTGGCTCTCTGAGGACGGTGGCTGCATTAATCCCACCCCACCCCGGTGGTGCCATGAAAAAAGCTCCTCCATAAAACCCGGGGGAGCAATTAAAGTATAAATAGAGCAGCAGGCACCAGCAAACGGGGCCGTTTGAAGTGGATTTCTTCACGGGGCTGGTGTTTAAGGATGAAGGGAGGAGGAGGAGGAGGATGGATCCGAGCTGCTCTGTCCAAACACCCCACGGAGGAGCTCTGGTGGTCTCCCAGCGCCAGCCAGGGGCTCCAGCCCCCCCAAATTAATGACCTGGCCCTGCCTTTCATGTGCCAGCCACGGGAGCACATCAAGCATTTCTGCCTGCCTGCAGCTCCAAAATCCCAGCCTGGCTCCTTCCACCCAGATATTTCCCAATATTTGCCTCTGAGATAAATCTTTTGATATCAAAAGGCGGCCACAGCCCCGTCCCTGAGCTCGCTGGTGGTCCCGGAATGAGCAGCCAGAGCATCTCAGTCCTTGTGGGCAGCCACAAACCCTTCAAAGCACCGGAGGCTCCGGCCGCCCCACCCCGCCCCGGGGACGCGCTCCAAGGCGGCTCCGTGTGCCCGAGCCGGCCCGGCGGGGCTGGGCAGGCAGCAGAGAGCCGGGAGGCAAAGCCACAGCTCCTCTGCTCCGTCCAAGGCACGAGTTCAGCGAGTTCCCTGCGGTCCGGCCGCGGGAAGAGAGGGTTTTTCCTGGACGGGGCCGTTCCCTGCTCACAGCCCCGCTCCGGGACAAAGGGGACACTGTGCCTGCCCTCCCGGCTGGCCAGGAGAGGGGGGACAGCCCAAAGGGCTCTGTCACCCCCCCAGGGGTGCCCTGGGGACAGCGGGGTCCTCTGGGACAGCCCAAAGGGCTCTGTCACCCCAGCAGGGGTGCCCTGGGGACAGCGGGGTCCTCTGGGACAGCCCAAAGGGCTCTGTCACCCCAGCAGGGGTGCCCTGGGGACAGCGGGGTCCTCTGGGACAGCCCAAAGGGCTCTGTCACCCCAGCAGGGGTGCCCTGGGGACAGCGGGGTCCTCTGCTCCTGCAGCCAAAGCCTCCCGTGGGTTTTGCCCCTCCTGTGTGGGTCTGAGCTGCCCCTCAGGCCCCAGGAGGGGTGGGCTGGGGGATGCAGGGGCTGTGTCCCCTGCAGCCACGGTGGTGACAAGGAGCTGCCCCTGATGTGCTGGGGCCAGCCCAGCCAGGGGCTCCCACCGGGCAGGGTGAGGGAGAGCACCCGGGGACAGCCCAGGGGTGGCAAAACCCCTCAGGAGTTTTCTGTCCCCAATAATCAGCGCTGGACAAAGTCCTCAGCCCTCAGCAGACCCTTCCCTCCCACCCAGGGTTTGGTTCCTTCCCAAACATTCACTCCAGCATTTTATTTCCTTGCACCTTCCTCCACTGCCCCCAATTCCCGGATTTTCAGCTGCACGAGGATAAAACTCCACCTCCATCCTCTGTTCTACATCACTGTCCACAAACGGGGAAACTGAGGCACGGGGGAGCGAGCAGATCCAGAGGATTCCCCTGAATCCAGCAGGGCTGTGAACCCAGCCCTCCCTGTCATCCCAAGGGAAGGGATGCTGGATCTGTTCTTCCCCAGCTCCCACAGGCAGAGCTCTCCCGAAGCTTCAATCCTGCAGAATTCCCAAAGCTTGCATGACAGCGATAATGACTGACCAATTAATTAATTAATTAACCAGCTGCTGCAGAGATTCCCTGCTCCTGCTGCTCCCCCAGCACTTTCTGTCCAGCCAGTTCTTCCCTTTATTTCTGCTCTGGGCAGGGATCTCGCCCTGCCACCAACCCCTGGCCAGGAGCAGGGGCGGGATCGGGATCGGGACGGGGATGGAAACCCCGGATCCCCCGTGGGACCAGCCAAGGAACAACAGCCCCTCTCCCAAACCACCCTGGGAGCCAGGGAAGCTTCCATTCCAAGAGAACAACAGCCCCAAGCTGCTTTTCCCATTTGGAGTCCCGGGCAGGAAGTTTGGGAGGACAGAGGGGACGATCTGCGGCGCTGGAACATCTGCTCTGCAACGCCCAGGAGCTCCTGCTGGCCAAAAGCCTCAGGGCTGGAGCACGGGGGGGTCTGGGAGATGCTGCAGCTGCTGGGGAGAGCCTGGCTGAGCTCCTGGCACCCTGGGAATCCCAGGAAATCATCACCCGGAGCCCAGGATGACATTCCAGCCCGGTTACCTGGCCCCCGGGTGGCTTTCCCTGGCTGCTCGCAGACAGGGCGGTGGCAGGGGACAGCCCCCGGTGCTGTGTGCTGGGGAGGGGCAGGGAGAGCCCCACGCCTGCCTGGGAATCCCCCAGCTCCGGGCTCCGGGGCTGGCTGGCAGCAGGAAAACAGGGATCAGTCAGGAACACCCATCCCTGTGTCCGGGGGGCGTCGTCAAGGCAAAGCCCCCTCCCATCCCTGCCGGAGCCCCTCCTGTGCCCTGAGCTGCTGATTCCAGCAGGATGTGCCACCCCTCAGGCACTGGAACACCCTGGCACCACGGGAAATGCAGGAAAAGTCCCGGTCAGGAGGCAGGAATGACCCGGGGGTGTCACTGTCCCCTGTCCCGCAGGCAGGGGTGGGTGCACAGATCCTTCCCCTCCTCGCCTCGGGGAGCTCGAGTGGATTTCAGCATTTCCTGCCGAGGAGCTGTGCAGATGTTGGGATTCCTGGCAGGGACCTCGTGAGGAACTCAGGAGAAGCCTGGGGAGTGCAGGGACAGCTCCCTGTGCCCACAGGGATCCAGGCAGGGAGCGTGGAGCACGGCAGCAACAGCCTGGGGTGAGGCACCACAAACCCTCCCATCCACGGGAATTCCCAATTCCTGCAGAACAAACCCTCCCATCCATGGCATTCCCAATTCCTGCAGAACAAACCCTCCCATCCACGGGAATTCCCAATTCCTGCAGAACAAACCCTCCCATCCACGGGAATTCCCAATTCCTGCAGAACAAACCGTCCCATCCACGGGAATTCCCAATTCCTGCAGGACAAACCCTCCCATCCATGGGAATTCCCAATTCCTGCAGAACAAACCCTCCCATCCAAGGGAATTCCCAATTCCTGCAGAACAAACCCTCCCATCCACAGGAATTCCCAATTCCTGCAGAACAAACCCTCCCATCCACGGGAATTCCCAATTCCTGCAGAACAAACCCTCCCATCCATGGGAATTCCCAATCCCTGCAGAACAAACCCTCCCATCCACGGGAATCCCCAATTCCTGCAGAACAAACCCTCCCATCCACGGGAATTCCCAATTCCTGCAGGACAAACCCTCCCATCCATGGGAATTCCCAATCCCTGCAGAACAAACCCTCCCATCCACAGGAATTCCCAATTCCTGCAGAACAAACCCTCCCATCCATGGGAATTCCCAATCCCTGCAGAACAAACCCTCCCATCCATGGGAATTCCCAATCCCTGCAGAACAAACCCTCCCATCCATGGGAATTCCCAGTTCCTGCAGGACAAACCCTCCCATCCACGGGAATTCCCAATCCCTGCAGAACAAACCCTCCCATCCATGGGAATTCCCAGTTCCTGCAGGACAAACCCTCCTATCCACGGGAATTCCCAATTCCTGCAGAACAAACCCTCCCATCCACGGGAATTCCCAATCCCTGCAGAACAAACCCTCCCATCCAAGGGAATTCCCAATTCCTGCACTTTGCTTTCCCATGGGTTTGGTCCTGGCCCCACACCCACACACAGCAGGGATGAGCCAGAGCATCACCTGCAGGGCTGAAATCCATCCCAGGCCTCGGCAGTGCGGATAATCCAAGGAAAAACCCTTGGAATGGGCGCAGGCGGGGACAGGACACTCCCTCCCCGCAGGGCAGCCCCTGCCCAGGAGGGTTTAGGAACCGTGGTAAGAGGAGAAGGGCTCTGGGACAGCTCGTTTGCATGGGCACAGCTGATTTTCCTGGGAAAACAGCCCGGAAACCTCCGGGGAAGCTGTGCAGGGATAAGAGAGAGGAGTTTGGAGATGCTGGGGCCGAGCCCGGGCGGATTCCCCGGAGCTGAGCCGGGATCAGCCCCGCCGAGCCGCGCTCTCCCAGCCCCGACATCCCCGGAGCCGCCGCAAAGGCAGAAGGCGATCCTGCCCCGATGTCTGTCAGGCTCTTGGCAAGCGCCCTCCTCCTCCTCCTCCTCCTCCCCCCCGACAGGCGCATCCTGTTCGGATCCGGCTTGGGAATTCCAGGAACATCTGCAGCCTCCCTGGCCCCGGCTGCGTGTCCGTACCTGCAGCAGCGCCCCGCCGAGCCCTCCCACACCCCGCGGGACCCACAGATCCCAACCCCACCGCCTGGAAAAGGCGGCCAAGCCTCCCCGGCTCCCGCAGGAGCCGGAATGTTTTGTCCGCAGCAAATCCCCTCGGGGAGATGAATAAATCGGGAATGGCAAAGGCATTTGACATCCCGGAACGCCGGCAGAGAGGAAGCGCACGATGCGGGTGCGGAGCATTCCCAGCTCCTGAGGGAAATCTCGTCCTCTCCAGGAGGAAAATTAAGGAAAGTAGGAGCAGCACCGCGATCCTGAGGGGGAGCGGGCAGGGAGGATGCAGCTGGGTAAACACTAAACACCCGACACTCCTAAACACGAAATAAATATTTGTCTTTTCTCGCCCATCCCGGTGCTGGGATGGTCCCAGCTCGGAGCAGAGTGGGGATTTGGGAAAAGGGAGGCGGTAAAACCCCGCCCTGCTCCCCGGGGAATGCCATCCCTGCTCCTGCAGGGACCTCCCGGCCACCCAGGAGAGAGCCACGGCCACTGTCCCTGCAGCCCTGAGGGGCCCGCGCTCCCTGCCAGCCCCAGCGGCACAGGGACACGGCCCCCAACCTGTCCCCAACCTGTCCCAGCCTGTCCCCAGTCTGTCCCCAACCTGTCCCCAGCCTGTCCCAGCCTGTCCCCAGTCTGTCCCCAACCTGTCCCCAGCCTGTCCCAGCCTGTCCCAGCCTGCCCCCAGCCTGTCCCCAGTCTGTCCCTAGCCTGTCCCAACCTGTCCCAACCTGTCCCCAGCCTGTCCCCAACCTGTCCCAGCCTGTCCCAACCTGTCCCCAGCCTGTCCCAGCCTGTCCCAACCTGTCCCAACCTGTCCCCAACCTGTCCCTGCCTGTCCCAGCCTGTCCCCAGTCTGTCCCCAACCTGTCCCCAGCCTGTCCCAACCTGTCCCAACCTGTCCCCAACCTGTCCCAACCTGTCCCCAACCTGTCCCCAGTCTGTCCCCAACCTGTCCCCAGCCTGTCCCAACCTGTCCCAACCTGTCCCCAACCTGTCCCCAACCTGTCCCCAGCCTGTCCCAACCTGTCCCCAGCCTGTCCTAACCTGTCCCCAGCCTGTCCCAGCCTGTCCCCAACCTGTCCCCAACCTGTCCCCAGCCTGTCCCATTCTGTCCCCAGCCTATCCCCAGCCTGTCCCTGCCTGTCCCCAGTCTGTCCCCAGCCTGTCCCAGCCTGTCCCCAGTCTGTCCCAGCCTGTCCCAGCCTGTCCCAGCCTGTCCCCAGCCTGTCCCAGCCTGTCCCAGCCTGTCCCCAACCTGTCCCCAGCCTGTCCCCAGCCTGTCCCCAGCCTGCCCCCAGCCTGTCCCAACCTGTCCCCAACCTGTCCTCAGCCTGTCCCAGTCTGTCCCCAGCCTGTCCCCAGCCTGTCCCTGCCTGTCCCTGCCTGTCCCAACCTGTCCCCAACCTGTCCTCAGCCTGTCCCCAGCCTGTCCCCAACCTGTCCCAGCCTGTCCCAGCCTGTCCCCAGCCTGTCCCCAGCCCGTCCCATCCTGCCCCCAGCCTGTCCCCAGCCTGTCCCCAGCCTGTCCCAGCCTCTCCTAACCTGTCCCATCCTGTCCCCAACCTGTCCCCATCCTGTCCCCAGCCTGTCCCCATCCTGTCCCCATCCTGTCCCCAACCTGTCCCATCCTGTCCCCATCCTGCCCCCAGCCTGTCCCCAGCCTGTCCCCAGTCTGTCCCCATCCTGCCCCCAGCCTGTCCCCAGCCTGTCCCTAGTCTGTCCCCAACCTATCCCCAGCCTGTCCCCAACCTGTCCCAGCCTGTCCCCAGCCTGTCCCAGCCTGTGCCACCACAGAGGGCAGGCACAATGCATCTCCCGGTTGGTTTTATGACCCAGAGGGAAATCTGAGAGCCCTGAGCCATCCCAGACCCGCCCGTGGTGCTCCAGGGGCACTCCCTGGGTCCTGGATCTGCTGGATCCCTGCTGGTTCATTCCCAGGGGGGGAAATCCATGCTTGCCACAGGCAGGGTGATTTTGACCTCACAGCACCCATCAGGACCCACAGCCCTCCCTCAGGTCTCAAATCCACCAGATTCAACCTCCGGGGAGAAAACCCCAATCCTCAGAGAGGCAGAGGGAGCAGCACACCCTAAACCTGGCAGAACTGCAGTTCATGGGAACGGTTTGGGATGGGAGAGACCCTAAAGCTCAGCCAGTGCCACCCCTGCCGTGGCAGGGACACCTCCCACCGTCCCCAGGCTGCTCCAAGCCTGGCCTGGGACATCCCAGGGATGAAACAGCCCCGGCCCTGTCCTGCATGGAGGGTTAAACCCGGGTTAAACGCTTGGTCAAGGGCAAGGCAAAGCCCCGGGGATGAGCAGCACCTCGAGGTCACACCTGGGGCCACCACGACCTGGTGGCTCCCACCCCACAGGCCCAGCAGGGATCAGCAGATGGGTGAAGGACCCCAAAGCTTCCCCCCACCCCACAGCCCCCTTCCCAAAGCTCCACCCCACAGGGAGTGGCCCTCGAGGTGCTCAGGACCGAGGTGGGGGCTCCAGGCTCCCCCCCCCGGGATCCAAGGAAAAGAAAGAAAAGGTTAAACAAGCAGGGAAAGCAACGGCGGCTCCGTCCAACAGCAACAGCCTTTGGCAACTGGGCTCGGAAAAATTCATCATTCTGCAGAATTTCAGCGGCGGGGAAGGGGATGGAGAGAGAGGGGAGGGGGGAAAGGCAGCCTGGAAATTCGGGAATGCCTTCAAATCGTCTCCCCCAGCCCGAGGCTGGGAAATAAGGAGCAACACAACACGTTGTTGATGGCTTTTCCATTAAAGCCACGCTCTAAACCCCCCCTTTGTATCCCAAGCTTTGCTTGCAGCTCAGCGGGCCCCACTTCTTCTTTTTTTAATTATTGTTATTATTATTATGCCTCCCCTCCTCTCCCTCCTTTTTAGTAATAATAATAATAATAATAGAAGTTATATGACTTTAATTAAAGGCGGTTATTAAGGGTGAGCTGTGCGGGGCCGGGGTTGTGCTGCAGGCACATTTTCCAGGGAGCTGCCGAGCGTCTGCATTCGCCCGCCCCGGGCCCTTTTAATGCCCGAATAAATCCCCGCCCGAGGCGCTGACAGCTCCCGGAGCGCTCGGGCAGCGCCGGGAGAAAACACCGGGCAGGGAAAACACCGGGCAGGGAAAACACCGGGCAGGGAAAACACCGGGCAGGGACCAGGGACGGAGCCTCCCGCAGGCACAGAAACCGGGGGGGCGGCACGGCAGGGAAAGTGTCCCCAAGTGTCACCTCAGGGTCACCTCAGTGTCACCTGCAGTGTCCCCACAGTGTCACCTGCAGCGTCAGCCCAGTGTCCCCACAGTATCACCTCAGTGTCACCTGCAGTGTCACCCAAGTGTGAACCCAGTGTCACCCCAGTGTCACCCCAGTGTCACCCCAGTGTCACCTGCAGTGTCACCCCAGTTTCACCCCAGTGTCACCCCAGTGTCACCTCAGTGTCACCTGCAGTGTCACCTCAGCATCACCCCAGTTTCCCCACAGTGTCACCTCAGTGTCACCTGCAGTGTCACCCCAGTTTCACCCCAGTTTCCCCACAGTGTCACCTCAGTGTCACCTGCAGTGTCACCCCAGTGTCCCCACAGTGTCACTTCAGTGTCACCCCAGTGTCACCTCAGTGCCCTCCCAGTGTCCCCACAGTGTCACCTCAGTGTCCCCAAGTGTCCCTACAGTGTCACCCCAGTGTCCCCACAGTGTCCTCACAGTGTCACCTGCAGTGTCACCCCAGTGTCACCCCAGTGTCACCCCAGTGTCACCTGCAGTGTCACCCCAGTGTCCCCCCAGTGTCCTCACAGTGTCACCTCAGTGTCACCTGCAGTGTCACCTCAGTGTCACCCCAGTGTCCCCTCAGTGTCACCTGCAGTGTCACACCAGTGTCACCCCAGTGTCCCCTCAGTGTCACCTGCAGTGTCACACCAGTGTCACCCCAGTGTCACCTGCAGTGTCACCCCAGTGTCCCCACAGTGTCACCTGCAGTGTCACACCAGTGTCACCCCAGTGTCCTCTCAGTGTCCCCCCAGTGTCCCTACAGTGTCACCTGCAGTGTCACCACAGTGTCACCCCAGTGCCCTCCCAGTGTCACCCCAGTGTCATCTCAGTGTCACCTGCAGTGTCACCCCAGAGTCACCCCAGTGCCCTCCCAGTGTCACCCCAGAGTCACCCCCAGTGTCACCCCAGTATCCCCAAGTGTCATCTCAGTGTCACCCCAGTGTCACCCCAGTGTCACCCCAATGCCCTCCCAGTGCTCTTGCAGTGTCCTCTCAGTGTCCTCCCAACATCACCCCCAGTGTCCCCAGCAGGGACAGCCCTGAGCCATTCCAGCCATCCCTGTCAGCTCAGGGACCAACTGACAGGAGCAGTAAATAATTATAATAATTATCATTATCATTATCATTATCATTATCATTATCATTATCATTAAATGTTAACAAAGTCCCAGGACCACGGAGGCGCTCCAAGGGATGGAGCAGCTCTGGGGAGTGGGAATGTTCACCTGGAGGTGGGAGAGCTCCAGGGAGAGCTCAGAGCCCTTCCAGAGCCTGCAGGGAGCTGCTAAAAGCCAGGGGATGTAGAGCCATGGAGCAGCTGGGGAGTCTGGGAACAATCCCAGACCAAATCCCAATCCCAATCCCTGTCCCCAGGGCCAGCAGGACACAGGGAATGGCTTCCCACTGCAGGGACAGGTGAGATATTGGGAAAAAACCCTTCCCTGTGAGGCTGGGGAGGACCTGGTAGAGGTTTTCCCGACCCTGGGAGTGTCCCCGGCCGGGCTGGAGCAGCCTGGGGCAGTGGGAGGTGTCCCTGCCCCTGGATCCACGATCCTGGATGGGATTCAAGGCCCTTTCCAAGCCAAACCATTCCATCCCCGTGTGATAACAGGAAAGCTCTGCCTGTCCCGGCTGGAATGCAGAGGTGTCAAGTGATGGAAAACATCCTCTCCCACCGGGAGCCTCCCTGCAGCAGCCCCGAGGGCTGGAGTTCCTGGGATGCCAGGCTGGGCCCGACTCCACCACCTCCCCACATCATCGGGCAGGATTTGCATCCCGGGGTTTGCATTTTGTCAGAGATGGGGCAGATAACGCCGAACTCCAAACAAACCCGGGGGCCAAACTCCGAACAAACCCAGGGAGGGAGGGAGGAGAAGGAACCAAACCCACCAAGTGCTGCTGCTTTTTCCCTGGGCAAACCGTGGTGTTCCCCAGAGCTGCAGCAGCAGCTTCACCCCGAGCTGCCACCGCTTGGAAACAGCAACTCCGGAATCCTGAACGCGTCCAACTCCCAGCCTCCCAGCGCAATTAACAGCCACTAATTAACTCCGTGTGCTCAGGCCCTGCCAAAGCCGAGCTGGGCTGCTCGGGGCTGCCAAAAGCAGCACCTCCCAAAGCCCGGGGGGGCTCTGGATGCAGGGAGCTCATCCCGGGATGCTGCAGCCACCACGAGAGAGAAGGTTCCAGCACCAGCAGCAGCATCCCGAGCTCCTGGGTGAGGAATTCCCAGTGGGAATAAATGAAGGATTCCCACACACAGGAATTCTCCGTGGAAATAAATGAAGGATCCCAACAGAGGGATTCCCAGTGGAAATAAATGAAGGATTCCCACAGAGAGGAATTCCCTGTGGGAATAAATGAAGGATTCCCACACAGAGGAATTCCCAGTGGAAATAAATGAAGGATTCCCACACAGGGGAATTCCCAGTGGAAATAAATGAAGGATTCCCACACAGAGGAATTCCCAGTGGAAATAAATGAAGGATTCCCACACAGAGGAATTCCCAGTGGAAATAAATGAAGGATTCCCACACAGGGGAATTCCCTGTGGAAGTGAATGAAGGATTCCCACACACAGGAATTCCCAGTGGAAATAAATGAAGGATTCCCACAGAGAGCTGGGGGCTGCTGGGATGGGTCAGTTTGGCATCCTGGGAGCCTCAGGCTCTGCTCCAAGGGCCTCGGGAAGAGCTGGGATCCTTTGGGATCTCCTGCAGAGCACCTTGTGAGCCCCTCCCAGCCCGGGATGTTCCGGGATGCTCTGACACCTCCCGTCCCAGGCACGGCTGCAAACCCGCGGGATGCCCCATCCCGCCGGGAACCAGGCTTTGCAGGGCTGTTTTAAACAACTTTTTTTGGGAATTTGCAGCAGCCCAGCCCAGCCTTCAGTGGGTCACTGGGGCAGCGCGTGGCAGGGCCGGGCTCCAGCAGGAACCTCCCTCCTGTCTGGAGGAATTACAGCCCCCGCCGCTGCTGCCACATCTGACAAGACGCCGCATGCTCGGCTAATCCTCGCCGGAGATTAACCCCGGATTTAGAATTCCTGCCTCTCGATGTGGCAATTAGGAAAGGTGCTGGTGAGGGGGTGGGGTTTGGTTTGGGGTTTTTTTTGTTTCCTCCGTCTTTCAGCTCTTGGCAAGGAGAGCACGTTGGGTCAAGGTGGATCCCGTGTCGCTTCCCCTCTCTGGGCCAGCCCCCTGGGATGTCCCTGGTTCCTTTTGTGGGACACCCAAAGGTGCTGCCCGTTTGTGAGGAAAGGAAAGGAGAAGCTGTCCCGGTGATGCCTGGAGTTTTATCTTCCTTGTGTTCCTGGCTCTGTGCTGCCCAGGGGTGCAGCTCTGAGGGACACAAAGCCACCCTGGCTCCCTGTCCCTTGGCCTCCCAACGCTCAGCTTGGGCAAGGAGTGGATCAGCTCCCAGTGCCACGCTGGATTGGGGAAGGAATTGATGCCTCAAGTTTTCCCTTCCCTGTGTTTCTGTGCTGCCCAGGGGTGCAGCTCTCAGCCTCACATCCAGGCTCACTCAGCTCTGCACACAGCAGGGACACAAAACAAATCCTGGTCCTGCTGCACACCAAGGACAACTTTCAGCCCCACAGCACAAACAAGGGGGGCTGGAGGGAGGAACAAGAAGGATGGGACCTCACACCCTGCAGCTGCAATTGGACAATTCAACCCCAAGGTGCAAATGGAGCCAAACTGATCCAAGTGTCAGACCTGGTGACTGCACCAAGGGAAGCACAGGTTGGATATCAGGGAAAAGTTTTTCACAGACAGAGTGATAAAGTTCTGGGATGGCTGCCCGGGGAGGTGGTGGAGTCACCACCCCTGGATGTGTTTAACAAAAGCCTGGATGTGGCACTGGTGCCATGGTCTGGTTGAGGTGTTGGAGCTGGGTTGGACTGGATGATCTTGGAGGTCTCTTCCAACCCAGAAATTCTGGGATTCTGTGATTCTGTTTGTCCATTTTGGGTCCCCCTTGGGTGCAGCCCTGGCCAGGCTCTTGTCCTGCCCCAGGTGCACCCTAAAGGCCTTTGAATAAATCTCTGCTTTATTCTCTGCCTCTGCCCAGCCTCTGCTCCAGCTCAGCCTCCCCAAGGCATCTCCAGTGCTGGGAGAAGATTTGGGATGGATTTGCTGCCAACAGATCCCCACCAAAATCTGCTCCTCCTCCTCTGGCTCAGGAGCTCCCAAAGTGTCACCCCAAAACAGCTGAGATCCAACAGAGGATCCCAGAGGGACAGGAAAGCTCCTCCAAGGAACCCCAAAGGCCCAAGGCCTCCAGTTCCAAACAAGGAACGACTCAGCCCAAACCAAGGCTTAGGGAGGAAATCATCCCAAAAACATCAGGACTTTTGATGGAGCCCCCAGCAGATCCCAGTCCCACACTCCAGGGCAGCTGATCCCACCCCACAGGCACAGAGGGACCCCAGCAGCACCCGAGCAGCTTTTGGGAAACCCAGGAAAGGATTCCCTGAACAGAGCAAAGACAACTCCCACTGTGCCCTGAGAAAAAAGGGGGAAAGGGGGAAAAAAAGGGGGGGGAAAGGGAAAGAGGGAAAAAAAGGGGGAAAAAGGGAAAAAAGGGGGAGAAAAGGGAAAAAAGGAGGGAAAAGGGGAAAGAGGGAAAAAGGGGAGAAAAGGGGAAAAAATGGAAAAAAAGGGAAAAAAGAGGGAAAGGGGGAAAAGGGAAAGAGGGAGAAAAAGGGGGAGAAAAGGGAAAAAAGGGGGGAAAAGGGGAAGAAAGGGGGGAAAGGGAAAAAAGGGGAAAAGGGGAGAAAATGGGAGAAAGAGAAAAAAGGGAAAAAAGAGGGAAAAAGGGGGGGAAAGGGGGAAAAAAGGGGGAAAAGGAAAAAAAAAAAGGAAAAAAAAAGTATCAAGTGCCTGGAGCTGTCAGAAAGATTTCTGCAGCTTTGGCAAGACAGACACAACTAATTTAGCAGGGCCTGGCTGAGGAATATTAAGGAACATTAAGCTGTCAGTCCGGGCGATAGGAATTTAATCACCGGGAGCTGATCAAAGCTCGGCAGCAGCGTCGGCGGTGGCCGGAGCGGAGCGGAGCGGCGGCGATCAGCGAGCTGGGATGGGCAGGAGCAGCCCCCTCGGGGCACGGAACGGCTGCGAGGATGCTGCGGCACCCGGGGCTGGCCCCAAGGACGGGAATGCGGCGGAGAGGGAGGATGAGGATGAGCTGTGCCTGTGGAAAATCCCTGGAGCTGCCCTGGGGGGTCCAACACCCCGGCTGGGATCCCAGGAAAGCTCTGCCTGTGACCTCAGCCCATGGGGAGAACTTCAAACGCTCAGAGAAAATTTGTAGTTTTGGGGTTTTTAGTGTGGAGACAGATGAGAGCAAGATGGAGAATTTTGTCTCCTCTTCTTCTTCTTCTTCTTCTTCTTCTTCTTCTTCTTCTTCTTCTTCTTCTTCTTCCCTTCTTCCTCTTCTTCTTCTTCCTCTTCTTCTTCTTCTTCTTCTTCTTCTTCTTCTTCTTCTTCTTCTTCTTCTTCTTCTTCTTCTTCTTCTTCTTCTTCTTCTTCTTCTTCTTCTTCTTCTTCCTCCTTCTTCTACTTCTTCTTCCTCCTTCTTCTACTTCTTCTCCTTCTCCATTTTCTACCTCAGTCCATGGGAAAAAATCCCAACACTCAGAGATGAGTTGAAAGCAACGAAGGTTTGAAAGAAAACAGCAGTTTAGTTTGTCACAGGGTGAAAATTTGTAGTTTTGGGTTTTTAGTGTGGAGACAGATGAGAACAAGATGGAGAATTTTTTCTCTTCTTCTTCTTCTTCCTCTTCTTCTCCTTCTCCTTCTCCTCCTCCTCCATTTTCTACCTCAGCCCATGACAAAAACTCCCAACACTCAGGGATGAGTTGAAAGCAACGAAGGTTTGAAATAAAGAGTTCAGTGTCACAACAGGACACAAATGAACGACACTCACACACTGAGATGTCCAAGGCAGAAAGGAGCAGTTTATTCACAGACCTCGACATTTATAAAATTCCAACAGTGACCGTGGATTGGAGGATGGAAATTGTCCTCTCCAAGCACACTGGGCAACCCAACAGTCCCTCAGTTCTCTCCTCCTCAGGAAAGGAACGCAGAACAACCATTACTGATTAATCTGACCAAGAGTCGGATGCACCTTGTGAGCCCCTCCCAGCCCGGGATGTTCTGGGATGCTCTGACACCTCCCACCCCAGGCACGGCTGCAAACCAGCAGGACGCTCCATCCCACCAGGAGCCAGGCTTTGCACTGCTGTTTTTAACAACTTTTTTTGGGAATTTTCAGCAGCCCAACCCAGCCTCCAGCAGCTCCAGAGCCCACCAGAGCCCCCCCAGCGTGCTTCCCAATTAAGGCTCCCCCGATTAGGGTTACATAAAGCTAATTAGCAGGGCTGCACTTCCAGCACGGCCGCCGGCTCTGCTAATCCGGGATTTGTCCTGCAGGAGCCGGCAGTGCCAGCCAGGCTGCTCACGTGGCCGGGGCACGGCAGCTCTGTGCCCAAAGGAATGAGACAGAGCTCGATCGGGGGACTTAATCCTCTCAAACGGCCCCAGACGGGATCGGCTGCTGGAAAAAAAAAAAAACAAACCCGGAAAAACAGCCTAAAATCTGGGGAGAAATCTTGAAATCTGGGGAGAAATCCTAAAATCTAGGAGAAATTACAAAATCTGGGGAGAAATACCGAAATCTGTGGAGAAATCCCAAATTCTGAGGAGAAATACCAAAATCTGTGGAGAAATCCTGAAATCTGGGGGAGAAATCCCCAAATCTGCGGAGAAATCCCCAAATCTGGGGGAGAAATCCCAAAATCTGAGGAGAAATCCCAAAATCTGGGGAGAAACCCTAAAATCTGGGGAGAAAGGATCAGGCTGGAGCAAAGCTGGAGCCTTCAATGCTGGCCCAGCCCCACCAGGAACTTTTTGGGATGGGGGAGAGGCTGCAACCACTCTGCTGGACCCCAGAATGTGGGGATCCCCTAAAGTCCCTCCCAGCGGTGCTGGAGCTCTGGTGCTGGAGGAAAGGGAAATTCCTGAGCTGGAGGAAAGGGAAATTCCTGAGCTGGAGAAAAGGGAAGTTCCTGTGCTGGAGGGAAGGGAAGTTCCTGAGCTGGAGGAAGGGGAAATTCCTGAGCTGGAGGAAAGGGAAATTCCTGTGCTTGAGGAAAGGGAAATTCCTGAGCTGGAGGAAAGGGAAGTTCCTGTGCTGGAGGGAAGGGAAATTCCTGAGCTGGAGGAAAGGGAAGTTCCTGAGCTGGAGGAAAGGGAAGTTCCTGTGCTGGAGGAAAGGGAAATTCCTGAGCTGGAGGAAAGGGAAGTTCCTGAGCTGGAGGAAAGGGAAATTCCTGAGCTGGAGGAAAGGGAAGTTCCTGAGCTGGAGGGAAGGGAAATTCCTGTGCTGGAGGGAAGGGAAATTCCTGAGCTGGAGGGAAGGGAAGTTCCCGTGCTGGAGGAAAGGGAAATTCCTGAGCTGGAGGGAAGGGAAATTCCTGTGCTGGAGGGAAGGGAAATTCCTGAGCTGGAGGGAAGGGAAATTCCTGTGCTGGAGGGAAGGGAAATTCCTGAGCTGGAGGGAAGGGAAGTTCCCGTGCTGGAGGAAAGGGAAATTCCTGAGCTGGAGGGAAGGGAAGTTCCTGAGCTGGAGGAAAGGGAAGTTCCTGAGCTGGAGGAAAGGGAAGTTCCTGTGCTGTGGAAAAGGGAAATTCCTGAGCTGGAGGAAAGGGAAATTCCTGAGCTGGAGGAAAGGGAAATTCCTGAGCTGGAGGAAAGGGAAATTCCCGTGCTGGAGGGAAGGGAAATTCCTGAGCTGGAGGAAAGGGAAATTCCTGAGCTGGAGGGAAGGGAAATTCCTGTGCTGGAGGAAAGGGAAGTTCCTGAGCTGGAGGAAAGGGAAATTCCCGTGCTGGAGGAAGGGAAGTTCCTGAGCTGCCAAGCTCAGCAGAAGCAGATCTGAGTTAATCTTAACGAGGGATCTCCGGGCTGACCCCACATCAATTGCAGGATTCCCCAGGCACTGGGGGATGGCTCCTAGTAATGGGATTGCTCCTCAGGCTTTGAAAATCGGGATTCTTCCAAGGGAAATAAATCCCAAGATTTCACCACAGAGAAAATTTGGATTCTGATCCTTTTCCTTCCCAGCTTTTCAGGCTTTGGGGCTGTGTTATCAAACTTGACTTACAAAGAGCAAAGCTGTGAAGCTGCTTAATAAATAAAGCAAAATGAGGTTGCAGAGCATTCAGACGAGAGCAAGATCTCAGATTTTAAGCTAAACCAGCACCCTGGATCCAGGAGAGGTCCCAGCTCTGGCTCCTCTCCCCAGGTCCATCCAGAGGGAGCAGGGCAGGGCCGGGCTGGGATGGATTTCAGGGATTTTCCTGCTCACACTCCCCCCACCCCGAGCCAAGGGGAGCAGTTTAATCCCTGGATTGTGGGGAGGTGAGGCCAGGACAGCACCCTGAGCCCTGGCAGCAGCAGCGTTCCCTGAATTTATAACCCAGCAGCCTGGGGAAAGGCAGGAATTGGGCTCCTAATCCCCTGGAATTAAAGGGGATCCAGGAAATCAGAGTTTGGGAGTTTTCCTCCTGCCGAGCTTCCCACAGACAGCTCCTGGCTGCCCTGCCAAGGGCGGCTCTCACACAGCATTAACCAAGGATTAAACCCCACGCTGACACACGGCTTTATCATCCCAAAGGATCCCCAAAAAAATCCTCCTTGGCAAAGGGAACTCCCCCTCCCGGAGCTCGGAGCTCCGGGGGTTTCAGCCCTTACTGAGGGCAGCTCCTGCTGCCGGGGTGATGCTCCCGAGGTCAGGGCAGAGCCAGGGAAGGGACCAACCCCTCCCCCCCACACACCTTCCCTCAGGTGAGTCCTTATCAACCCCCACCCCAGGTGAGCCCTTATCAGCCCCGCGGCACCACAAAGGTGCCATAAAGGGCCGGGAGGTGACAGCTGTGCTCCAGGTGTGCCCCAGGTGGGGCCCGGCCCTTTGATCTCGCACCCAAGGCGGCAGGGACGGGGACAAAGCCCGGCAGGATGGGCTGGGGGCTTCCTGGGACTTTGGGAATTCCTGATTCCCTGGCTCGGGGCTTCCTGGGGACCTTGGGAATTCCTGATTCCCTGGCTGGGGGCTTCCTGGGACCTTGGGAATTCCTGATTCCCTGGCTCGGGGCTTCACAGGGACCTTGGGAATTCCTGATTCCCTGGCTGGGGGCTTCACGGGGACCTTGGGAATTCCTGATTCCCTGGCTGGGGGCTTCCTGGGGACATTGGGAATTCCTGATTCCCTGGCTCGGGGCTTCACAGGGACCTTGGGAATTCCTGATTCCCTGGCTCGGGGCTTCACAGGGACCTTGGGAATTCCTGATTCCCTGGCTGGGGGCTTCCTGGGACCTCGGGAATTCCTGATTCCCTGGCTGGGGGCTTCCTGGGGACATTGGGAATTCCTGATTCCCTGGCTCGGGGCTTCCTGGGACCTCGGGAATTCCTGATTCCCTGGCTCGGGGCTTCCTGGGACCTTGGGAATTCCTGATTCCCTGGCTCGGGGCTTCCTGGGACCTCGGGAATTCCTGATTCCCTGGCTGGGGGCTTCACGGGGACCTCGGGAATTCCTGATTCCCTGGCTCGGGGCTTCCTGGGACCTCGGGAATTCCTGATTCCCTGGCTCGGGGCTTCACAGGGACCTTGGGAATTCCTGATTCCCTGGCTCGGGGCTTCCTGGGACCTCGGGAATTCCTGATTCCCTGGCTGGGGGCTTCACAGGGACCTCGGGAATTCCTGATTCCCTGGCTCGGGGCTTCACGGGGACCTTGGGAATTCCTGATTCCCTGGCTCGGGGCTTCCTGGGGACATTGGGAATTCCTGATTCCCTGGCTCGGGGCTTCACAGGGACCTCGGGAATTCCTGATTCCCTGGCTGGGGGCTTCCTGGGACCTTGGGAATTCCTGATTCCCTGGCTCGGGGCTTCCTGGGACCTCGGGAATTCCTGATTCCCTGGCTGGGGGCTTCAAGGGACCTCGGGAATTCCTGATTCCCTGGCTCGGGGCTTTGTGGAGACCTTGGGAATTCCTGATTCCCTGGCTGGGGGCTTCCTGGGACCTTGGGAATTCCTGATTCCCTGGCTCGGGGCTTCCTGGGACCTTGGGAATTCCTGATTCCCTGGCTGGGGGCTTCCTGGCACCTTGGGAATTCCTGATTCCCTGGCTCGGGGCTTCCTGGGACCTTGGGAATTCCTGATTCCCTGGCTCGGGGCTTCACAGGGAGCTTGGGAATTCCTGATTCCCTGGCTCGGGGCTTCCTGGGACCTCGGGAATTCCTGATTCCCTGGCTCGGGGCTTCCTGGGACCTCGGGAATTCCTGATTCCCTGGCTGGGGGCTTTGTGGGGACCTCGGGAATTCCTGATTCCCTGGCTGGGGGCTTCACAGGGACCTTGGGAATTCCTGATTCCCTGGCTCGGGGCTTCTCAGGGACCTTGGGAATTCCTGATTCCCTGGCTGGGGGCTTCACAGGGACCTTGGGAATTCCTGATTCCCTGGCATCCCATCCCTTGGATGGGATTCCCTGATTCCCTGTGCCCCCATCCCGAGGGATTTGGGGCGGCTCCAGGGGTGACAGCTCAGCAAGGAGAGCCCCACCAGCGATCCCAAGGGAAGGATGGGGCTGTGGGGACGGGGGAATCCGGGATGAACACGGCAGGTGGAACCTCCTGCCAGGACCAGGCCTCTCCTTCGGCCAAAATCCCCCAGGACACGGCACAGTGGGGTTTCAACCTCAGGGGGATTTGAACAGTGGGGTTTTAACCACAGTGAGATTTTAACCTCAGTGGGATTTTAACCCCAATGGGATTTCAGCAGTGGGATTTTGACAGTGGGATTTGAACAGTGGGATTCTAACCACGGTGGGATTTCAGCAGTGGGATTTCAGCAGTGGGATTTTAACCACAGTGGGATTTTAACCACAGTGGGATTTCAGCAGTGGGATTTCAGCAGTAGGATTTTAACAGTGGGATTTTAACAGTGGGATTCTAACCATGGTGGGATTTCAGCAGTGGGGTTTTAAGCTCAGTGGGATTTTAACCACAATGGGATTTCAGCAGTGGGATTTTAACAGTGGGATTCTAACCACGGTGGGATTTCAACAGTGGGATTTCAACCACAGTGGGATTTCAGCAGTGGGATCTCAGCAGTGGGATTTTACTCACAGTGGGATTTTAACCACAATGGGATTTCAACAGTGGGATTTTACCCACAGTGGGATTCTAACCACGGTGGGATTTCAGCAGTGGGATTTTAACCACAGTGGAATTTTACCCACACCGGGCACATCCCAAGGGCACAGGTCGCTGCTCATTTTTCCCTTCCAAGCCCCAGCCGCTGGTGCCCGTGGGAAGAGCAGCGCCAGCCCCGCCAGATGTCACCGCAGGTGTCACCCCGGGCCCGGGGGACCTGTCCTGCCCGGGCTGGGGCCGGCCCTGTCCTTGGGCTGGCTGCAAACAGCCCCTTATCTCCCGTCCCTTATCTCCCGGGCAAACAGCGGGGTCGCTCCGTGCCCGGCCCGGACAATGTTTAATTACCGCGGTGTTTAATTACCCCGAGCCTCGTGGGAAGGGGCAGCCGGGGGGAGGCGGGAAGTGCAGGGGAATTCCAGAACGGGAGATGAAACGGAGCTGGGAAAGCAGCGGGTAAACAGCCGGGAATGGCTCAGCAGGATCTGCTCAGCTCCCTGCAGGAAGGGCTCACACCACATCCCAAATTCCAGCCGGGAATGGCCCGCTGGGATCTGCTCAGCCAGCAGGAAAGGGACACATCATGTCCCAAATTCCAATCCAGGAATGTCCCAGTGGGATCTGCTCAGCTCCCTGCAGGAAGGGCTCACACCACATCCCAAATTCCAGCCAGGAATGTCCCAGTGGGATCTGCTCAGATCCCTGCGGGAAGGGCTCACACTGTGTCCCAAATTCCAGCCAGGGAATGGCCCGCTGGGATCTGCTCAGCTCCCGGCAGGAAGGGCTCACACCATATTCTAAATTCCAGCCAGGAATGGCCCAGTGGGATCTGCTGAGCCAGCAGGGAAGGGACACATCATGTCCCAAATCCCAGTCAGGAATGTCCCTGTGGGATTTGTTCAGCCAGCAGGGAAGGGACACACCGTGTCCCAAATTCCATCTGGGAATGTCCCAGGGGATCTGCTCAGCTAGCAGGGAAAGTTCATTCCATATCCCAAATTCCAATCCAGGAATGTCCCAGTGGGATCTGCTGAGCTCCCTGCAGGAAGGGCTCAGACCACATCCCAAATTCCAGCCAGGGAATGGCCCGCTGGGATCTGCTCAGATCCCTGCAGGAAGGACTCACACTGTGTCCCAAATTCCAGCCAGGAATGTCCCAGTGGGATCTGCTGAGCTCCCTGCAGGGAAGGGAGACACTGTGTCCCAAATTCCAGCCAGGAATGTGATCTGCTCTGGTAATGGGATCACTCCTCAAGCTTTGAAAATCGGAATTATTCCAAGGGGAAAAAATCCTGAGATCTGACCACAGAGAAAATTCGGATTCTGTTCCTTTTCTTTTCCTTCCTGGCTCCGGGGCTGTGTTATCAGACTTGACTTACAAACAGCAAAGCTGCAAAGCTGCTCCCTGCAGGGAAAGGACACACCGTGTCCCAAATTCCAGCCAGGAATGTCCCAGTGGGATCTGCTCAGCCAGCAGGGAAGGGACACACTGTGTCCCAAATTCCAACCCAGGAATGTCCCGGTGGGCTCTCCTGAGCTCCCAGCAGGAAGGGCTCACTCCACATCCCAAACACCACCAGCCCCACCCCGGGCTGTTTCCCCTCTCTGGTGTGTGAGGAGCTCCCTTCTCCCAGGGGAAGGGAATTCCTGGCTGGAGCAGGGGCTGACCCAGAGCTGGGTTCCCAAACCCTTCCTCACCCCTTGGAGGGGTTCGCTGATCCCCAGGGGACGAGCGGGGCACGGGGAGGGCACAGCCAGCGGAGCCCCCTGTCCCTGTCCCTGTCCCTGTCCCTGCCCCTGTGTCCCTGTCCCCATTCCTGTCCCTGTCCCCTCTCCCTGTCCCTCTCCCTGTCCCTCTCCCTGTCCCATCCCTGTCCCTGTCCCTGCCCCCTGTCCCTGTCCCCTGTCCCCGTCCCTCTCCCTGCCCCTGTCCCTGCCCCCTGTCCCTGTCCCTGTCCCATCCCTGCCCCCATCCCTGTCCCTGTCCCTGTCCCATCCCTGTCCCTGTCCCTGTCCCTGTCCCCATCCCTGTCCCTGTCCCATCCCTGTCCCATCCCCGTCCCTGTCCCTGTCCCTGTCCCTGCCCCCTGTCCCTGTCCCTGCCCCCTGTCCCTGTCCCTGTCCCTGCCCCCTGTCCCTGTCCCTGTCCCTGTCCCTGCCCCCTGTCCCTGTCCCTGCCCCCTGTCCCTGTCCCTGTCCCTGTCCCCGTCCCCCCGAGGTGCCCGCAGGGGTTTGGGGCACAGCAGCTCCATCCCAGCTCCATCCCAGCTCCATCCCAGGCTCCAGGGCCGCATCCCAGCGGCAGGAGCGCTCCGGGAGGGGCGGGGAGCCCATCGGGGGAGGTGTGAAGGAGCCCGGCCGTTGTTTACAACCCTCGGGGAAGCGGCGATTTCCCCGTAATCCTCCCTGAGCGCCGCTTCACGAGCCGGGGCTGCCGCACCGACACCTGGCCAAGGAGCCCCGGAGCACAGAAATCCCCAAATCCCCCGTCCTCACCCGCCCCGAGCCGCGGCTCAGCCCCCCGGGGGGCGTTTTGGGGTCACACTCGAGGTGATCAGTTCAAAATAATTAATAAAAATGAAGCCGGTGGTGTCAAGGTGCTCCCAGCCCTGGAGATGGAGCAAGAGGCAAAGCCAGAGCAGCTCCTGCTGAGATCCCTGCTCACTCCCAGCTCCAGGATGGGACATTTGAGGTCTCCCAGCTCCTTCCCAGCAGCTTCTCCCGGCCCAGGGCTGTCCCCAGCTGCATCCTCACCTGGGGGCTCCCAGTTTGAGGATGAGGAGCTCCTTCCTGCTGAGGAGCTGAGGAGTTCCTCAGTTTGAGGATGAGGAGCTCCTTCCTCCCAAGGACTGAGGAGTTCCCCAGTTTGAGGATGAGGAGCGTTGGTGGATGCATTTCCAAAATCTCCTCGTCCTCCTGGGAGGTGGGAGCTGAGATCCCTCCTGGGCTGGGGGTGAGGAGCACAACCAGGGCCCCAGGAACTGCTGCCCTGTAAATCCCAGCACCTCCAGAGCCAGCCAGAGCCTCCTGGGAGGGCTGGGGGTTTGGGGACAGCTGGGTTTAGGAACATCCAGAGGAGTTTTGGGATTTAGGCAGAGCCAAGTTTAGGAACATCCAGAGGAGCTTTGGGATTTGGGAACAGCCGGGTTTAGGAACATCCAGAGAAGTTTTGGGATTTGGGATTTGGGATTTGGGATTTGGGAACAGCTAGGTTTAGGAACATCCAGAGAAGTTTTGGGATTTGGGATTTGGGATTTGGGATTTGGGATTTGGGAACAGCCGGGTTTAGGAACATCCAGAGAAGCTTTGGGATTTGGGATTTGGGCAGAGCCAGGTTTAGGAACATCCAGAGGAGTTTTGGGATTTGGGGACAGCTGGGTTTAGGAACATCCAGAGGAGTTTTGGGATTTGGGGACAGCTGGGTTTAGGAACATCCAGAGGAGCTTTGGGATTTGGGAACAGCCGGGTTTAGGAACATCCAGAGGAGTTTTGGGATTTGGGGACTGTTTGGTTTAGGCACATCCAGAGAAATCCCAGCCAAGCACGGGAGGTCCTTCCCCAGGTTCTGCAGAGGACACCAAAACCCCCCGGGCATGGAATGTTCCAGCTTTGCCCCAGTGCCCGAGCAGGAAAAGCCCCAGCAGCTCCTGCCCCTGGGGATTTTTTAACTGGACAAACTGGGAGCCCTTCCCAACCATCCCACAACAGCTGCTGCCTCTCAAGGGGGGCATTTCCCACGGAATAGGGGCAATTTCCCATGGAAAAGGGGCAATTTCCCATGGAAAAGGGGCAATTTCCCATGGAAAAGGAGTTATTTTCCCATGGAAAAGGGGCATTTCCTGTAGGAAAGGGGCCTTTCCCCATGGAAAGAGGCTGTTTTCTCATGGAAAAGGGGCAATTTCCCATGGAAAAGGGGCATTTCCCCATGGAAAAGGGGCATTTCCCATGAAAAGGGGGCATTTCCCATGAAAAGGGAGCATTTCCCATGGCGAAGGTCGGGAATTCCAGGAGCAGCCTCCCGGGAAGGACGCTGGAGGTGGGAAAACCAAGCAGCTGCTCCCCCAGGGGCTGGGCTGGGTCACTGCCCCACCACGGAGCCAGGGCCCAGCAGGACTCCCAGGATCCCCCAGATTTAACAGAGACAGAGGGAGGAGATCTCCCTGAGAGGGACAAATTCCATCCCTTGCACCTCTTTATTCCCTCTGAGCATTCCCAAACCTCACCCTGGAGAAGAGAATCCCCCAGCAGCCAGGCCAGGCCAGGCCAGGCTGCTCCCCAAGGGCAGGGAAAAGCCTGGGAGCAAAGGAACTGCAGAGAGCAGGGCAGGGAAAGCTCTGAGAGCAGAGGAACTGCAGAGAGCAGGGCAGGGAAAGCTCTGGGAGCAGAGGAACTGCAGAGAGCAGGGCAGGGAAAGCTCTGGGAGCAGAGGAACTGCAGAGAGCAGGGCAGGGAAAGCTCTGGGAGCAAAGGAACTGCAGAGAGCAGGGCAGGGAAAGCTCTGAGAGCAAAGGAACTGCAGAGAGCAGGGCAGGGAAAGCTCTGAGAGCAGAGGAACTGCAGCAGAGCAGGGCAGGGAAAGCTCTGAGAGCAGAGGAACTGCAGAGAGCAGGGCAGGGAAAGCTCTGGGAGCAAAGGAACTGCAGAGAGCAGGGCAGGGAAAGCTCTGAGAGCAGAGGAACTGCAGAGAGCAGGGCAGGGAAAGCTCTGGGAGCAGAGGAACTGCAGCAGAGCAGGGCAGGGAAAGCTCTGAGAGCAGAGGAACTGCAGAGAGCAGGGCAGGGAAAGCTCTGGGAGCAGAGGAACTGCAAAGCAGGGCAGGGAAAGCTCTGAGAGCCCCCGGGGGCAGCTCCTGCCAGGGCAGCAAAGCTCCCCAGGAGCTCCACGGGGTCCTGGAACGCTTTGGCTCTGATGGGACCTGCAGGAACACCCAGCTCCAAGCCCCTGCCACGCATTTGGTGGCCAAAATCCACAAAAGGAAAGGGAGAGGGAAGGAGGGAGGGAGGGGGAAGGTGAAGGGAGGGGGTGGCAGCGGAGGGGAGGATTTGCTGGGAGCCGGTTCCCGGAGCCGGCAGCCCCCCCCGTGTGCCAGGCGCTCCCGAATACTAATCAGGGCTGAAAAAAAAAACAACAAAAAACCCTCTCGAACAATTAGGAAGGAAAGTCTCCTGGCAGGGTTTCTCCTGGAGACCGTCGGGGCTGGTTTTGTTTCGGAGCGGGAGGAAGTGGGAACCGCTCCTGTTTGTTCTGCGGGAGAAAAGAGAAAGCTCCAGGGTTTTAATTTCTCCGCTGAAAACCCCGGAGATTTGGCCTGAAACGGGGCAGGGAGGCCGATCCAGATTCGCCCCGCAGCCTTTTGTTGCAAGAAAATATTTGAGTCGGGTTTTGGTTTTTTTGGTTTTTTTTTTTTGGTTTTTTTGGGGTTTTTTTTCCTCCCTCCCCTTCTGCGTGGGCAGAGAAAGGGGCAGTGGATACAAAGCCAGGGAGATTTTTGTTTTGTTTTGGGGTTTTGTTTTGGGGTTTTTGTTTTGTTTTTTGGTTTTTTTGTTCCCAGAAAATATCAATGAAAAGAGCATTCCAGAGGCCAAGGGCACTGGGGATGTCCTGGCTGGGCAGATGCAGCCCAGGAAAGGCAAAAACGTGGCCTCAAAAGCTCCTTTTTGTTAGGAAAGGCAGGTGAGCAGCACTCGGGGAGCCTAAATCGGGTTTTTTTCAGCAGATTTGTGCCTCGCAGGGACACCCAGGGGGCTGGGAGGTCACACCGGCTCCGTTCAGTGGGAGGTGCAAAATCCCTGGATTGAGGTTTTTCCTTCGGTTTTCACACGGGGAGGGCCCGGAGCAGCACCTCAGAAAACGAAATAAATTTTGATTTAAATAAATGGGGTTTAGTGAGGGGCTGCAACTGCAGGAGGGGAAGGAGCTGGGGATGGTTCCTGGGTGAGGAAAAGCAGATCCCAGCACAAATCTCAGCACCCCAGGGCCGGAGGGGACTGGTGGAGTGCAGAGCTGAGCTGGGGCTGCCCCCGAGGCTCTCAGCGCCCCTTCCAAGCTCTCAGCTGGGCTCGAACAGCTTTTCCCCCACAGGGAGCGGCCCGGGGATGGACAAACGGCTGAAAACCTGCCCCAAACCCGCGGCTTTTCCAGCAAAACCCCGAATGCCTTCACCATGGCAACCCGGGCCGGGGCTGGTATCGCCGCTGGAATTCGCCCTTGGCTGCAGCCCGGCCAGGGAAAGCTTTCAGCTCGGGAAGTGCCAGCCCGGCAGGCTGGGAGCGCTGGGGAAGCGCTCCCGGGGCAGCCAAAGGCGCGGGATTATCCCGCAGTAATTCATCCATCCCCGGGGGCGGCCGGGGGGGAGCGGAGGCAGCTCCCGGTGCCTCCTGTGCCCGGGGAGCCGGGGGAGGGAGGGGAGAGCCAAAGGGAGAGGGAGAGCGGGAGCTTCCCGAGCTTTTCCTCGGGAGAAGGGAGCGCGGTGAGGCGTCCCAGGAGGAGCGAGGCTCCGGGAATGCCGGAGATGCCCCGGGGGAAACCTCGGCCGGTGCCCGGGAATGCCCGGAGATGCCCCGGGGGAAACCTCGGCCGTGTTCTGGTGTCCCCGGGAATGCCACAGACACCCCGGGGCAAACCTCGGCCGGTGTTCTGTCCCCCAGCACGCCCCCCAAACGTGGCTTTCCCAGCTCACACCCACGGATCAGCGGCGTTCCAGGGAAAGTTTCGGTTTTCCCAAATGCCGCAGGTGTTTGGCCGAAGGCAGATCCGTGAAAGTCGCGTTTATCACCTGAGATCTGCTCCCTCCTCATCCTCATCCTCATCCTCATCCTCATCCTCATCCCCTCCCCTCTGCTCCCGGGGGGTCAGGAACCAGACCGGGCTTCTCCAGAACCACGGAATATCCAGAATGTTCGACCCCCAAATAACGGCTGGGGTTTGGGCTCTGTGCTTCCACGGGCACCCCGGGAACTGCCCTGCCCGGCGGGGCAGGAAGGGGGATGGAGCAGGGATGGAGCTGGGATGGAGCAGGGATGGAGCAGGGATGGAGTAAGGATGGAGCAGGGATGGAGCAGAGAATGGAGCAGGGATGGAGCAGGGAAAGGAGCAGAGATGGAGTAAGGATGGAGCAGAGATGGAGTAGGGATGGAGCAGGGATGGATGCGAGGCACGGAGGCAGCGCCAGGAGCGGGAACGCCGCCGAACGGGAATTCCGCGGAGCTCCGCTGCCATCCAGCGGCCGCGGGACGCGACTCCAGCAGCCCCGCGGGTTCGCTGGAAGCCGCCGTCACCTCCCGTGCCACTTCTGACACAGCGAACACCCCCGAATAGGTTTTCCTCTCCTCTCCTGCAGCAGCCCTGCGGGGTTTAACTGCCGCTCGCGAAGATATCGGTGGCTCCGTGAGGTTTTTTACACCTTTCCCCAGCTTTTTCAGCCCAGAGAGCTGAGGGCTGGAGCAGCTCTGCTCGGGAGCCAGGCTGGGAAAGCTGGGAAGGTTCAACACCCGGGGAAAATTTAAAACCCCTTCCCGTGCCTGAAGAAGTTCCAGAGAAGCTGATGAGGGGATTTGGACAAGGGACAGAGTGACAGGACGCAGGGAGTGGCTTCCCACAGCCCGAGGGCAGGGTTGGATGGGATATTGGGAAGGAAATCTTGGCTGCCCCATCCCTGGCAGTGCCCAAGGCCAGGCTGGACAGGGCTGGGAGCAGCCTGGGACAGTGGGAGGTGTCCCTGCCGCGGCAGGGGTGGCACTGGGTGGGCTTTAAGGTCCGGTCCCATCCCATGGATCCCATCCCATCCCATGGATCCCATTGATCCCATTCCATCCCATTCCCAGAGAATCCCGCGCGCCCCCTGCGGGCCCCGCCGGGCACTGCAGGCGGCGCCGCTGCGGCCGCCAGGGGTCAGCGCGAGCCCGGGAGAGACCCCCGGTCCCCCCGGGATCCCCCTGGAATCCCCCTGGGATCCCCCCGGGATCCCCCTGGAATCCCCCCGGAATCCCCCCGGAATCCCCCCGGGATCCCGCATTTCCCAGCCGGGATGTGCCCCCGCTCCACGGTTTCCCTTCCCAAGGGAGCCGGTGGCCCCGGTGGCCCCGGCGGCGCTGCGGGAAGGGCCAGGCTCTGACCTTTGAGGGCTTTTCCACCCGGAACGATTCCGCGATCCCACGGGATGCCGCAGGGGCTGAGCAGGGTCGGGGAGCGCCTAAAAACCCTTTGCAGGTGGGTTCGCCTGAGGCCAAACCTCACCTGCCCTCGGCAGCCCTGGGCTCCCCTGGAGCGTCCCGAGGGACACGCCCTGCTTGGGGATGCTCGGGGGCACCACCGAGGAATGGACAACTGGGAGATTTCACAGCCAGGGTTTGAAAAGGGATTGCTGAGGGTCCTGATAAAGACCTGGCCTGCAGCTCCGGGGGAGGAACTCTGCAGCTCCAGGTGAGGAACTCTGAGCTCCCGGTGAGGATCTCTGCACCTCCAGGGAAGGATCTCTGCACCTCCAGGTGAGAATTTCTGCAGCTGCAGGGGAGGATTTCTGCAGCTGCATCCATCCTTCCTGCAGCACTGCAAGCCCAGCTTGCACAGGAACTCGTTCTAAGGAAGGTGTCCCTGATCACAGCAGGGGTTGGGGCAAGATGAATTTCAAGATTCCAGATCCAAACCATTCCAGGAAGAAACGCAGCACCAGGACGGGACTCGGCCACCAAAAGCACCAACATCTGCACCACAGACCCAGAAACCACACCTGGGCATCCCCCAGAACAAGGGGGAAATGCAAAAAAACCCAAACCAAACCCCAATATCAGCCCAGCCCCACGCCACGGAGCAGCCAGGGAGGGCTGGGCTGTTTCACCAGGGCAGCCATAAAAGCTCTGCCCCAACCCAGCCCAAACTCAGATGGGAAAGGTGGAACCACAGCAAGGTCAGGGGCACAAAGCTCATCCCTCCTCCTCCTGCTCCTCCTCCTCCTCCTCCTCCTCCTCCTCCTCTTCCCTGCGTTCCAGAGGCAGGGGCAGCACAGGGAGGCTCCTGTTGGGAAGGGATGAGGTCAAGGGCTTGGTGCATCCATGGGGTCACCAAGGGAACACCACAGTCCAGGGGATCACCAAGGCAAAACCACAATCCATGGGGTCACCAAGGGAAAAAACACAATCCATTGGATCAAGGGAAGACCACAACCCATGGGATCATCTAGAGAAAACCACAATCCATGGGGTCACCTAGGGAAGACCACAACCCATGGGATCCTCACAGAAAAACAACAATCCAGGGGATCCTCAAGGAAAAACCACAATCCATGGGGTCATCAATGGAAAACAACAATCCATGGGATCCTCAAGGGAACACCACAATCCATGGGATCCTCAAGGGAACACCACAATCCATGGGATCAAGAGAACAGCACAATCCATGGGATCACGGGAACACCACAATCCATGGGATCCTCAATGGAACACCACAATCCATGGGATCACGGGAACACCACAATCCATGGGATCACGGGAACACCACAATCCATGGGATCAAGGGAACACCACAATCCATGGGATCCTCAATGGAACACCACAATCCATGGGATCCTCAAGGGAACACCACAATCCATGGGATCAAGGGAACAGAACAATCCATGGGATCAAGGGAAGATCACAATCCATAGGATCAAGGGAAGACCACAATCCATGGGATCCTCAAGGGAACAGCACAACCCCGAGGGCCTGGGGAGAGCCCGAGCTGCAGCAGCACCACCCCAAACTGACTGAGAGGGAAACGAGGCCGCCCAGCTCTGCTCAGGCAGGGGCTGCAGCACCTGAGGACCGGAATCAGGAGCTGTTCCCGCCACCCAGAGCTCCAGGTTTGCATTTCCCCCTCTGGGAAGGGCAAACCCCAGACCCTCCTGGATTTGGGGCCAACAGCAGCTCATTCCCCACCTGAGAAACCCCAATTCCATCCTTCTCCCAGGCCAGACCCCCTCGACCCCCCAGCTGCTCCCAGCAGCTCCTCAGGCACTTGTCCCACGTCACACCCAGATGACAACACCAGCACAAATCCCCCCAAAACCCCAAATCTGGCATGGTTCTCTGGCAGGAGAAGGGATTTTCCATCCCAAGGAGGCTCAGAGCAGCCCCCCTCCCCAGGGGAGCCGTTCAGCTCCTGCCCTGGGGCCACCAGCAGCCCCTCAGGACAGGGCACACACTGTCCCCAGTGACCCTGCCACGGTGCCACCACTGCCGTGGGACAGTGCAGAACCAGCAGGGTTCCCCTCCTGAGGGAAGGACAGCAAAACCTCCTGGGAAGCTGCAGCCTTTAACCTTTTATCCATTCCTCAGCAATGAAACTCCAGGAAGAAAACTCCTCTGGGGGATTTCAGGCTGGAATGGCACCCAAAAAACCTCCAGGTATTGATTAAAGCAGCCAGTCCAGGTGAGAGAACAAAGCTGTCTGCTCCCTCATTGCCTCAAAGCAGCTCCCTGGAGTGGGCATTTTTTATTTTCCCCTCAAGACAGGGAAAATACCATTTTCCAAGAAATCCATCAGGAAGATGCTTTTGCAAAGAAAAATTGAAAATAAAATAAAATAAAATGAA
>JADMLD010000575.1:112500-162503 GCA_017589585.1 Phylloscopus whistleri | reverse complement strand
TTGGGCTCTTGAGCAACCTGGCCCTGTGGAAGGTGTCCCATGGCAGGGGGATTGGAAGCAGATGAGGTTCTCATGCTGGGTTCTCTGATTCTCTGGCTAACCCCTTCCCTGGGGCACAGCAGCAGGAGCACCCAGCATTGCCCCAGGGCTGGGCTGCTGGGAATGCAGAGCTGGGCCCCAGGGTGTGAGCTGCAAACACCTGGAACTCTGTGCTGGCACTCTCCAGCTGCCCTGCTCAGCTGCTGCTCCGGAGATGCAAAGGTTCACCTGCAGTGTCCCAGCAGCACAGCCCAAAGCTCACAGCCCCTGGGCAGGGGTGTCAGAGCTGATCCTGCCAAAGGGACTGTCCTGCCCTGCCCTGTCCTGTCCTGTCCTGCCCTGTCCTGTCCTGTCCATCCTGCCCTGCCCTGTCCTGCCCTGCCCTGCCCTGTCCATCCTGCCCTGCCCTGCCCTGTCCATCCTGCCCTGCCCTGTCCATCCTGCCCTGTCCTGCCCTGTCCTGTCCTGCCCTGCCCTGTCCTGCCCTGCCCTGTCCATCCTGCCCTGCCCTGTCCTGTCCTGCCCTGCCCTGCCCTGCCCTGCCCTGTCCTGCCCTGCCCTGCCCTGCCCTGTCCTGCCCTGTCCTGCCCTGCCCTGCCCTGCCCTGCCCTGCCCTGTCCATCCTGCCCTGCCCTGCCCTGCCCTGTCCTGCCCTGCCCTGTCCATCCTGCCCTGCCCTGCCCTGCCCTGTCCTGCCCTGCCCTGTCCATCCTGTCCTGCCCTGTCCTCTCCTGTCCTGCCCTGTCCTGCCCTGTCCATCCTGCCCTGCCCTGTCCTGCCCTGTCCTGCCCTGTCCATCCTGCCCTGGCTGCAGCTCCAGGTCCCAGCCTGGTTCTAGAGGATCATTTCAGAAGACAGCACTACATGTGTTAGTGGTAAATTGTTTAGTGCTGAATTAATCTCTCTCTTCATGCATCTGTAGTCATTTTCTGCTGGCTGTAAGCAGCATTTCTGTGCATAATTGTGTATTACCCCCCGGGGCCTGCTACAAACAGAGCTCCTGTTTGAGACAGAGCTGTTAATCTGTTTGCCTTTTTTTGTTTTTCAAGTTACAGGTCAATGCCCACCTGTTACAAAACATCTGTGTGCAATTCCAGCAGCCCCTCTGTGCTCCCTGGAGTGCTGGGCCCTGCCTGGCTCCTGGATCCCTGTTCTGGATCAGGATAAACACAGTGCCAGCACTGACACCCTTGGCACAGGCTGTCCTGCCCAACAATTCCTGACTGCTGTGCCTGCACAGCTCCTTCCACATGGCTGCTCCTGGGGGTGGAGGAGCTGCCCAGCCAGGCCCAGAGCCCTCTGTGGGTTAAACCCTCAGGAGAAGGGAGCCTGCACACACTGGTGCTCAATGGAGGTGCACTGGTGTCAGGCAGCTGAGAATGATGGCACTCACAGAGCTGCAGGAAAGAAGGAACTTCCCTCTCTTGCTCCCAGCCCTGCTGTGGTTCCTTTTGCCTTCTCCTTCAGGGTGCCCGGGGTCTGTCACCTTTATTTCCAGCCTGAGCCTGGAGAAGAACCATCCTCCCTGAGAACTTTGCACTTTTCCATCAGAAACAAATGCTTGGTAGCCAAAAGTGTGGGACATGCACCACTGAACAGTGGCATGGAAAAAAACTCAATTTTCCCCTCCCCACTGTGCATCAGCCCCAGGAGTGACTCTGTCACAGCCTGGGCTGCCTTCCCCGGGGTCACAGTCAGCCAAGCTGCCCCATCACTGCCTCCACAGAGGGGCCCTGGGCCTGAGCTCCTGTGCCACGGCAGCCAGAGCACAAACACAGCCACAGAGCCACGGGATGCTGGGCCTGGAGGGGACCTGAACCACGGGAGGGGACCTGAACCACGGGCAGGGACCCTCCCACTGCCCCAGGCTGCCCCAGGCCGGGACCCTCCCACTGCCCCAGGCTGGGACCCTCTCACTGCCCCAGGCTGGGACCCTCCCTCTGCCCCAGGCTGGGACCCTCTCACTGCCCCAGGCTGGGACCCTCCCTCTGCCCCAGGCAGGGACCCTCCCACTGCCCCAGGCTGGGACCCTCTCACTGCCCCAGGCTGGGACCCTCCCTCTGCCCCAGGCTGGGACCCTCCCACTGCCCCAGGCAGGGACCCTCACACTGCCCCAGGCAGGGACCCTCCCACTGCCCCAGGCAGGGACCCTCCCTCTGCCCCAGGCTGGGACCCTCTCACTGCCCCAGGCTGGGACCCTCTCACTGCCCCAGGCTGGGACCCTCACACTGCCCCAGGCTGGGACCCTCACACTGCCCCAGGCAGGGACCCTCCCACTGCCCCAGGCAGGGACCCTCCCTCTGCCCCAGGCTGGGACCCTCCCTCTGCCCCAGGCTGGGACCCTCTCACTGCCCCAGGCTGGGACCCTCACACTGCCCCAGGCTGGGACCCTCACACTGCCCCAGGCAGGGACCCTCCCACTGCCCCAGGCTGGGACCCTCCCTCTGCCCCAGGCTGGGACCCTCACACTGCCCCAGGCAGGGACCCTCACACTGCCCCAGGCAGGGACCCTCCCTCTGCCCCAGGCTGGGACCCTCCCTCTGCCCCAGGCCGGGACCCTCCCACTGCCCCAGGCTGCCCCAGCCCCCTCTGACCCAGCCCTGGGCACTGCCAGGGACCCCCCACACGTACAAGGTGGCCCTTGGATCTGTAACTTGTCCATCTGGTGCTTTCCCTGGTGGAGACACATTTCAATCCTTCATTTACAGGAAAGGGATCCCTCAGCACTGACAAATTTAACCCCAAAGGGGCAAATACAGAGCCTGTTACCATGGAAAAGGTCACCTCTACTTCCTGACCCTTCTCACAGCCCCAGCAGAGGGTTCTGTGTCCCCTCTCCTGCAGGCCCCGTGCTCTGGTGTGAGCCAGAGACAGGAATTCCTTCGGAAGCAAAAGGCTTTAATTTCATTAGTGCTCAATCCCTGGTAGAGGCAAACCCAGCAGACAAAAGAGGAGCTCAGGGTTGGGAAGTCAGATCAGCCTGCGTGGTGACTCATGGGACTCATGACAACACATCAGTGCACAATAAAATGTCACACCATGAAAAATCCTCATTGTCTGCCCATAAACCCTTCTCCCAGCTGGGCTGTCTCCCCATCTTCTGCCCTGCTAAAGGCCACGAGCTGCTCAGGCTGCCTTGGAGAGCTCCCTGAGCAGTGTGCCCTCAGGAAGGGAGCCAGCCCCCTCCTGCTGGGCCTGGGAGGGCATCCCTTTCATCCCTTGGCCCTGCTGGGGCCTGGGGTGACATTCCTGTGGAGCTGGGGCTCAGTGCCCATCAGTGCCCACAGCAGGAGCCCTGGCTCAGGAGCAGGGTCCCATCCCTTGGCCCTGCTGGGCTCTGGGGTGATGTTCCTGTGGAGCTGGGGCTCAGTGCCCATCAGGGGAGGCACAGCAGCCCTGGCTCAGGAGCAGGGTCCCACCCCTTGGCCCTGCTGGGGCGTGGGGTGACGTTCCTGTGGAGCTGGGGCTTGGTGCCCATCAGTGCCCACAGCAGCAGCCCTGACTGAGGAGCAGGGTCCCATCCCTTGGCCCTGCTGGGCTCTGGGTGACATTCCTGTGGAGCTGGGGCTCAGTGCCCATCAGGGGAGGAGCCCAGCAGCCCTGAGTCAGGAGCAGGGTCCCATCCCTTGGCCCTGCTGGGGCCTGGGGTGATGTTCCTGTGGAGCTGGGGCTCAGTGCCCATCAGTGCCCACAGCAGCAGCCCTGGCTCAGGAGCAGGGTCCCATCCCTTGGCCCTGCTGGGCTCTGGGGTGACATTCCTGTGGAGCTGGGGCTCAGTGCCCATCAGGGGAGGAGCCCAGCAGCCCTGGCTCAGGAGCAGGGTCCCATCCCTTGGCCCTGCCGGGCTCTGGGGTGATGTTCCTGTGGAGCTGGGGCTCAGTGCCCATCAGTGCCCACAGCAGCAGCCTGGCTCAGGAGCAGGGTCCCATCCCTTGGCCCTGCCGGGCTCTGGGGTGATGTTCCTGTGGAGCTGGGGCTCAGTGCCCATCAGTGCCCACAGCAGCAGCCTGGCTCAGGAGCAGGGTCCCATCCCTTGGCCCTGCTGGGCTCTGGGGTGATGTTCCTGTGGAGCTGGGGCTCAGTGCCCATCAGTGCCCACAGCAGCAGCCTGGGGTCAGCCTGGGGAGCAGCAGAGGGGGCAGTGCCCGGTGTCCCTGCCGAGCTCACAGCTCCTCTGGTGTTCCACCAGGAAGTGCAGCAGCCCCAGCTGCTCTCAGAGGGAGCTCCTGGCCCTGGAGTGTCCTGTCCTGGAGCTGGCACAGGGACAGGGACACAAAGGGCACACAGGCCCCTCCCTGGGCCCCTTGGGTGGCTGCACAGGGACAGCAGGGCCCTGCTCCCTCTCTGATGTGCCCCAGGCAGGCTGGGGAGGGGCCCTGTGCTAGGACAGGAGAGCTCTGCTCTGGCCTGGGATGGGCATTCCCTGGGGGTCTGCACATCCAGCACCTCTGACATCAGCACGGGCAGGAGCAGGTCCCTCAGAGCCCCTGGGACTCCAGCAGGAACAGAACAGGTTCCTCAGGGCCCCTGGGACTCCAGCAGGAACAGAACAGGTTCCTCAGGGCCCCTGGGACTCCAGCAGGAACAGAACAGGTTCCTCAGGGCCCCTGGGACTCCAGCAGGAACAGAACAGGTTCCTCAGAGCCCCTGGGACTCCAGCAGGAACAGAACAGGTTCCTCAGGGCCCCTGGGACTCCAGCAGGAACAGAACAGGTTCCTCAGGGCCCCTGGGACTCCAGCAGGAACAGAACAGGTTCTCCAAAGCCCCTGGGACTCCAGCACAGCAGAACAGGTTCCTCAGGGCCCCTGGGACTCCAGCACAGCAGAACAGGTTCCTCAGGGCCCCTGGGACTCCAGCAGGAACAGAACAGGTTCCTCAGGGCCCCTGGGACTCCAGCAGGAACAGAACAGGTTCCTCAGAGCCCCTGGGACTCCAGCAGGAACAGAACAGGTTCTCCAAAGCCCCTGGGACTCCAGCAGGAACAGAACAGGTTCCTCAGAGCCCCTGGGACTCCAGCACAGCAGAACAGGTTCCTCAGAGCCCCTGGGACTCCAGCAGGAACAGAACAGGTTCCTCAGGGCCCCTGGGACTCCAGCACAGCAGAACAGGTTCCTCAGGGCCCCTGGGACTCCAGCAGGAACAGAACAGGTTCCTCAGAGCCCCTGGGACTCCAGCACAGCAGAACAGGTTCCTCAGAGCCCCTGGGACTCCAGCAGGAACAGAACAGGTTCCTCAGGGCCCCTGGGACTCCAGCAGGAACAGAACAGGTTCCTCAGAGCCCCTGGGACTCCAGCAGGAACAGAACAGGTTCCTCAGAGCCCCTGGGACTCCAGCAGGAACAGAACAGGTTCCTCAGGGCCCCTGGGACTCCAGCAGGAACAGAACAGGTTCCTCAGAGCCCCTGGGACTCCAGCAGGAACAGAACAGGTTCCTCAGAGCCCCTGGGACTCCAGCAGGAACAGAACAGGTTCTCCAAAGCCCCTGGGACTCCAGCAGGAACAGAACAGGTTCCTCAGGGCCCCTGGGACTCCAGCAGGTGCCCCCAGCCCCGGTGCTCCCTGGCAGAGCTGCATTTCAGGCACTCAGGGACTCTCTGGAGCAGCACCCTTGGGTCACCTGTTGTCTCCCCGAGCACGAAGCCACCTTCCACACCAGGCTGTGTGCTGGGGCTGGCCAGGTGTCCCCAGGCTGTGCCCCACACAGGACAGACAGACAGACAGACAGACACTCCCAGGCACGGGAGAAGCTGCTCTGGGCTCTCGTGCTGCAGAGGGCTGGAAGGCAGGGCCAGGCTGGCAGCACGGCCGTGCTCCCTGGCTCCTGGACACTGCCAGGCTGCCTGCCACGTTCAGAGCAGGCTGTGCACCAGGAAAAGCTCTGGGATTGCTGCCCCAGGCACCTGCAGGCAGCCAGATTCCTCCTCTCCACTGAGATCACCCAAAGCTTTTTCACTGAGCTGGCACAAACCAGGATCAGGCCACGGAAAACAAGTTTTTCCTTTGGATGATTGGAGCCTAAGTAAAAACTGCTTTATTCCATCCCTGTGGGATGGAACAGCCCCAGCTGCAGCTGGAGGAGATTGCATTTCCATTTCATGGAGAAACCATCCTGGAATGGCCCAGGGAACAACCAGAGCATGGGAATTCCCATCTCAGCCCAGATGTTTCCCATAACCAGCCCTGGCTCTGGCTGGCTGGCTGCACTCAGCTGCCCAGGAGCTTCCCCTCTTGGATTTGGGTCAACATTTCACTGCCCATTCAATGCCTGGCAGCCAAATCCTGGGGCCTGCAGCACTGAAGAGTGATGGAGCAACCCTCACCTGCTGGAGCTCCTGGTGGTGCCCCCATGAGCACAGGTGTGACCTTTCCAGGTGTGACCTTTCCAGGTGTGACCTTTCCAGGTGTTTTTGGGGACAGGGCTCCCCACAGACAGACCCAGAGGTCAGAGCTGAACAGGGCTGCTGCCTTCTTGTTTCATCCACCAAACAACAGTGGTTTTTACAACAGCTTCCCACAGTGGAAGAGCCCCCTGTGCTGTTCTGGGATCACTGCTGACAGCAGCCTGGCACCTCTCAGTCTCACAGGAGGGAATTCCCACCCACTGAACCCCTGTGCTGTTCTGGGATCACTGCTGACAGCAGCCTGGCACCTCTCAGTCTCACAGGGACTCAGGAGGGCATTCCCACCCCACTGAACCCCTGTGCTGTGCTGGGATCACTGCTGACAGCAGCCTGGCACCTCTCAGTCTCACAGGGACTCAGGAGGGCATTCCCACCCACTGAACCCCTGTGCTGTGCTGGGATCACTGCTGACAGCAGCCTGGCACCTCTCAGTCACACAGGGGCTCAGGAGGGCATTCCCACCCACTGAACCCCTGTGCTGTGCTGGGATCACTGCTGACAGCAGCCTGGCACCTCTCAGTCTCACAGGGACTCAGGAGGGCATTCCCACCCACTGAACCCCTGTGCTGTGCTGGGATCACTGCTGACAGCAGCCTGGCACCTCTCAGTCTCACAGGGGCTCAGGAGGGCATTCCCACCCCACTGAACCCCTGTGCTGTGCTGGGATCACTGCTGACAGCAGCCTGGCACCTCTCAGTCTCACAGGGACTCAGGAGGGCATTCCCACCCACTGAACCCCTGTGCTGTGCTGGGATCACTGCTGACAGCAGCCTGGCACCTCTCAGTCTCACAGGGGCTCAGGAGGGCATTCCCACCCCACTGAACCCCTGTGCTGTGCTGGGATCACTGCTGACAGCAGCCTGGCACCTCTCAGTCTCACAGGGACTCAGGAGGGCATTCCCACCCACTGAACCCCTGTGCTGTGCTGGGATCACTGCTGACAGCAGCCTGGCACCTCTCAGTCTCACAGGGGGGCATTCCCACCCCACTGAACCCCTGTGCTGTGCTGGGATCACTGCTGACAGCAGCCTGGCACCTCTCAGTCTCACAGGAGGGCATTCCCACCCCACTGAACCCCTGTGCTGTGCTGGGATCACTGCTGACAGCAGCCTGGCACACCTCAGTCTCACAGGGGCTCAGGAGGGCATTCCCACCCACTGAATGTGGTACAGAAACCTGCAGATTTCTATGGCACCAGACTGCAATGTCTCATTTCGTGCCTGCTCTTCATTACATCTGGGACATGAGGAAGTGACTTTGCTGTGATTGCTGCCTCAGGTGACATCTTTCTTTCCCGTGGACGTGGCAGGAGCTAAGTGGGATCTCCAGACTTCAGGCTGCACTGGGAGCTGACTTTGCTGAGGATTTTGTCTCTCAAAATGCAAAAGGCTTTTCTCTCCTGCCTGGGCTGAGTGATGCCCTGTGAGAATGAAGGGCTGATTGTGCTGTGGTGCAGCTCAGCCAAGGAGCAAGGTCAAGAGCACAGAGATGGCAGTGGGCAAAAAGCATCCTCAGGAATGTGTCCAGTGACCAAACCCCGACTGCCAAAGGATGTGACCCCCGACAGCAGGCTGGGGAGCGTGGTCATGAACTCCAGACAAAGCCAATCCTCATTTGGGGATCTAAGGGGCTGAAATTCCTGCAGCCAAACACTCTGGCACATCTGGGTTTCCTGGAATCACTGGGCTGAAGGAAAACTTGGAGTGTCAATGTTTTCAGCCCAGTTTGCAGGGGAAAGCCAATGTTGGTACTTTCCTGGGAGGGGAAGGAACTCTCCATTCTTCTCTGCTGAGAGCAGCCTTGACATTTCAGAAGGGGTGCAGGATCCCTCAGTTACAGAGGAGGGGCTCTGTCAGTGCTGCAGTGCAGGGATGGAGCATTTCTCCCCCATTTCTGCCCTTCCTCCACTGCCTTTGTTCTCCTCTGTCTCTGAGAACAGCCCCAGCCTGCAGCTCCCGATCCTGTTCTCCTCTGTGCCACGAACTGAAGAGCTCTCTCACGCAGGTTCGTGTTCCCCAGCAGACAATGACAAATTACCCCTTCACCTCTCCTCACAACAGCAGGCAGCACAGCTCCCACCCCCCGCTCTGCCCTGCCCATCACCCCCCAGCTGCTGCTGGGCTCTTCCCTGAGCTGTCTCCAGTGGCAGAGCTTCCTTCTGGAGCAGGGACAGGGAGCTGAGCCCAGCCAGGGCCAAATCCTCTGTGCCCCCTGGCTGTCCCTGCTGCTGCTCCCTGCCACCAGCACACATCTCCTGTCCCTGCCACCAGCACACATCTCCTGTCCCTGCCACCAGCACACATCTCCTGTCCCCATCACCAGCACACATCTCCTGTCCCTGCCACCAGCACACATCTCCTGTCCCTGCCACCAGCACACATCTCCTGTCCCCATCACCAGCACACATCTCCTGTCGCTGTCACCAGCACACATCTCCTGTCCCTGCCACCAGCACACATCTCCTGTCCCTGCCACCAGCACACATCTCCTGTCCCCGTCACCAGCACACATCTCCTGTCGCTGTCACCAGCACACATCTCCTGTCCCCATCACCAGCACACATCTCCTGTCGCTGTCACCAGCACACATCTCCTGTCCCCATCACCAGCACACATCTCCTGTCGCTGTCACCAGCACACATCTCCTGTCCCCATCACCAGCACACATCTCCTGTCGCTGTCACCAGCACACATCTCCTGTCTCTGTCACCAGCACACATCTCCTGTCTCTGCCACCAGCACACATCTCCTGTCTCTGTCACCAGCACACATCTCCTGTCCCCGTCACCAGCACACATCTCCTGTCCCTGCCACCAGCACACATCTCCTGTCCCCGTCACCAGCACACATCTCCTGTCCCCGTCACCAGCACACATCTCCTGTCCCTGCCACCAGCACACATCTCCTGTCCCCGTCACCAGCACACATCTCCTGTCCCTGCCACCAGCACACATCTCCTGTCCCCGTCACCAGCACACATCTCCTGTCCCCATCACCAGCACACATCTCCTGTCCCCATCACCAGCACACATCTCCTGTCCCTGCACCAGCACACATCTCCTGTCCCCGTCACCAGCACACATCTCCTGTCCCTGCCACCAGCACACATCTCCTGTCCCTGCACCAGCACACATCTCCTGTCCCTGCCACCAGCACACATCTCCTGGGCACTGCTTCTCCTCACATTCGGTGTAAGATGCTCCACAATGCCTCCCCAAGTCCCACCAATCCCTCCCTTCCCCAAAAGGGCACCTAAAACACCCTCTCCTCTCCTCTCCTCTCCTCTCCTCTCCTCTCCTCTCCTCTCCTCTCCTCTCCTCTCCTCTCCTCTCCTCTCCTCTCCTCTCCTCTCCTCTCCTCTCCTCTCCTCTCCTCTCCTCTCCTCTCCTCTCCTCTCCTCTCCTCTCCCCTTCCCTCCCCTCCCCTCCCCTCCCCTCCCCTCCCCTCCTCTCCTCTCCTCTCCTCTCCTCTCCTCTCCTCTCCTCTCCTCTCCTCTCCTCTCCTCTCCTCTCCTCTCCTCTCCTCTCCTCTCCTCGGGTGCTGGATGCAGTGACTGCCCTGGTTCTATCTCCTGGCAGGGGAGGTGGTGTCGAGGATCCCTTGGCTCCAAATTTCTGAGCTGTGTGAGATGCCAGCCCTCAGACAATGCACAGATGGAAGGGAGCCCTGGGAAGGGACAGAGACCTTGTGGAGAAACCCTGAGAGGTTCCTGCCCCATCCAGGGGGGTCATTTCTGCTCTCCTGACCTGGGGGCACATCCTCTCCCTTTCCTCTGGCCCAGACAAACACAGAAACGAGCTCCAGACAAGCCTGGCAGCCGTTCCTGTGCCACATCTGCTCCCCTCCCGCTGCCAGGGCTGGGCAGGGACAGCCTCTGGTGCCCCATCCCTCAGCTCCAAGGAGCCAGACTGCCCAGCTGCTCTGGGACAGCCTCTGGTGCCCCATCCCTCAGCTCCAAGGAGCCAGAACCAGAGGCTGTCCCTGCCCAGCTGCTCTGGGACAGCCTCTGGTGCCCCATCCCTCAGCTCCAAGGAGCCAGAACCAGAGGCTGTCCCTGCCCAGCTGCTCTGGGGCAGTCTCTGGTGCCCCATCCCTCAGCTCCAAGGAGCTGGCACCAGGGGCTGCCCCAGAGCAGCTGGGCAGGGACAGCCTCTGGTGCCCCATCCCTCAGCTCCAAGGAGCACAGGAGCAGGGGCTGCCCCGGGGAGCTCTGGGGGGATGGAGCTGCTCCTCCCCTCCCTCCCAGCTGACAGCTGCAGCAGGGCCAGCACAGCGCTCCGTGCAGTGTCTGTGAGTTCCAGGCTGCCCTGGCGCTCCCCAGCAGTGCTGACTCTGCCTGGGACGTTCCCAGGAGCAGGGAGGTCCCTCCCAGTCTGTCAGGGGGTGATCTGAGCACCAGGACCCTTGGTGGGCATGAGGGAAGGACAGCAGTGGGTTCTGGACAGGGAAGGAGCTGCCCTGTGTCTGGGGGAAGCAGCAAAGGCCAGCCAGCCTCAATGAGCAGCCTCAGACACAGGGAACTGTTTATGGCTCCTTCTAATTGCTGTGATATCCCTGCCACTGCCACACTGCTGCTGGAGCTGCTTCACTTGCTCTGATAAATCAGCTGCCAGGAGAAGAGAAAACAGTGAAGTAAATAATGTAAGCAATGGAGGGGAGGGTGACCCATCCTGCTGATCTCTCATCTCTCCTCTCCGCTGGCAGGAAGCTCCAAATGCCACACAGGGACTGGCCCGTCCCCTCAAGAACTGGCCCTGTCACCTCCAGCTGTGGCCACTCTGCTGGCTCCTCGCCATGCAGTCAGTGCATCTCGGGGTTAATCACAGAATTGTGGAATCCCAGAACCTTGGAAAAGCCCCCCAAGGTCATCGAGTCCATCCTGTGACTGATCCCCCCTTGTGAAACAGCCCAGGGCACTGAGTGCCACATCCACAGGGCTCTGAAATCCCCCCAGGGATGGGCACTGCAAACCTCCCTGGGCAGCCCCTGCCAATGCCCACCCACCCTTTCCATGGGGAAATTCCTGCTGCTGCCCACCCTGAGCCTGCCCTAGCCCAGCCTGGGGCCGTTCCCTCCCCTCCTGTCCCTGTGCCCTGGGAGCAGAGCCCGACCCCCCCGGCTGTCCCCTCCTGGCAGGAGCTGTGCAGAGCCACCAGGGCCCCCTGAGCCTCCTTTGCTCCAGGCTGAGCCCCTTCCCCAGCTCCCTCGGGAATTCTCCAGCCCCTTCCCAGCTCCCTCAGCTGCTCCTGGGGCTCCAAACCCTTCCCCAGCCCCACAGGCTGAGCTCTCCCAGCTGTGCACTGTCCCTGACACAGGATGTGGTTCTGGGGAAAATGAACTCCAGTTCACTGCCAGAATCTCCTTTGTAATTTATCAATACTCAAAAAAAAAAAAAAAAAAAGTTTCTGAAAACCTAGGGGCTCATTTAGGTGTCTAAAGCTGTTTTCCCTCAGTTTGGAAATCCAAACTCCAAACACTTGCAGTTGGTGGGGCTCAGTGTCTTGGACTGGCAGTCCCTGAGGCGTGGAGAGATGTCCCCATGAAATACCCGTGGGCTGGGGGCACTGAGGGGTGTGAGCCCTTCTCTGGGACAGCAGCAGCTCACAGCAGCAGTGGGCCAGCTGCCCCATCAGCTTGGCTACTGGTTTAACAGCACCACGGAATATTTACACTCCGTGGCTGGGCAGCTGGGAGACAAAAAAGAACATCTTCCTTCTTCCCAACACCTGGAGATTGTTGGATGCCCGAGCATCACCCCTTCACCCTCAGACAGAAACTTCTCAGTCTCCAAACCTTTGAAGGAAATTGCCAAGCCATTTGTTACTATTCAGAACTGCAGAGAAGATTTGTTCTGTTGGGATTTGATGGGAAGAGCTCTCAGGAAGCACGCAGGGCTCTCATCACTCCAGCCACGCTGACTGCAGGGCGAGGTGGGAGTAAAACGCCTTTGAACTCCCCGCTGCTAATTAGACTCGTTAGGCCTATTGTGCCTAACGAGGGTATTGTCTGCGAATTGCTGCCTTTTATCTCCCAGGAAGGATAAGGATTTCCTGAGGCACGGCTGGGAGTGGTGACATGATCCGGTGTCTCTGCAGATGGAAGCCCGGGGGTTGGCCGGACACAGCCTTGGGGCACGGCCCGGGAGCAGAGGGGATGGCAGTGTACCCCAAATGGATCCCAGTGTCTCCGTGAGAGCACGGAACTCTCACAGTGTCCTTGAACTCCCACAATGGCCTTGAACTCTCACAATGTCCTTGAACTCTCACAATGCCCTTGAACTCTCACAATACCCTTGAACTCTCACAATACCCTTGAACTCTCACAATGTCCTTGAATTCTCACAATACCCTTGAACTCTCACAGTGTCCTTGAATTCTCACAATGCCCTTGAACTCTCACAATGCCCTTGAACTCTCACAATACCCTTGAACTCTCACAATGCCCTTGAACTCTCACAATACCCTTGAACTCTCACAGTGCCCTTGAACTCTCACAATGCCCTTGAACTCTCACAGTGCCCTTGAACTCTCACAATATCCTTGAACTCTCACAATACCCTTGAACTCTCACAATGTCCTTTCCCTTTTCCTCCTGCCCTGCTGGGGCCGAGGGGAGCAGGGTTCCAGGTGAAGCCCCTGGGGCAGTCCCACCTGAGGGGAGCAGGGTTCCAGGTGAAGCCCCTGGGGCAGTCCCACCTGAGGGGAGCAGGGTTCCAGGTGAAGGCCCTGGGGCAGTCCCACCTGAGGGGAGCAGGGTTCCAGGTGAAGGCCCTGGGGCAGTCCCACCTGAGGGGAGCAGGGTTCCAGGTGAAGGCCCTGGGGCAGTCCCACCTGAGGGGAGCAGGGTTCCAGGTGAAGCCCCTGGGGCAGTCCCACCTGAGGGGAGCAGGGTTCCAGGTGAAGCCCCTGGGGCAATCCCACCTGCAGGGCCCGGGGGGCAGCTCCTCCTCCCTCGGCTCCGGGGTCCTGGCTGTTGTCCCCAGGAACACGGGGACAGGAGCAGCAGCTCCCATTCCCCTGCCAGCCCCAGCCTGTGGTCAGCTGGGACTGGACAGCACAGCAGGGATGTCCCCCTGCCCCGAAACTGGGGTGTGTGTTGATAAAGATAAGGACCCGATAATTGATTGCCAATTAGATAAACTTCATTAAGCCAAGGCAAGCAGCGCTGGGAAAGCTGGAGAGCACAAGTCTCAGCTCATGCTCCACGCACAGCTTTGGGAGTTTTCCCCACAATTTCCCATTTTTATAACTTTTGGGTTACACACACTCCCCTTGGTCCCTCCCCAGTCCATGTTTTCCCCACAGTTTCCCATTTTTATAACTTTTGGGTTACACACTCTCCTTGGTCCCTCCCCAGTCCATGTTTTCCCCACAGTTTCCCATTTTTATCACTTTTTGGTTACACACACCCCTTGGTCCCTCCCCAGTCCATGATTTCCCATATTTGGTCACAGTTGGGTCTTCCAGTTCCGGGAGTCTGGGCTCTCCTGCCCTCTCAGGGTGGTCGGTGGATGAAGTCTCTCCTCTTCCTCACAGCACATGCCTGGGGACTTTCTTCCCAACACCTGGAGATTGTTGGATGCCCGAGTATCACCCCTCCATCCTCAGAAAGAAACTTCTCAGTCCCCAAACCTTTGAAGAAAATTGCCAATGTGCCACTGTGGTCACAGGTTTCACCACATCTCCCATTTTCTCCCTTTTTTCATGTCTTACCATACAAAGTATCCTTCACCAAGGCTGGGCTCTCTGTGACTTTTCTGTTTCTGCAGTTTCTGCAACTTACAGTTATTGCTTAATATCTTCTACATATTAATTATTAACTACATGTAACTAACATGTAACTAACATGTAACACAAATTACCTAAATCATCAATATCATCTATAACAGTGTGCCCCTGTGCAGAGCAGAGTTCCTGGGACTGAACCCTTCCTGTGCCAGCTGTTGGAGGCATTTTCAGGGATCTGAACTCCTCCCCAGCCCCGTGGGGAAGGAGGTTTGGGCAGCCCCAGGCTGAGACAGAGATTGCAGGAGCCAGCACCTGAGCCGGGCCCTCCTGGCTCACCTGGGGATGGACACCCCAGAGCTGGGTAACCCTGCTGGGCCATAAACCAGGGAAGGGCCCTAAAGGGAGCCGAGGGTGAACACTGCAGATGGAAGGTGCTGGGGGTGGGTGCTGTGTGAGCTCAGAGGGAAACAGCACACACCTCCCACCTCCCATGGGCAGAAACAGCCCCTGGCAGGGACGGGGAGGTGCACAGCCCTCACCCAGGGCAGGGGTGGCACTGACAGCCCCTGGCACATCCCAAAGCACCCCTATCCCTCACCCAGGGCCCAGGTGTGGCAGTGACAGCCCCTGGCACAGCCCAGAGCACCTCTGTCCCTCACCCAGGGCAGGTGTGGCACTGACAGCCCCTGTCCCTCACCCAGGGCCCAGGTGTGGCACTGACAGCCCCTGGCACATCCCAAAGCACCCCTATCCCTCACCCAGGGGCAGGTGTGGCAGTGACAGCCCCTGGCACAGCCCAGAGCACCTCTGTCCCTCACCCAGGGCCCAGGTGTGGCAGTGACAGTGTGCCACGCTGCAGGTGTGGCAGTGACAGCCCCTGTCCCTCACCCAGGGCCCAGGTGTGGCACTGACAGCCCCTGGCACAGCCCAGGGCACCTCTGTCCCTCGCCCAGGGCAGGTGTGGCAGTGCCCCTGTGCCACGCTGCAGGTGTGGCAGTGCCACTGTGCCACGCTGCAGGTGTGGCAGTGCCCCTGTGTCACGCTGCAGGTGTGGCAGTGCCCCTGTGCCACGCTGCAGGTGTGGCAGTGCTGTGGTGCCCTGCCCCTCCCAGGCAGGGCGGTGCCAGGCACAGGAGCACTGGTGGCCCTGGGTCACTGCTGTGCTGCTGCTCCCATGGGTGGCACTGAGAGCTCTCGGGGCTCCCAGCCCTGGGGAAGGTGAGGCCCAGGGTGCCCGTGGTCCTGCAGGGAGGGAGGGCTGAGGGCTCTGTTGTCTCTGCAGTGCAGATTCCTGATCTGGAGCTGAACCCCAGCCTCCCTCCCTCCAGCTGAGCACGCAGGGGCCGTGTCAGAGTTTTTAAAAAGGGGGGAAGGTTGGATGGGGGGGTTAATGCTGCCTGTCTGTCCCGAAATCCCGCCCGGCTGGAGAATGAAGGGCGGGATTGTTTGGGTGTCTGCAGCCCAGGCGCTGCACAGAGCGTGGCACAAACGCTCCTTTCACTGCCAGAGGTGACCCAGCCTCCCAGCCCTGTGCCCCGGAGCAGGGGTGACAGGTCAGGGCAGCGTGTGACACCAGATCCCTCTGGGACCAGGCACAGGGACACAGGGACAGGGGACAGGGGACAGGGGACACAGGGACACACACAGGGACACACACAGGGACACACACAGGGACACACACAGGGACACAGGGACACACACAGGGACACACACAGGGACACACAGGAACACACAGGGACACACACAGGGACACACAGGAACACACACAGGGACACAGGGACACACACAGGGACACAGGGACACAGGGACAGGGGACACAGGGACACACACAGGGACACAGGGACACACACAGGGACACACACAGGGACACACAGGGACACAGGGACACACACAGGGACACAGGGACACACACAGGGTCACACACAGGGACACACAGGGACACAGGGACACACACAGGGACACAGGGACACACACAGGGACACAGGGACAGGGCACAGGGACACACACAGGGACACACAGGGACACACACAGGGGCACACACAGGGACACAAGGGCTCTGCTGGGCCTGGCTCTGCCGGCCCCTAGGCCAGGCTTGGGCAGGGCCTGCAGCAGTCAGGGAACAGCTCTGGGCTGGGCTGGGTTGGGTTGGAAGGGACCTCAAAGTCACCCAGTGCCACCCCATCCATGGCAGGGACACCTCCCACTGCCCCAGGTGCTCCAGCCCCAGTGTCCAGCCTGGCCTGGGGCACTGCCAGGGATCCAGGGGCAGCCACAGCTGCTCTGTGCCAGGGCCTCACACCTCCCAGGGGACAGTATTATATAGAATTCCTGCCCAGTATCCCGTGTAAGCCTCTCCTGTCTTTGACAGGACCAAAGCTCCAGAGAACTGATGCTGTACTTATTAAGAGCCCAGTTGGAAAATCTGCCCTGGAAGGTTTTACCTGTCCTGCAGTGTTGCATCTGGGAAAGAGTATTAAATAAAATAAAGAAGTGAAAAAAAATGGGATTTCTATCCTGGGGTAAGTTCTGATGTTTCCTGTTTTGAGTCAGAATGTAAACCAAAGTTTTAAAGAAAACTAAGTAATTCTTTTTTTTTTTTTTTAAAGGAACAAAATTCCTAATTACTTTATTTTTTCCCTAGAAATAACAAAACATTTCACCTCAGCCTCTTCAGTGAAAACATCCGAGAGGCCAGAACTGAGTTCTGGGGTTGTTTGTTGAGATGGCCCCAAATGTCCCTCCTGTCAAACACCTCTCATGCTCCCAGCAGGGATTCTCAGCTCGTTTTGGGGTTTGCCTGTGGTTTGGTCCCTGGCACCTACAGAGCAGCCAGTCAGTGCCCAGGTGTGCAGGGTATGTGTCCGTGTGTCCATGCAGGATCCCCTTCCTCCCATCCCTGGGGCATTTTATCCATTCCCATACATTTACACACCCCAACATCCCTGGGGTGTTTTACATCCATTCCCATACATTTCCACACCCCAACATCCCTGGGGCATTTTATCCTTTCCCATACATTTTTTTTTGTGTTTTACCTCCATTCACTTTTTCCCATTCAGATCAGCCCAGATCCAGGCCTTGCTCTGACTGCAGCCCAGACAAACTCCTGTCAATCCCAATGGAATTCCATAGCTGGAAGTGATTTACAGAACCTGAGTGGGTTTGATTTCCTCTCCTGCCCAGCTGCCCCCTCTGACCCTGCAGTGCTGCCAGCCCTGGCTGAGGCACAGCACCCACCTGGACACCCACAGACCAGGAGCTGCTCAGGGTTTGGGGCACTGTGTGTGCATTTCCAGGGGATGAGAGCCCGGGCAGAGAGGAGCAGACAAAGAGCTGAGAGAAAGCCCCTGGAGGGGGCTGAGGGCTCCTGGCTGGGCCCTGAGCTCTTCACAGACTCTTCTTCCTCCCTCCGAGGGATTTACTCACTGAAAGCAATTGCTGGCAGTTCTCTCAGCACACTTACTTGTTAAATTAGGCTGAGCTGTAAATATTTACCTTCCTTTTTACTGCATCTGGGGCACTTCCAGCTCTCTGTCAGTGTGGGTGTTTATCTGTGAGAGCACAGAACATCCAGGGTGCTCTCAGCTCACCAAGCCCAGCCCCTGGCTGGCCCAGGAGACCTCTGGGGCTTTCTGGCTCAGCTCTCAGCTGGGATTCAGCAGATGTGCCTGGGAGGGGTGGGACTGCAGCTGCAGATCCCCCCAGCAAGGCTGGAGATGTCCCCAAACCCCCGGGGACAAAAAGGACCAAACTTTAACCCAAGGCTGGAGCTGGAGCTGCAGGGACAGGAGCTGGGAGGGGAGAGGATCTGTGCCCTGGCTTGGCAGAGCATCACTGAGCACGGGGACCACTGCCTGTGGGGCTTCTGCACCTGGACTCAGAGTCATGGGATGCTTTGGGTTGGAAGGACCTGAAAGTTCATCCAGCCCCACCCCTGCCACGGCAGGGACACCTCCCACTGTCCCAGGCTGCTCCAGCCCCAGTGTCCAGCCTGGTCTGGGCACTGCCAGGGATCCAGGGGCAGCCCCAGCAAAGCTGGGAATTCCAGCCCAGCCAGGAATTCCTGCCCAAGATCCCAGCCCAAGCTCCCCTTGCCCAGTGGGAGCCATTCCCTGTGTCCTGTCCCTGCAGCCCTTGTCCCCAGCCCCTCTCCAGCTCTCCTGGAGCCCCTGCAGGCCCTGCCAGGGGCTCCCAGCTCTCCCTGGAGCCTTCCCTTCTCCAGGGGAACATTCCCAGCTCTCCCAGCCTGGCTCCAGAGCAGAGGGGCTCCAGCCCTGCAGCAGCTCTGGGCTCTCCCCAGCAGCCCCAGGTCCCTGTGCTGCTGTGCTCCCTGAGCCGGGCTCTGCTGAGCCGGGCTCTGCCTCTCCCCAGCCGGGCTCTGCCTCTCCCCAGCCGGGCTCTGCCTCTCCCCAGCCGGGCTCTGCCTCTCCCCCAGCCGGGCTCTGCCTCTCCCCAGCCGGGCTCTGCCTCTCCCCAGCCGGGCTCTGCCTCTCCCCCAGCCGGGCTCTGCCTCTCCCCAGCCGGGCTGTGCTCCGTGAACCCATCTGTGCATTTCCAAATCGACACTTCCCTTAATCCCGGCCCCGAGGGCACGGCTGTGCTGGTGCAGCAATGCTGTTGTGCGGGATCGCTGCAGGGGCAGGAGAGCAAGGGGAGGGAGTTTTTGGGAACAGCTCGCTGACATCGGAACAAATCCGTGCCGTGATGCTCCTTCCCTGCTTTGCAAAGCGATTACTCTGCTTTAGAACCATTTGTTCTCCTTTGATTTGTCTCCAGCCTTGCTTTGGGGGGGAATTTTATGCAATTTTACTGCCTCATATAACACTTATCGCTGGCAATCAATATTGATTTTAACATAATGTTTTGTTTTAAGACTCCTTTTGTTGTTTTGCATTCATTCTGCATGTTAATGGGGTTTATAAAATCCATGATATTTTCTCCTTTCGTGAAATCTTATTGGGATAATTACCCTGCTCTGCTGACAGATCGTTGTGCCTGAATTATATAAAGAACACCACTGTTATCTGCTTTCCTTTCATCTCTTGAGGGATGCTTTCCCACCTTGACGTGCGGGGTGTGTGTGAACAGAGAGTAAATACTGAAAAACTCTTCCTGAGTAACCTTATTTACTTCTGTTCCTCCTGGAAAAGGAACTCCCCGATGCCACCCAGCCTTTGCAGCAGTGTGACCTTGGCTGGAAATAGGAACTCCAGCAAAGGAGAAGGGAAAGTGGCCAAGCCTTGGGGCCAGGGAGGCACCCCAGGGCTGTGTGACCCAGAGCTCTGCCTGGCTCTGCAGTGCCCAGGCTGCCCTGGGAAAACCCTTCCTGCTGAGGGCTCTTCCATGGAATTGTGTCCAGGAGTTCCTGATCCTCCTGCTCTCTGGGTGTGCCTGGAGACAGAGCACCTGGATCCTCTCCCAGCACCAGCTGGGCTCCAGGCCCAGTGACATCTCCCTGACCCTGGAGTCACTGAATCTGCTCTGGGGCTGTCCCACCCCTGCCCCCTGCCAGCCTCTCTCCTCCTGGGGCACCAGGGGGTTCCCTGGCTCCTTCCCAGGAGCTGGGCACGAGGAGACACCTCTGCCCTGGAGGGGTGCTGGAGCAGGAACCCAAGACCTGGAGCTGCTGGAGACCCTGAGGCAAAGATCTCGGGGAAGGGGAAGGGAAGCCTGGGAGAGCTGAGGTCTCTGGCAGCCCTGATGGTTCTGTGGTTCCGTGCATGGAGCAGGGCTGAGGCCATCCCAGGAGTTGGGCAGTTAGGGGATGAGATGGAAAAGCAGGAGGAGCGCTGTGTCTGCCAGCCTCCAGGCTGACCCTAATTAACATCACAGGAACACAGCTCCCCGGGCCGGCAGCTCCCGGGCTGGCTGCTCGCTGTGACAAGATGGATTTGTCAAACTCTGAATTATTCCTTGTTCCTCTCCTTCCTCGGGGCTGATGCCTCCAGACAATCATCTCCCTATGAATCAGACTCCCAAAGTCATTGCTCCTGGGGATCTCTCCTGCAAATGCAGAGCACAGAAAAGATTTTGTTCCCTTCTCATCCTCCTCAGCCCTCACACCCCCTGCACGTTCTGTCACAGAGTGCACCGAGCCCACGGACAGCCGCGACTCCCGAGCTCCCGGAGACACAGCGAGGCAGAAATGCAGGAGATAAAACCATCCTGCTTTTGGATAATCCCCGGCAAACAGCACCTCCCTTAATCCCCCACAGGACGCTTTATTGTGTGTCTGGGCTCTGCTGCTGCTCCCGGGCGTTTGCTCCTCGGTTACTGAGCACAGATCCCTGCCGAGGGGCTGCTCCTGCAGGGAGCACGGGGGGCACACGGCCCGGGGTCTGCAGGTGTGACAGGAGAGCCCAGCACCTCTCTGGGACCCAGGCAGGTGTGACAGGAGAGCTCAGCACCTCTCTGGGACCCATGCAGGTGTGACAGCAGAGCTCAGCACCTCTCTGGGACCCAGGCAGGTGTGACAGCAGAGCTCAGCACCTCTCTGGGACCCAGGCAGGTGTGACAGGAGAGCTCAGCACCTCTCTGGGACCCAGGCAGGTGTGACAGGAGAGCTCAGCACCTCTCTGGGACCCAGGCAGGTGTGACAGGAGAGCTCAGCACCTCTCTGGGACCCAGGCAGGTGTGACAGGAGAGCCCAGCACCTCTCTGGGACCGCTCTGGACTCCCCTCCCACGGCCCCCCTTTGCCTCTGCAGTGCTGGGCAGCACCAGCTGCAGCCAGGAGTGAAGCCAGTTGGATGCAAGAGAATTCCAGCTCCAGTCCCTTCCCAGGGATGGCTCCGTGCCCAGGGCAGCTCCATCCCCTCCCCAGGGATGGCTCTGTGCTGCTGCTGTCCCAGAGCAGCTCCAGCCCCTCCCCAGGGATGGCTCTGTGCCCAGGGCAGCTCCATCCCCTCCCCAGGGATGGTTCTGTGCCCAGGGCAGCCCCAGCCCCTCCCCAGGGATGGCTCTGTGCCCAGGGCAGCCCCAGCCCCTCCCCAGGGATGGCTCTGTGCTGCTGCTGTCCCAGAGCTCCAGCCCCTCCCCAGGGATGGCTCTGTGCTGCTGCTGTCCCAGAGCAGCCCCAGCCCCTCCCCAGGGATGGCTCCGTGCTGCTGCTGTCCCAGGGCAGCTCCATCCCCTCCCCAGGGATGGATCCGTGCCCAGGGCAGCCCCAGCCCCTCCCCAGGGATGGCTCTGTGCTGCTGCTGTCCCAGAGCAGCTCCAGCCCCTCCCCAGGGATGGCTCCGTGCTGCTGCTGTCCCAGGGCAGCCCCAGCCTTTCCCCAGGGATGGCTCTGTGCTGCTGCTGTCCCAGGGCAGCCCCAGCCCCTCCCCAGGGATGGCTCCGTGCTGCTGCTGTCCCCACGGCGGGGCAGCCGTGCCACACCCAGCCCAGAGCCAGCAGAGGTCTGTCCCGGGGTGTCACACCCTGCAGAGCACCCGGGCTTTAGTGGCAGCAGGTGACTCCTGGTGGTGATTGCCCGTCCACCGTGACTGGATGGCTCAGGTGACTCAATTGGGGCTCACCAAGTTCTCCTTTAATGGGGAAACAGAACATTCCAGAAGGTCCTGGTGCCCTGGGGCTGCCCTGGGTCCACAGACCCAGACCCAGAGGGCCCCTGGCAGGCAGCAGGAGCCTCCTGAAGGGCACCCAGGAGAGGTCACAGTCCCACCCGTGGGTGGAACCTCCCCTGGCACCACAACGTGCTGGGGGCTGGGAGGCAGCTGGGCAGGAAAGGGCCCAGGGTCCTGCAGGGCACCAGGGCCCCCTGAGCCACCAGGGAGGGCACAGGGTGTCCTGGGCTGGGCACAGCAGTGCCAGCAGGTCAGGGAGGGCACAGGGTGTCCTGAGCTGGGCACAGCAGTGCCAGCAGGTCAGGGAGGGCACAGGGTGTCCTGAGCTGGGCACAGCAGTGCCAGCAGGTCAGGGAGGGCACAGCAGTGCCAGCAGGTCAGGGAGGGCACAGGGTGTCCTGAGCTGGGCACAGCAGTGCCAGCAGGTCAGGGAGGGCACAGGGTGTCCTGAGCTGGGCACAGCAGTGCCAGCAGGTCAGGGAGGGCGCAGGGTGTCCTGGGCTGGGCACAGCAGGTCAGGGAGGGCACAGGGTGTCCTGGGCTGGGCACAGCAGTGCCAGTGGGTCAGGGAGGGCACAGGGTGTCCTGGGCTGGGCACAGCAGTGCCAGTGGGTCAGGGAGGGCACCCTGCCCCTCTGCACAGCCCTGCTGAGGCCTCACCCCAGCACAGGACCAGGGCAGCTCCCCAGGACCACCCAGACCTGGACCCTGGGCTTGAGGAACAGACAGGGGCTGGGAATACCCGGTGTGAGGAGAGCTGGGAGCCAGGCAGTGCCTCTCTGGGGCTCCTCCCTGCGACCATGCAGGCAAATCCCAGCTCCGTTGGAGGGGTGGGTGTGGGAGGGAGCCCACGGTGTGTGAGCCCTTCTGGCTCTTCTCTCTGCAGCTGGAGGGAAGCAGAGCTGTGGGAACCCAGCGAGCACAGAGGCCCAAGAGCAGACAGATCCCCCTCCTCAACCCAAGAGGAGCCCACATCCCAGTGCAGGTCTGTCCTTCAGCCAGGAACTGCAACCAGCCCCTCTAGCCCTGGGAGCAAAGCAGAACAAAAGTTAAGAGAGCCCTCCCTCCTCTTGGAGCTGGAAGTGTGCCAGTTTGGAAGTGCTAACCCCGGTTTCAGCCTCTCCCCTCAGTGCCTGGAAAGTGCCAATATTTCTGGCTCTGTCCCAGCTGAGCTGACCTTGCTGGCACCCCCCATCCCATGGGCAGCCCCCTGCAGATCTGCACAGCTGACAGTGCCGTAAACCAGCAGGCAGGGGAAGGAGGAGAGGGGCTGGGGAGGGAAGAGAAAGGAATGATTAAACAAAGCAATAGCCAGGCACCCCCATAAAAATCCATCTGGGTGATGAAGCTGCAATAAACGTGGCACATCAGAGCTTCCGTATAAATGGTCGGGGTGAGATATATTTTTATATATATGAAAGAGTCGTTCAAGAATTACCCGGAGCCCATCTTCCTCCTCCAACAAAAGAAGAAAAAATTGGCCGAAGTGTAGCAGGTTATTGATTTTTTATAAGTCAGGGACAAATTTATTGGAGAGAAAAGTTCATTATTTAGTAATCCCACAGCTCAATCTGCTCTGCTGGCCATTAACCCTCAGCAGTTCCCGTGATAAACTCCCCGTGAACTCTCCGTGTGCTGCCTCACTGAGCTGCAGATGGATTCTGCTGAGGGCTCCTGGAGGTTCTGCTGACACAGGGCTCAGCTCCCCGGGCACAGAGCAGTGTCCCTGCCCACCCTGGGCACAGGGCAGTGTCCCTGGGCTCTGGGAAGTGTCCCTGGGCACAGGGCAGTGTCCCTGCCCACCCTGGCCCCACACAGCCCGTGCCAGGCCCCTGCACCCCCAGCCCCTCTGTCTGTGCTGGCTGAGAAACAAAGGCTGCAGTGATTGCACCCACTCCCTTGGCTGCCCCACAGTTGTGAATTGGATCGGTATCAACAGCTCCTGAGGTGTAAATATGTGGGGAAAGGAGCTTTCCATGGTTACCTTGGCATCTCTGGAGCTCGGTGGCCCTGTGGGTGCCATTGCACAGGTACATGCCATGCACAGGGCAATGCCATGCACAGGGAATGCCATGCACAGGGCAATGCCATGCACAGGTGGATGCCATGCACAGGTGGATGCCATGAACAGGGAATGCCATGCACAGGGGAATGCCATGCACAGGTGAATGCCATGCACAGGGCAATGCCATGCACAGGGAATGCCATGCACAGGGAATGCCATGCACAGGTGAATGCCATGCACAGGGGAATGCCATGCACAGGGCAATGCCATGCACAGGTGCATGCCATTGCACAGGGAATGCCATGCACAGGGAATGCCATGCACAGGGCAATGCCATGCACAGGGCAATGCCATGCACAGGTGAATGCCATGCACAGGGCAATGCCATGCACAGGGCAATGCCACGCACAGGTGCATGCCATGCACAGGTGGATGCCATGCACAGGTGAATGCCATGCACAGGGCAATGCCATGCACAGGTGGATGCCATGCAGAGGGAATGCCATGCACAGGTGGATGCCATGCACAGGGAATGCCACGCACAGGTACATGCCATGCACAGGTGGATGCCATGCACAGGGAACACCATGCACAGGTGCATGCCATGCACAGGGCAATGCCATGCACAGGTGGATGCCATGCACAGGTGCATGCCAGTGTGTGCACCCTGTGCAGTTACTCTGGGCTCACACAGCCCCTCCGTAGCAGGCTGATGCTGCAGCTCAGGGCCACAGCCACAATATTTTTCTGACCCTGCTCTGTGTTTCAAATGACACGGGAAACGCTGTGCCACAGGAACCAGGGCAAAACAACATTAACCACTCCTTTCCTTACCCAGTGACATTTTATATCCACCTTGCACAGATGGAAAGCTCTGCTGTGGGGAAAGCTTTGCCGGGAGTAAGGCACGGGGAGCAGAATTATAAAAAATCGTGCTGTGAAAGCGTGAGGGGAGGCAAAATCTATTTGCCTGGTATGTGAAATCTATCTTGGTAAGCCATTTGATGGAGTAGATGAATTGCTCATTGGAGGCAGCTGGAAATACGGAGTGTGAAGGGAAGAAATAATTGAAACCAGCCCTGGTCACCGCTCAGGGGGAGGGAAATGATGCATCCAGGAAAGGCCCTGCTGGTGTGGTGACCGCAGGCAGGGCACAGAGCACGGGGCAGCTGGTGGCAAAGGAGCTGTTGCTGCACTCAGCCTGCACTGCAGCCCCTAAATCAGGGCTCCCTCAGCATCCCCACTGCCCAGGGGCTCCAGGCACTGATCCCACTGGGGACTGATGGAGCTGCTCTGGCCCAGCCCCGGGAGCACAGCACAGGCACAGGTGGGCAGATAAATGATCACTCATTAATTGAGTCATAGCTAATGACTGAGGCGCAGAGCTTACACCAGCCTCTCGCCGTGTGTCTGCTGGCAGGGTAATTTATTAATTAGTGCTGATGGATTTGGGGGGTGCAGAGCAGCATTCAGCCATCCCTGAGGTGCAGGACAGTGGGCAGCTGCACAGAGCCCCTTGAACCCAGGAGGTGCAGGACAGTGGGCAGCTGCACAGAGCCCCCTGAGCCCAGGAGGTGCAGGACAGTGTGCAGCTGCACAGAGCCCCCTGAGCCCAGGAGGTGCAGGGCAGTGGGCAGCTGCACAGAGCCCCCTGAGCCCAGGAGGTGCAGGGCAGTGGGCAGCTGCACAGAGCCCCCTGAGCCCAGGAGGTGCAGGACAGTGGGCAGCTGCACAGAGCCCCCTGAGCCCAGGAGGTGCAGGACAGTGTGCAGCTGCACAGAGCCCCCTGAACCCAGGAGGTGCAGGGCAGTGGGCAGCTGCACAGAGCCCCCTGAACTCAGGAGGTGCAGGGCAGTGGGCAGCTGCACAGAGCCCCCTGAACCCAGGAGGTGCAGGGCAGTGGGCAGCTGCACAGAGCCCCCTGAGCCCAGGAGGTGCAGGACAGTGGGCAGCTGCACAGAGCCAGCTGAACCCAGGAGGTGCAGGGCAGTGGGCAGCTGCACAGAGCCCCCTGAGCCCAGGAGGTGCAGGACAGTGGGGCCACCTGCACCCAGGTGGGATGAGCAGAGTTCATTGCAGGGTGTTGTTCCTGGGCTGGTGCTTTGCCAGGAGGCAGCAGCCCATCCAGAGGCTCTCTGGGTGAGGCTGTTCCCATTTCCCAGCTCCCTGCACCCAGAGGATGAGCCACAGGGAAGCAGTTACAGCCTGAGTCCATCACACTGTTCCCAGGAATAAAAACCTGCACTGAGAGGGGACATCTTACACTGCAGGGTGCCAACCATGCAATCAGGAAGAGGTGAGGAATTTATTTTGTAAATCATGTGGAATGGCAGAGTCCCAGAATGGTCTGGTTTGGAAGGAACCATAGAGCCCATTGGTTCCACCCCTGCCATGGACAGGGACACCTGGCTCCACGCCCTGTCCAACCTGGCCCTGAAGGGTTCTTACAACTGCATCACCTCCACCAGCTCTGGAGACCCGGAGAGTTTCAAAGTCACACTTCTGAGGGGGTTCAGATGCTTCCTCCCTGCCCTAAGGAAGCAGGGACTTGGGGCAGGGAAGGTGAGAAATTCCCATTACTGGGGGATTTTCCAGTCTGGGGACATGCACGTCACAACACACAGAGGAGCTGGCAGGTCCCGTCAGGTGAGTAGATCAGGAGGGTTTAAAAGCCTTTCTCTCCCTCTCACCTTGCCTGGCTCCTGACTGGGGTGGAGGGCAAGGGAGCCCAGGAGAAAACGCTGCCACCAAATGAAACTGCACCACCAAAATGGCTCTGGCCTTTAATAAAGCTTCTTGTCATGTGTGCAAACAAATCTCTCCTCAGGGCAACCAGCTCCCTCCTAAACACCTGCCCAGGTTTAAAAAACAGCAGGGCTCGGTGTTTGGAGGCCCTTTATTTATGTGCTGGTGAATTCTGGGCTGTGTACAACAAAGGCCTGGGGGAGAACTGAGGCTGAGCAGGTGTTGGAGCTCTGGGTGTGCCAGGGCTGGGTGTGCCAGGACAGTGCCTGACACTGAGCTCTGGGTGTGCCAGGGCTGGGTGTGCCAGGACAGCGCCTGACACTGAGCTCTGGGTGTGCCAGGGCTGTGTGTGCCAGGGTTGTGCCTGACACTGAGCTCTGGGTGTGCCAGGGATGGGTGTGCCAGGGCAGTGCCTGACACTGAGCTCTGGGTGTGCCAGGGCTGGGTGTGCCAGGGCAGTGCCTGGCACTGCCAGCACCCACAGGGGACAGGGACCGGCACTGCCCAGCCTGAGCTCTGCGGGGCTGCCAGGAGGGCCAGCAGTGTCCGGGGGGACAGGGACAGGGACAGGGACAGGGACATGACCTCCCTGCCCTGTGACATCGGGACAGGCTGTGCCATGGGCCAGGCTGTGACACAGGCCAGGCTGTGACACCGGCTGGGCTGTAACATCACCCAGGCTGTGCCATCACCCAGGCTGTGCCATGGCCAGGCTGTGACACTGGGACAGGCTGTGACATTGGGACAGGCTGTGACATGGACCAGGCTGTGCCATGGCCAGGCTGTGACACTGGGACAGGCTGTGACATTGGGACAGGCTGTGACACCGGCTGGGCTGTGACATCACCCAGGCTGTGACACCGGCCAGGCTGTCCCCAGGCTGTCCCCAGCCCCGGGGCAGTGCCCTGTCCTGCCAGGTGAGCTGAGCTTTGCCCACCTGCAGGGATGTGCCAGAGCCCAGCCTGAGCTGAGCTTTATCCAGGTCGCTCTGCAGGCTGACGGTGACAGCATGGGGTTCAATTTTAGTAGCATAGGGATAAAATGATCCTGAAATCATGGGAATAGATTCGGGGGGGTGGAAGGAAAGGTTGGGCTCGGGGAGGCCTGGGAAGGGGAACTCAGCCTTGGGAACAAATGTTCAGCTGGTACAAATGTTTGTACCAGGTCAGGTACAACTGCACCTGCATGATCCTCATGTGATAAATGATAGGATTGTTAAATGTAGTAATTGTTGGTCATTGAATATGATTATTGTTTAATCTCAATAGGAATCATGAGAAACGATGTTTGGGGGGCCTGATGAAAACAACAAGGATTCATGCTTGGACAGGATCAATGTATGCAATAGAACAATGTGGGGTTAATAATTAATATACAGTTATATAACAGGAAGGGTATAAAACATGTTCATCTCAAATCCAGTGTGGGAGTCGGATTTGGGTCTGTACCCTGATTCCCAGAGCTCTTCAATAAAAGATTCCACCTGCACACAACCATCCTGTGATTGTGTTTAACACTAACAGCAGGGCCAGCTCAGCTCTGCTCTGCCCCAGCCCTGCCCGCTCTGCAGCCTCCTCCACCAGCCAGGCACAAAGTTTCACACCCTCCCTCTGCTGCAGGCTCAGGGGGGTGAGCAGGGCTCCCAAAAAGTGCCCGGGAATGAGGAAAGGGAGCACAAAGCTGGGTTTGGGAGGAGTCGGGCTAAAGAGGCTTCAAAAGGAGAAATCTCTTTGCCTTTAGGACTTTTGGAAGTACAAAGAGTACACAAAACTCTTTTATGGGGGAACTTTGGTTGTTGAGTTTTTCAAATAAGAATCTGTTTGGTTTTTTGGTTTTTTGGGCAGACTTTTGCACTTGTTTCACTTTTGGACTTGAGACTGTATAGCTGGAGTGGGTCCTGGGCATGTTTTGGAGAGGAATGAGGCCATCATGTCTTTACCTCAAGGAGGCACTTGGTCATCAACCAGATCAATTTAACAATATCTCAATGTCTGCACAGCAAGATGTGTCCTGGTTAAGCCAGGCTGAGAGCAGATGTGAGGCCAGGGGACGTTTCACTCTTTGCAGGTTCAGCCCCAGGTCCTGGGTGATGTTCAGCCTGCCTGGGGAACACCTTCCCCCTTTCCAGGACCATTCCGTGCTGCTGGAAGCCTTTGCCAGCCCTCCAGCTTGTTTCAGTTTTTAAGGAATAAGCAAATCAGCACAGCTGTGTCTCACAGGAGCTGACTGGCAGCCTTTAAATCTCCTGCAACGGCAGCCGGGGAGCTGAGCTTAAATGGCACAAAAAGCCAAGATTTGTGGCCCTTGCAAGACTTGTGATTTATTGCCCTGAGACACAGAAAGAGACTCTTTTTCATCCCACCCCTTATTAAGCTCCTCCACTGACTGCTCGTTAAGTTTTGCCTGGGAATTGCTCAGAATAAACATTTCAATCTCCAACAGGATATCGAATAACTTCCTTCCAAGGAGCATAAATAAGGCAGCTCCGGGTCTGCACCACCTGCACGTGCAGGCAGACACAGACACACAGACACAGACACAGACACAGACACAGACACAGACACAGACACAGACACAGACACAGACACAGAGTGTTTGTGCTTCCAGCCCTGGTGCAGTGAGCTCCAGGATGTCATTTTGGGGAGAGAGGCATCAGACACTGAGGTTCCTCCCGGAGCCCCAGCGCTGGCTGGGAGCAGAGAGGAGAGGAGAGGGATGGTTTGTGCCTGAAGGCCCTGCAGGGCAGGATGGGCTGTGCCTGCCATGAGGGAGCTCGTGGTTCCTGGTCTGTGCTCACTGGCAGAGGGACAAAGGGCCAGGGAACGCTGATCCCCCGGGCTGGTGGGTTTGGAGAGATGGGATTTGGTGTTTCACTGCAGCTCCCACTGCAGACATCCCCCAGTTCTGCTCTTCAGCCTCCACCAAACAGATCCCATTCCCATAAAACAAATTCCAATTCCCATGGCAGCCCAGGGCTCCCTCCCAAGGCCTCACCCAGCCTCCAGCAGGACACACGGACGGACAGAGCACAGACACCCTCCAGGGACAGGCCCAGCAGGAGGGGCCCAGGGCCAGAGAGCCCCCCCAGAGCAGCTCAGGCTGGGTCATGGGGCTGGATCACGGGCATGGATCACAGGGCTGGATCACAGGGCTGGGAGGTCCCTTCCATTCCAAACAATCCTGGAAAAACAAATCCTGGTCCTGCTGAGCACCAAGGACAACTTTCAGCCCCACAGCACAAACAAGGGTGGCTGGAGGGAGGGACAAGAAGGATGGGACCTCCCAGCCTGGAGCTGGAACTGGACAATTAAACCCCAATGTGCAAATGCACCAAAACTGATCAAAGTGGGAGACCTGGTGACCTCGTGACCGTTTGGCCATTTTATGTCCATTTTGTGTCCATTTTGTGTCCATTCTGTGCCCATTTTGTGCCCATTTTGTGTCCATTTAGTGTCCGTTTTGTGGCCATTTTTGGTCCCCCTTGGGTGCAGCCCTGGCCAGGCTCTTGCCCTGCCCAAGGTGCGCCCTAAATCCCTCTCAATAAATCTCTGCTTTATTCCCTGGCTCTGCCCAGTCCCTGCTCCAGCTCAGCCTCCCCAAGGCCTCGGGGGGAATGGGATGGTGAAGGACATCCCCAGCAGTGCCCCTTTTCCCTGGGGGAGGCTCCCTTGTGCAGGGAGCATCGAGCTGAGCAGCTCTGCACTTACCTGGGGCAGGGCTGGGAGGTCCCTTCCATTCCAAACAATCCTGGAATTCCAGGATGATTCTCCAGCCTGGCCTGGTGCTGCTGCAAAGCAAAGAGTTAAACAACTGGAAACTGTATTTCACCTACAATGCAATGTAAGGACAGAACTGGGCAGAAGCAATGCATCCTATTGACTGTGTTTGTGTGGCAAATGTGGGAGTGTTTGCACCCACGACCTTGGAACAGACTGCAGCTCCTGAAGCGCCTCAAAAATCCCTTAAAGTGTCTTAAAATCCTGTGTCATGGCTGTCAGGGAAATGGAGAGCTTCCTCCTCCTCCTCCTCCTCCTCCTCCTCCTCCTCCTCCTGCTGCTGCCAGCAGGGCCGTGCTGGGCAGTGCCCAGCCCTGGGGTCTGCACACCCAGCATTCCCACCCTGCTGGTCACTGGGGCACAGAAATGCCAGGGGCTTTGCTGGAGCTGGCTGCTCCCACCAGGCCTGGGCAGAACTCACAGCTCTATTTGTGGGATTTCTAGTGGACAGCCCAGAAAGTTCCGTGACAAAGCCTCAATTATTTCTGATCATCATTTGCTGCTGTCAACAGGCTGGCTCCGTGTGGGTGGGTGTGAGAGAAAGGACAAAAATCGCTCTGCTCCCCCCGCAGCTTCTCCCAGTTTGTGATTTTCCCTGGTTTATTTTAGTTCCCTTTTGACAAATCAATCCTAGTTCATGAAAAGAAAACAACAGAAAAATAAATATTTCCACCTTTCTGTGAGGTTTTTTGGCTGAGAGCAGGACTGCAGAGCTGGAGCTGCTGTGGGCTGAGGGCTTTGCACGGAGGGTGCAGGGGAAAGCTTTGTCCTGCCAGCTGTCCCAAGGTGTGAACAGGGGACAGCCACGGCCCCACCAGCAGCCACAGAGGTCTCCTGGTCCCATCTGGCTGGCTGAAGATGAGTTTCAGGAACCTTCCTGCACTTGACAACACTTCTGCACTTTGATCCCCATGAGCATTGCCTTGGGAGGGATTGACAGCACCACACCCGAGCTTCCCTAAGGAAATCCTTCAGGAAGCTCTTCCAGGTTTCTGGGGCACTTCCCAATGAGGATTTCCACGCCAGGACCTTTAAATTCCAGAGAGGCTGTCGAGGGAGTAATTTGCATTTTCACTTCTGGCTAATTATCGATGGGGTGAGCTGAACAGAAGATGTTGAATGAAGATCATGGATACATGGGATGGTTTGGGTTGGAGGGACCCCAAATCCCCCCCAGTGCCACCCCTGCCCTGGCAGGGACACCTCCCACTGCCCCAGGTGCTCCCAGCCCCAGTGTCCAGCCTGGCCTGGGGCACTGCCAGGGATCCAGGGGCAGCCACAGCTGCTCTGGGCACCTGTGCCAGCCCTGCCCACCCTGCCAGGAACAATTCCTGCCCCAAACCCCACCCAGCCCTGCCCTGGGAGCTGTTCCCTGTGTCCTGGCACTGGAGGAGAGATGGTGGCCTGGAAAAGAACAAAGATGAGGAGGTTTCACAGACTCCTGGAAAATGAGTGCAGGACAATCCAGCCCCCTCTCATTTTGGGGGAAGATGCTCTGCTCTCCAGCCCCAGAGATGGATTTCCCAGCCTTTCTCCAAGACTTTTGCTCTGCCCTCAACTCTGTCTGCTCCAAACCCTGAAATGTTGCCCTACATCCTTCCCCAAGGACACTTCCTGCTCCTGCAGCCTCTGGCTCCAGCTCAGCCAAGAGATGAAGTGAGCCCCATCCCAATCCCATCCCAGCCCCATCCCATCCCAGCCCCATCCCAGCCCCATCCCATCCCAGCCCCATCCCAGCCCCAGCCCCAGCCCCATCCCATCCCATCCCCATCCCAGCCCCATCCCAGCCCCATCCCAGCCCCATCCCAGCCCCAGCCCCATCCCATCCCATCCCCATCCCAGCCCCATCCCAGCCCCATCCCAGCCCCAGCCCCAGCCCCATCCCAGCCCCATCCCAGCCCCATCCCATCCCAGCCCCATCCCAGCCCCATCCCATCCCAGCCCCATCCCAGCCCCATTCCCATCCCAGCCCCATCCCAGCCCCAGCCCCATCCCAGCCCCGTCCCAGCCCCATCCCAGCCCCGTCCCAACCCCATCCCAGCCCCATCCCAGCCCCATCCCAGCCCCATCCCAGCCCCACCCCAGCCCCATCCCAGCCCCATCCCAGCCCCACCCCAGGGCTGGGCTGTCCCAGCCTCTGCTCCTCCTGTGGGGTTGGATGAAGGAGCAAAGGGGAAACCCAAGCTGGGGAAGGGGAGGGAAGCTGTGGAGCATCTCCAAAGCCCAAAACTGATTTTACAAAGTTTGGGGTTGAGCTCTGGGCAGCCGTTCAGGATGGCTGTGCTCCTGTGGGATGGGGCAGCCCCTCTGTGTTTGCCGGGATCAGTGCACTAATGAAGGCTGGAAGGGAAACGCTGGGAAAGCCTTTTATGCCTCTAATGACACTTAATTTCCATAGTAAATGCCTAATGTTTAACGAGTGTTTTATTCTCCCCCAATTTACATATTTATAGTTAACTTCGGTGGCTGCTCCTGGGTAATTAGCCGTCTGTTTAAAAGGAGCCTGTGAACTCTCCAACCACATGCTCATCCCAGCGAGGGGGAAAAAAACCCAAACAAACCTTGGGCACTCCTCTTGGAGAAACGTTTGATTACAGGTTGTTGAAGGATAGTCAGGGGAAAAAAAGAGAAGGGGTTTGCATGATGAATAAAACACGAGGGAGGAAAAACTGGGACGAAATGACATTGCCGCTGAGTGTGAAGGGAATCTCCCAGGCAGGAGAGAGTTTCCAGTGCCTCTGGGGAAAGGTCCCGAGCTGCCCAGCAGCACAGCAGCTGGGGGATGTGCTGGAGCTGTGTCCAGGCAGCTCTGTCCAACACCAGAGAGGGCAGGAGCCCTGGGATTCAAGGCCTTTGCTCATCAGAGGGCAGGGGAGAGCTGAGAGCAGGACAGAGGCACAGAGAAACCCCCACGCTCAGAGATGGGGGGGTCACAGAGCCTTGCAGAAAACCAGAACATCAAACCTTTGCCTTTTGCTGGGGCTAAATAAGAATGAAAATTCGGAGTTAGCACCAAGTGCAGAGAAAATCCTTTGCAGAGATGTTTGCTGGAACACGACCTGCCCATTCCTGCTGAGGAGCAGTGCAGGAGAGGCCAGCTGTGCCTGGGGTGGGGCTGAGGCCCAGGCAGGCATTAACCAGGCCACGGGTTGTGCTGGCCCATAACCCCGGCACCAAGCAGGGTAATTGGCTGCTTAACCTTTATCTGAGCACGTAAAGTGCTCGTGCTCCTCTCCTTCCCCAGATCTGCCTGTGGCTGCAGTCTGCACAAAATGGCAAATGCAATTTGTGTGCCAGTGTGAAATGCTTGCACGTGCCAGGGATTGTCACCCAGCGTCAGATCAGTGGATCCCAGGGCTCTGAAGCCCTGATATCAGCACAGATATCAGCAGAGATATCAGCAGAGATATCAGCACAGAAATCAGCACAGATACCAGCACAGATACCAGCACAGCTATCAGCACAGCTATCAGCACAGACAGGTGATGGAATCAAACCCTCTGAACCCCAGCTATCAGCACAGCTATCAGCACAGATACCAGCAGAGATACCAGCACAGCTATCAGCACAGATACCAGCACAGGCAGGTGATGGAATCAAACCCTCTGAACCCCAGCTATCAGCGCAGCTATCAGCACAGATACCAGCACAGGCAGCTGATGGCAGCCCAGTTCCCGGTGCTGGTCCCTGGCTGAGGCTGGTTCAGGTGTTCAGGGCCTGTCTGATTCCTGCCGTGGGCCAAGGGGCTCTGAGAGGTTGGATACAACTCTCCTTGGAGACAGCCAGGAGGAAGGGCAAGCACCCCTGCCAAGGGTCAGGAGATCCCCCAAGGAGCATTTGGGCTTCTCGAGAATGCCCCTTGGCCCCTTGGGCAGGGTGTGACCCTGGGCAGGCTCAGACCCTGCTGATTCCAGCCCCCCGTGCCTCCAGGGCTCTGACACCTCCTGTTCCTCCCAAGGCTCCTGGCAACATTCACCGTGAGGGTTTGTACCCGCTGGAGCTGCCACAGAGCTGGGCTGACCAGCAGGAATCCATCCCAGCATTTCCAGGCCACGGAGCAGGGGATCCCAGAGCGGGCTGGGTGCACTGAACCTTCCAGACCATCCCACCCCAGAGCCCAGAGCAGCTGGGGCTGCCCCTGGAGCCCTGGCAGTGCCCCAGGCCAGGCTGGGCACTGGGGCTGGAGCACCTGGGACAGTGGGAGGTGTCCCTGCCATGGTGGGGTGGCACTGGAGGAGCTTTCAGGTCCCTCCCAGCCCAGCCCAGCCCATTCCAGGTTCTGTGATGGGAGCAGAGCTCAGAGGCAGAACAGGAGCCTCTGCCTCGGTGAGGTTCCTGCAGTGACAGCGCCGCTCCCATTTCCCAAACTTTTCCGTTCGCTGCATTCCGGGGTCTTTGCTGGAGGCATTAAGTTGGTAACTACACGGAAAAAGGAGTTGAGGAAAGCAGAAATGAGTTTCACCTCGATTTTAATGACTGTAATTTTCCCTTGTAACGGTAATTTCAGTAATTAATGGCTGCATTCTTCTATTGTTGCAGTATTTGGAGATGACACGAAATGAGCAAGTGTTTTTGTGTCGGTGACAAAAGGAGAAGATTAGCTGCTGAATGCTGATAGGAAACGTTTGGTGGGAGGAATAAGCAAGGAAGGACTGATAACAAGTTGGGGGTATTGTTTCTTTGCTGTATTATCTCTCTTTTACTGCCGGGGAGCTGCAGCAGGAACAATGATCTGATGGGAGGCTGAAAATCCCCTTCTTCTCCAAGGAGCTGGGGGGTTTCAGCACCTGGGTGGACACTGGGCAGTTCCAGCCCTCGGGCAATACCCAAAAAGTGCTGTCCCAGCTGGGACGGGGCACTGGGCTGATCTAAGAGGCGTCTCAGCTCAAGCCTTGGCCCTTCCCAGCGTTCACGGCAGATCAGTCCAACTCTTGCCCTGAGTGCAGTGAAGAGAAGAGAACAGAACAGCCTCTCCTGCCCCGGTTCCAGGGAGGGTACCCAGAAAGGCTGTGCTCTCCTTCTGGTTCAGTCCAACCCTGCTCAGTGGGGATCTCACCACAGGTACGTTTTCTGTGGTTTGGTTTTCATTTCAGATGAAATCTCCGATTTATTTTGATGGCAGGAGTGAGAATAGCAGCTAACAACAGTGCCCACCCGTGCCAGCCCTGGGATCCCTGCCCAATCCCGAGGGATTTTACCTGGAACAGGGGGAGCCAGGGCTGAGCAGGGCTGGGGAGCCAGGGCTGAGCAGGGCTGGGGAGCCAGGGCTGAGCAGGGCTGCGTGTCCCTCACACAGGAGCAGCTCCCCAGGGGCCCAGCCCTCCCAGAGCCTCCCTGAGCCCCTGGGCTTTGCTGGGAGCTCTGTGGGTGAGCCCCCCCTGCACCCCCGGGCACTGCTGGGGTGCCCAGCCCAGGCTCCCTCACCTCCAGGGACCATCTCCTGCCTTTGGTCCTGGGGGCAGGGGTGCGGTGAAATCCAGAAAAACAGGAAAATAAAGATCACTGCAGACATTCCTGGTGCCAGATGGAGCCATGGGGAGCCCACAGCCTCCCCGTGGAGCACAGTGAGGTTTGGGTTGTGTTCCCCTGGAGCACAGTGAGGTTTGGGTTGTGTTCCATGGAGCACAGTGAGGTTTGGGTTGTGTTCCATGGAGCACAGTGAGGTTTGGGTTGTGTTCCCCTGGAGCACAGTGAGGTTTGGGCTGTGTTCCCCTGGAGCACAGTGAGGTTTGGGTTGTGTTCCTGTGGAGCACAGTGAGGTTTGGGTTGTGTTCCCCTGGAGCACAGTGAGGTTTGGGTTGTGTTCCCCTGGAGCACAGTGAGGTTTGGGTTGTGTTCCCATGGAGCACAGTGAGGTTTGGGTTGTGTTCCATGGAGCACAGTGAGGTTTGGGTTGTGTTCCATGGAGCACAGTGAGGTTTGGGTTGTGTTCCATGGAGCACAGTGAGGTTTGGGTTGTGTTCCCCTGGAGCACAGTGAGGTTTGGGTTGTGTTCCATGGAGCACAGTGAGGTTTGGGTTGTGTTCCATGGAGCACAGTGAGGTTTGGGTTGTGTTCCCCTGGAGCACAGTGAGGTTTGGGTTGTGTTCCCCTGGAGCACAGTGAGGTTTGGGTTGTGTTCCCCTGGAGCACAGTGAGGTTTGGGTTGTGTTCCATGCACTCACCTCTGCCTTTCACAGGGGGAGTTGTTTCCCCTCATGACAGTCAGGTTTATTTTCCCTCTTTTCCTTGCCAGCTGATTTCTGTTTGTTCATCACCCTGCCAGGGAGGGAGGGTGTTCATGGCTGTGTCATTTCTGTCCCTTCTCCTGGAGCAGGGACTTGGCTCAAGGCTTTTTGTTCCTGCCCTTGGTGCAACCCCAGCTGCAGTGTCTGCCCTGCCAGCTGAGCTGTCCCAAGGGCACACAGGGGCCAGGCTCTGGCTCCTTTGGCTGCAGGAATGGCAACAAGAAGCAATTGAGCTCTGCTTTAGCACCAGAGCTTCTTCAGGGCTCACCGAGCAGACCCGGTGACTTAGAGATTGCCCATGGGGTCACCTTGGAAATCGGTCCTGGGGGGCACAGAACCCCTGCCCGAGGTGGGGAGTGGGGCACAGAACCCCTGCCCGAGGTGGGGAGTGGTCCTGGGGGGCACAGAACCCCTGCCAGAGGTGGGGAGTGGTCCTGGGGGGCACAGAACCCCTGCCCGAGGTGGGGAGTTGTCCTGGGGGGCACAGAACCCCTGCCCGAGGTGGGGAGTGGTCCTGGGGGGCACAGAAGCTGTGCCAGAGGAGAGGAGTGGTCCTGGGGGGCACAGAACCCCTGCCCGAGGTGGGGAGTGGTCCTGGGGGGCACAGAACCTGTGCCAGAGGTGGGGAGTGGTCCTGGGGGGCACAGAACCCCTGCCCAAGGTGGGGAGTGGTCCTGGGGGGCACAGAACCCCTGCCAGAGGTGGGGAGTGGTCCTGGGGGCACAGAACCCCTGCCCGAGGTGGGGAGTGGTCCTGGGGGGGCACAGAACCCCTGCCCGAGGTGGGGAGTGGTCCTGGGGGGGCACAGAACCCCTGCCCGAGGTGGGGAGTGGTCCTGGGTGGGGGGCACAGAAGCCCTGCCAGGCCGAGGGCAGGCCAGGGCTGCTCTCAGGAACGTTTCCCTCCCTCCTCCTGCCCGAGGCCCTTGGGGAGGAGGTGAGTGGAGGGGAAATCTCCTCGCACTCCTGGTCTGGAGCACAGAGCCCAGGAGCTCAGCCAGGGCTGGCCCTGGGGTTGGAGCCTGCAGGGTCAGGGAACAAATCCAGAGCCTTCTCCACCCCAAATGTCACTGCAGCTGCAGCTCCCCGTGGCAGACAGGGGAGGGGAGTGTGGGGGTGCAGTTGCAGCTTTTAAAAACCATTCTCCCACAAATATGGAAATACAAAAAAACCCCTAAATAATGCACTTGATTGTGAGCTGAACCAAACCTGTAATAAACCCTTCGTTGTTTCAGCTTTTTCTAAAAATACAGGCTAATAGAGGTCAAATTTGAAATATCGCTTCAAACCTCCAAAAAGGAAGGATTTTGTGCTGAAATTAGAAATCAAAATCCATTTTACATCCTTCCAAAAAAAAAAAAAATAATAAAAATTCCCATCTTCTCTGTGTGCTTTGAACCAAAATGTTTTGCTAAGCCCAGCCAGACTGAACGAGCATTTCTGGTCAGCCTGAATAGATTTTACTCCTTTTCATCCAGGGAGATAAAATATTCTACCAAACGCATTCATTTGTTTATTATGCATTTTGGCTGTAAATACAAATGCTGCTTTATGCCCACCCAAAAGCACAAGCTATCATTTAAAAAAAAAAAAATGTTTATATTAGCACTGGAAGTTGGGCGTAGTGCCTAGCAGAGAAAATAATGTCAATTACCCACACAAATAGCTTCCCAAATCTCCCAGTGCTGCTTTCTGCATGAGCAGCTCGATTCAGAGAAATTAGAGATGGGAAAAGATCTTATTAGAGCGTCTCATCTCCCTCTCTGCTCGCACAGCTCTGTCCCCCACTGGGTGTTCTCCAGTTAGCTTTGCCCAGCCTGGATTTAAAATGATGGGGGTCTCTGGGGTAGCCTGCATTTTTACTTGTTTATTTTTTTTTTTTTTTCATACAGATATATCTTTGTTAGCAAGCAGAAATGGTGAAATTCTGCTTGAAAAACAAGACTCAGAGTCACTCAGAGTCAGAAAGTCCCTCACCTGCAGCCAGGGTGCAGAAACTGGGAGCCAGCGCTGCCTGGGCTTGGCTTTGCAGCCCCCAAGGCCTGGAGACGATGTCCCCACTGTCCCTGGGTGTCCTGGCAGGGCTGGCATGGACAGGGGTGGTGTCCCCACTGTCCCTGGGTGTCCTGGCAGGGCTGGCATGGACAGGGGTGGTGTCCCCACTGTCCCTGGGTGTCCTGGCATGGACAGGGATGGTGTCCCCACTGTCCCTGGGTGTCCTGGCAGGGCTGGCATGGACAGGGATGGTGTCCCCACTGTCCCTGGGTGTCCTGGCAGGGCTGGCATGGACAGGGATGGTGTCCCCACCGTCCCTGGGTGTCCTGGCAGGGCTGGGGTGGACAGGGGTGGTGTCCCCACCGTCCCTGGGCATGGACAGGTTTGGGCTGCTGCTCTTCCCCCGGACTCTGTTCCCTCTGCACTTTGTTAATGCTGAAAGTGCTCTCCTGGTGGGATGAGAATGCTCTCCTGGGGACTCCCTGTCCCCATCCCCATCCCCACCCTTGTCCCTGCCCAGCCACCTCCTGCAGTCCCCTGGGGCTCAGGGGCTCTGGGTGTCTGTGGGAGGCTCTGACCCCTGCTGAGCTTCCCACAGAGCACAGGATTCCACAGACACCACGGACACCACGGGCACCACAGGCTCCCTGGGCACCACGGGCACCCTGAGGAGAGCAGAACTGCCCAGGACAGGGCACCCCCCCCCAGCCCAGGGTGACCCCCAAGATGAGCATCCCCTGGATTCCCCAGGATCCCAGGAGGCAGCTGGGACGTGGGCCCGGCCCCAAAGGTCGGTGAGGGATGGAGGAGTGAGGGCCTAATTAGCATCATTAACCAGCAGGGACCAAACACTGCCAGCTGTGTCACTCGGGCCACTGAACCTTCAGCCGATGGGTTTGTGTTGTCTGGGTCTTTGCTGCTCTCCTCTCTCTCTTTGAGAAGTTTTTCTAAAGTTCTATTTCAGCCTCCCGTGTTTGCCTTTTGCAGTGGAGTCGGACAGGATTTTAATAAACAACTTCCTTGTTATTGCAACGGTGTAACCACCTCCCCTGGCCCTCACCCCTCTGCCCTGGAGCAGAGCTGCACCACCAGCCTGTGCCTGCCTCTGCCACCGGGAGGGTGACAGCTCTGTCCCACCTGTCACCTGTCCCTGCAGCTGCTGGCAGCACAGGTGTGACAGGGACTGACACCGAGCTGGAGCCCTGCCCTGGCTGCAGCTGCTTCCACCCCCTCTGCAGGCACCTCCACCCCCTCTGCAGCAGCTCCGGGGCAGGAGCTGCTGGGGTCAGCACAGGATTTTGGGGCAGGATTTTGGCTCAGCTCAGTGCAGGTTTTTGGGGCAGGGCTGCTCAGATCAGTGCAGGGTTTTGGGGCAGGATTTTGGCTCAGATCAGTGCAGGGTTTTGGGGCAGGGCTGCTCTGATCAGTGCAGGGTTTTGGGGCAGGGCTGCTCAGATCAGTGCAGGATTTTGGGGCAGGATTTTGGCTCAGCTCAGTGCAGGGTTTTGGGGCAGGGCTGCTCAGATCAGTGCAGGGTTTTGGGGCAGGGTTTTGGGGCAGGGTTTTGGCTCAGATCAGTGCAGGATTTTGGGGCAGGATTTTGGGGCAGGATTTTGGCTCAGATCAGTGCAGGGTTTTGGGGCAGGATTTTGGGGCAGGGCTGCTCAGATCAGTGCAGGGTTTTGGGGCAGGATTTTGGGGCAGGGTTTTGGCTCAGCTCAGTGCAGAGCCTTGCTGCACACCCAGAGCCAGCAGCAGGCTCTGGCGGCTCCCTCAGCAGGGGCTGTGGGGTCACAGGGGGCACAGCTGGGCAGAGCTCACAGCTGGGGTATCAGAACAAGCCCCCGACACCGGGGTCAGTCCCACACGTGCCCTGCCCTGCTCCTCGGCCCTGCAGGGCCCTGGCAGTGTCCCCTGTGAGCAGAGTGTCCCTTCCCCAGCCAGGCCGGGCTGGGCCAGCACCCAGCTTTGCTCGGAGCAGGGAAACCTGAGCAGTGCTGGGCTCCAGGGACAGGACAAACACCCAGCTCTGGCCCTGGCACCCGGCCCAGGGCACTTTGTCACTTTGCTGCTGTGACAGGACCCGGGGGAACCAGCCCCTGCCTCTCCTCAGCACCTCCTGTGACACCACAGACCCTGGGGAGCTTGGGGGGCTCTGGTGGAGGTGAAAGATGAGTCCCAGGCTCCTCAGAAACTCCAATTAATCTCTCATCACCCCGGGGAGACTCAGAGACTTTCACAGAGATTTATGTGCAGAGATCTCTGCAGGGATGGGACACTGCAGCCAGCTGCCCTGAGCTCGAGTGGCTCCCCCTCCAGAGGGTCACTGCTGAGCTCCTGGGTGTTCCTGAGTGTCCCCGAGTGTCCCTGAGTGTCCCCGAGTGTCCCCGAGTGTCCCTGGGTGTCCCTGGGTGTCCCCGAGTGTCCCTGAGTGTCCCTGGGTGTCCCCGAGTGTCCCCGAGTGTCCCTGGGTGCTCCTGAGTGTCCCCGAGTGTCCCCGAGTGTCCCTGAGTGTCCCCGAGTGCCCTGAGTGTCCCCGAGTGTCCCCGAGTGTCCCTGAGTGTCCCCGAGTGCCCTGAGTGTCCCCGAGTGTCCCTGAGTGTCCCTGGGTGTCCCCGAGTGTCCCTGAGTGTCCCCGAGTGTCCCCGAGTGTCCCTGGGTGTCCCTGAGTGTCCCAGAGTGTCCCTGAGTGTTCCCGAGTGTCCCCGAGTGTCCCTGGGTGTCCCTGGGTGTCCCCGAGTGTCCCTGAGTGTCCCTGAGTGTCTCTGAGTGTCCCTGAGTGTCCCCGAGTGTCCCCGAGTGTCCCCTGAGTGTCCCTGAGTGTCCCCGAGTGTCCCCGAGTGTCCCTGAGTGTCCCTGAGTGTCCCTGAGTGTCCCTGGGTGTCCTTCAGTGTCCCTGAGTGTCCCTGGGTGTCCCCGAGTGTCCCTGAGTGTCCCTGAGTGTCCCTGGGTGTCCTTCAGTGTCCCTGAGTGTCCCTGGGTGTCCCCGAGTGTCCCTGAGTGTCCCTGAGTGTCCCTGGGTGTCCCTGAGTGTCCCTGGGTGTCCTTCAGTGTCCCTGAGTGTCCCTGGGTGTCCCCGAGTGTCCCTGAGTGTCCCTGAGTGTCCCTGGGTGTCCCTGAGTGTCCCTGGGTGTCCTTCAGTGTCCCTGAGTGTCCCTGGGTGTCCCCGAGTGTCCCTGAGTGTCCCTGAGTGTCCCTGAGTGTCCCTGGGTGTCCCTGGGTGTCCTTCAGTGTCCCTGAGTGTCCCTGGGTGTCCCCGAGTGTCCCTGGGTGTCCTTCAGTGTCCCTGAGTGTCCCAGGGTGTCCCCGAGTGTCCCCGAGTGTCCCCGAGTGTCCCCGAGTGTCCCTGAGTGTCCCTGGGTGTCCCCGAGTGTCCCAGAGTGTCCCTGAGTGTCCCCGAGTGTCCCTGGGTGTTCCCGAGTGTCCCCGAGTGTCCCTGAGTGTCCCCGAGTGTCCCTGGGTGTTCCCGAGTGTCCCCGAGTGTCCCCGAGTGTCCCCAAGTGTCCCTGAGTGTCCCTGAGTGTCCCTGGGTGTCCCCGAGTGTCCCCGAGTGTCCCCAAGTGTCCCTGAGTGTCCCTGAGTGTCCCCGAGTGTCCCTGGGTGTCCTTCAGTGTCCCTGAGTGTCCCAGGGTGTCCCCGAGTGTCCCCGAGTGTCCCTGAGTGTCCCCGAGTGTCCCCGAGTGTCCCCGAGTGTCCCCGAGTGTCCCTGAGTGTCCCTGGGTGTCCCTGAGTGTCCCCGAGTGTCCCCGAGTGTCCCAGAGTGTCCCTGAGTGTCCCCGAGTGTCCCCGAGTGTCCCTGAGTGTCCCTGAGTGTCCCTGGGTGTCCCTGAGTGTCCCCGAGTGTCCCCGAGTGTCCCCGAGTGTCCCCGAGTGTCCCTGGGTGTCCCTGGGTGTCCCCGAGTGTCCCCGAGTGTCCCAGAGTGTCCCTGAGTGTCCCCGAGTGTCCCCGAGTGTCCCCGAGTGTCCCACAGCCCTGTCCCACCCTGCCCAGGTGGAAGAAGCAAATCCATCACTTCCCACCCGCCCCCTGACCATCTTTCCCTAACGTCTCATTTATTTACCATTGTTTTATCCTCTCCAATTAATTCCCATCCCTCACTTGATTTCACTTTTTAATTCTCTGATTCCTTTTTTAATAACTGATAGTCCGACTAATTGGCCAAGGAACTCGGGGGTAGAGGTGTTATTTTTTTTAATAATCCGTTTTATTGCTGCTCCTCATTTCACATTCTCCTGCTGCACTGGCTCTCTGATCTAGCCCAGGAGTGGATTTTCCCATTTCCAGCCCCTGCTCACAGCCAGGATTCATAAACCTGAGAAGGAAAATTAAAATAGCAATAATAATAATGATGATAACAGCAATAACAACAACAAGAGTAGATAAAGCTGGAGCAGCCTGCGGGCAGGGAAGCACCATAAACAGGAGCACTGGGAGCTGATGTTTGCCGTGGATGGAGCCAGAGGTTTGTAAGTGTGAGCACCCTCCGTTGCACTCTGGAGCAGAATTTGTTCATCACAGCCCACAGATCCCAGGCACTCGAGCTCCTCTGCATGAGGGAGCCCTGCAGGAGCTGCTGGCAGAGCTCTGGGGCAGCGTCCGGGGCTCTGCCAGGGCCTGGACACCAGGGATTCAGCCCGAGGCACCCCAGGGATGGAGGGTGTGGGGACTCCAACCCCCCAGCCTGGCCCAGCCCTTCATCCTCCCCCAGCACCGCACCAGGGCCAGCCGGGGGGCAGCAGGGCCAGGGCAGTGCCCGTCCCCTGTGTCCCCTGTGTCCCCTGTGTCCCCTGTGTCCCCTGCTGGGGCACCTCCAGTGCTGGGGCAGCTCTGAGAGCCCTGGAGGGGCTGGAGCGTGTCCAGGGCAGGGATGGAGCTGGGGAGGGGCTGGAGAATTCCCGAGGGAGCTGGGAAAGGGGCTGAGCCTGGAGCAAAGGAGGCTCAGGGGGGCCCTTGTGGCTCTGCACAGCTCCTGCCAGGAGGGGACAGCCGGGGGGGTCGGGCTCTGCTCCCAGGGCACAGGGACAGGAGGGGAGGGAACGGCCCCAGGCCGGGCCAGGGCAGGCTCAGGGTGGATTTGGGAATATTCCTGCCTGGAAAGGGCTGTGCAGCCCTGGCACAGCTGCCCAGGGAGGTTTGGAGTGCCCATCCCTGGGGGGATTTCAATCCCTGTGGAGGTGGCACTTGGGGACACGGGGCAGTGGTGGCCGGGGCAGGGCTGGGGGTGGTTGGACTCGATCCCAGAGGGCTTCTCCAACCTCAGTGATTCCATATCCTGCGCTCTATAAAACATCTTCCCAGTGCCTGCATGAGCTCCAGGCGAGGGGACAAACCTCAGCGCGGCAATGCCACCACCCCACAAACAGAGCGAGACCCACACCCGGGGGAATTCTCCCTCCCAGCAGAGCAGAGCACACACCCCCCCACAGCTGCTGCCCTGGAACAGCATTCCCGCTGCTCTGGGCACTGCTGGGGATAAGCACCGTCAGTGTGATACCGGGGTGATAAGCACCGTCAGTGTGATACCGGGGTGATAAGCACTGTCAGTGTGATACCGGGGTGATAAGCACCGTCAGTGTGATACCGGGGTGATAAGCACTGTCAGTGTGATACCGGGGTGATAAGCACTGTCAGTGTGATACCGGGGTGATAAGCACCGTCAGTGTGATACCGGGGTGATAAGCACCGTCAGTGTGATACCGGGGTGATAAGCACCCTCAGATGTGATACCGGGGTGATAAGCACTGTCAGTGTGATACCGGGGATCATCTGGATGGGCAGAACGAACGAGCTGGGGGTGTCTGTGCTCCCTGCAGGGTCCTGGCTGTGGCTGTGCCCCCAGGGAGCAGAGAGCTCCCTGGGCATGGCTGGGGCAGGTGGGCACGGGGGGAGGCCACGGTCACAGCCCCAAGGAGCCCCAGGGAGCCCCAAGGAGCCCCAAGGAGCCCCAGGGAGCCCCAAGGAGCCCCAGGGAGCCCCAGGGAGCCCCAGGGAGCCCCAGGGAGCCCCAAGGAGCCCCAGGGAGCCCCAGGGAGCCCCAAGGAGCCCCAGGGAGCCCCAAGGAGCCCCAGGGAGCCCCAGGGAGCCCCAGGGAGCCCCAAGGAGCCCCAGGGAGCCCCAGGGAGCCCCAAGGAGCCCCAGAGTGAATCTCACTCCCCCTGCACAGGAAACATCTCTGCACCAGCCAGGATGAACACAAACCCCCATCCCAAGGCAGAGCAGCCCTCGGCTCCCGGGCTGGAAACCTCTGCATTTTCATAAGAAAGGCTCCTGCTCCTCCTCGTTCCCCGGGATTCTATTTGCAGCCTTTTCTCTGCTGTGGGAAATAAGCTGTTCCATTTTAATTGGGAGAATTGCAGAAATAACTTGTTGAAATGCATTTTGGGCTCAGAATAAAAGCCAAAGAATGGAACAAAATTAAAAATGCAGCATTACCCCTGTTCCCCCCTTCAAATCACAAAAAATATCATTTCCGGATGCACAGTGATAGGATATTATTTTTTTGCCTCTCTCAGAGGAAAGGTTTCAGCTTGTTGCTTCCCTCCCCTCATTTTAACTGTACAGTAATCGTCGCGTTTTTGATAAATTTTGCAATGGAGCAGCACTGGAAAATAAAAATGAAAAATCAAAATATTCCGCGTGACAAAATTATTACAATTGAACTGCTGTGCCTGTTCAGAATAATTTTTAAAATCAGCCCGAAAAAACGGGGAAAAAAAATCCTGTAAGTGGCTTTTGATCTGGAAATGGCTGGAGAACTGGTTTGCTGAGAGCTTGGCTGGAGCCACATCTCCCTTTCCAGCATGATCAGCTGTTGGAGCACACAGCAAATCCCCTGTGCTCCGGATCCCTGGGAAGGCTCTGGGAGGGATCCTGCCCGGCTGGATGTGCTGCTCAGGGGTCAGTCTGGGGCTCCTTTGCTGCTCTCACATTGTCTGGGAGACAAGGTGCTCCCATCAGAGGGGACAGCGGATTCTCTGGGCTGGGAACCCTGGGTTTGGTCCCTGGGCTTGATCCCTGGGTTTGGTTCCCTGTGTTTGGTCCCTGGGTTTGATCCCTGGGTTTGGTTCCCTGGGTTTGATCCCTGGGTTTGGTCCCTGGGTTTGATCCCTGGGTTTGATCCCTGGGTTTGGTCCCTGGGTTTGGTTCCCTGGGTTTGATCCCTGGGTTTGGTCCCTGGGCTTGATTCCCTAGGTTTGATCCCTGGGTTTGATCCCTGGGTTTGTTTCCCTGGGTTTGATCCCTGGGTTTGGTCCCTGGGTTTCGTTCCCTGGGTTTGGTTCCCTGGGTTTGATCCCTGGGTTTGATCCCTGGGTTTGGTTCCCTGGGTTTGGTCCCTGGGTTTGATCCCTGGGTTTGATCCCTGGGTTTGGTCCCTGGGTTTGATCCCTGGGTTTGATTCCCTGGGTTTGGTTCCCTGGGTTTGGTTCCCTGGGTTTGATTCCCTGGGTTTGGTTCCCTGGGTTTGATTCCCTGGGTTTGGTCCCTGGGTTTGTTTCCCTGGGTTTGGTTCCCTGGGTTTGATCCCTGGGTTTGGTTCCCTGGGTTTGATCCCTGGGTTTGATCCCTGGGTTTGTTTCCCTGGGTTTGGTTCCCTGGGTTTGATCCCTGGGTTTGGTTCCCTGGGTTTGATCCCTGGGTTTGATCCCTGGGTTTGGTCCCTGGGTTTGATCCCTGGGTTTGATTCCCTGGGTTTGGTTCCCTGGGTTTGGTTCCCTGGGTTTGATTCCCTGGGTTTGGTTCCCTGGGTTTGATCCCTGGGTTTGGTTCCCTGGGTTTGATCCCTGGGTTTGGTTCCCTGGGTTTGATCCCTGGGTTTGATTCCCTGGGCTTGATTCCCTAGGTTTGATCCCTGGGCTTGATTCCCTAGGTTTGATCCCTGGGTTTGATCCCTGGGTTTGGTTCCCTGGGTTTGGTCCCTGGGTTTGATCCCTGGGTTTGATCCCTGGGTTTGGTCCCTGGGTTTGATTCCCTGGGTTTGGTTCCCTGGGTTTGGTTCCCTGGGTTTGATTCCCTGGGTTTGGTTCCCTGGGTTTGGTCCCTGGGTTTGGTTCCCTGGGTTTGGTCCCTGGGTTTGGTTCCCTGGGTTTGGTCCCTGGGTTTGGTTCCCTGGGTTTGGTCCCTGGGTTTGGTCCCTGGGTTTGATCCCTGGGTTTGGTCCCTGGGTTTGGTCCCTGGGTTTGATCCCTGGGTTTGTTTCCCTGGGTTTGGTTCCCTGGGTTTCAATCCCTGGGCTGGGATCCCTGGGATTGATTCCCTTGGTTTGGTTCCCTGGGTTTGATCCCTGGGCTGGGATCCCTGGGTTTGGTTCCCTGGGTTTGATCCCTGGGTTTGATCCCTGGGTTTGGTTCCCTGGGTTTGATCCCTGGGTTTGATCCCTGGGTTTGATCCCTGGGCTGGGATCCCTGGGTTTGGTTCCCTGGGTTTGATTCTCTGGGTTTGATCCCTGGGTTTGGTTCCTCCCTCCAGCCCTGAGCTCGGCCCTTCTCCCGCTGCTCCCGGAGCCCTGTCCGGGCAGGAGCCGTGCTGCTGCTGCTGCTGCTCTCGGGACGTGCAGGGAGCGCTGGGACACCGGGCTGGCCTCGCCCGGCCCCATCCCGGAGCTCCCGGGGAATCTCCTTCCCAAGGACAGGGGCACAGCCGGGTCGGGAGGAGCGCTCCAGGGGTCTGGGGACAGGGGGGACAGCCCAGGGGGGACAGCCCAAGGGCCTGGGGACAGCCCAGAGGGACGGGGCAGAGCCCCCCGGAGCCCGCCGACCCCGCAGGGACGGAGCTCATTTCCCGGCAGCAGCCTTTGACTGCCCCATTCCTGCGGAAGATGAAATGGGTAAAGTAATGGGTATTTACTCTTCTCCGCTCGTGTACACAACAGAATTGTGTTTCTTTTAATGGGAGCTCTGTGCTAATTGCCGTCATTAACAGAGGGAGGCTCCGAGCTGCACAATCTCCCCCCCTGCGTGTGACGGGCGCCTCTCTGCTCTCAGATCTCTCCCAAACACCCTCCTTGGACGGGATCGGAGCCACGGCCTGGGTCACCCTCCCCAAAAGCCCTTTCCCGTCCCCTCGCAGCCTCCCCGGCGCCGGGCGTGCGGTGGCTCCGGGGTGCGGGGATGCTGCTGTGGATCCGGGGTGCGGGGATGCTGCTGTGGCTCCGGGGTGCGGCTCCCGCAGCTCCGATCGCGGCTGGGCGCGGCGGGCACGGCCCGTGAGCAGCACAGGGCACAGCTGATGGGCTCCATCCACCTCCAGCCCGGCCCGGCCCGGCAGGGGAGTGGCTGCAGAGCTCCCCTGCTTCGGGGCCACCCGGGATGTTGTGGGGGACAGGCTGGAGATGAAAGCGGAGAAGGAGCAACAATGGGAAATGAGCTGAACTCTGAGTTCTGCATCGTCTGGAACCTGCCCGGGGAGCTGGAGCGAGTCCAGGGCAGGGATGGAGCTGGGGAGGGGCTGGAGAATTCCCGAGGGAGCTGGGAAAGGGGCTGAGCCTGGAGAAAAGGAGGCTCAGGGGGCCCTGGTGGCTCTGCACAGCTCCTGCCAGGAGGGGACAGCCGGGGGGGTCGGGCTCTGCTCCCAGGGCACAGGGACAGGAGGAGAGGGAACGGCCCCAGGCTGGGCCGGGGGAGCTCAGGGGGGCAGCAGGAAGGAGCGAGGCAGCTCTGGAGCCAGAGTCCCCACTGCCGCCGGTGTGGAGCGGGGATGGGTCATTAACATTCTCCACCATCCCGGGCAGAGACTCGGACGCCGGTCACACAATAGCTGCGCGCATCCAATTTACAACGCAATTACATTTTAATAAGCTGTGACCCCGGAGGCGGGACCTGCCACCTGCCAGCCGGGATGCGGCGCTGCCCCGGCCCCGGGTGTGCTGCGGCTCGGGCGGGGCAGTGCTGGGGCTGTGTCTGTGAAACCCAACCTGTCCCGGTGTCTGCAGGGGCTGTGTCTGTAAAATCCAACCCGTGCTGGTGTCTGCAGGGGCTGTGTCTGTGACACCCAACCTGTGCCGGTGTCTGTAAAATCCAACCCGTGCCGGTGTCCAGCCTGCCTGAGGTGACTCAGCTCCCCTCGGCTCTGACAGGGCTCTCACTCCCGGCCTTGGGAGGATCTGCAGAGCCTTGGGAAGTCCTTTGGCTCCTCTCCCGGCAGCCTGGCAGGGCAATGAGCTCCTCGGGATGAGGGGAAGTGAGAAAGAGCAGAACGCTGCACACCCTCCTCTGTCCCTGCGCTGAGCTGGGCTGGGAGCGGCTCCGAGGAGCTTCACCCGTCGCAGCTCCGAGTGCTGCAGGCATTGAAACAGAAATAAAAATCATCGTAATCCCCAGTGACAAATTCCAGAGAGGGTCAAATTCCTTTCTGAGGATGAACCGAGGGGTTTATGATCACACTGCCTTATTACAGGCGGCTCCCTGTAGGGTCACACGCATCCTGAGAGCCAATTTGCTGCGTGACTCGCTCCCTCCAGCATTAGCAGCAAAATAACTCTGAATGTCCCTTCACCGGCAGAACTGCTGCTTTCGAGGCAAACCTTGCCTAGTGGCATTCAGGAGCCTCGTCCTGGCAGAAGGGCCAAGGCATCCAGGCACTGCTGAGGAGGGAAGTGGGGTCTGTGCCCTTTTCCTGGGAATAAAGGCTGAGTGCCTCATTTGTGTTGTGATGGCAGAGCCCCTGAGCCTGCTGGCTGCAGCACGGGTGCCATGAGGCTCCTGCTTCAGTTTTGACAAGAGACTTCCATCTGCAGAAGTGGAGAGTCTCTGGCTTAAAGGCAGAGAGCCAACTGGTTCCTTTTCCCTTTCCCCTTCCCCGTTCTCCTTTTCTACCCCCTCTCCCCCTTCTCCTTTTCCCCTTTCCCTTTCTCCTTCCCCTTTTCCCCTTTCCCTTCCCCTTCTCCTTTTCCCCTTTCCCTTTCTCCTTCCCCTTTTCCCCTTTCCCTTTCTCCTTCCCCTTTTCCCCTTCCCTCTTCCCCTTTTCCCTTCCCCTTCATCTCCCTCTTCTCCTTCCCCTGATGCCTTTCCCCTTTCCCTTCCCCTCTTTCCTTTCCCTTTCCCCTTTCCCCCTTTCCCCCTTTCCCCCTTTCCCCTTTTCCCCTTTCCCCCTTTCCCCTTTTCCCCTTCCCCTTCCCTTTTCCCCTCCCTCTTTCCCTTCTCCTTTTCCCCTTTCTCCTTCCCCTTTCCCCTTTCCCTTTCTCCTTTCCCCTTTTCCCTTCCCTTTTCCCTTTCCCCTTTTCCCCTTCCCTTTCCCCTTCCCCTTTCTCCTTCCCCTTTCCCCTTTCCCTTTCCCCAGGTGTTTCACTGGAGCGATCCCTGCTCTGGGAGGCCCCTCAGTCGGCGCTGAGGGAGGTGCTGGAGCAGCAGGAAAGGCAGGAGCGGGTGGGAGACACGGGGCAGCCCGGTGCCCTTCGTGTCCGTGGGCAGCCCGGTGCCCTTTGTGTCCGTGGGCAGCCCGGTGCCCTTCGTGTCCGTGGGCAGCCCCACGCGTGGAGCTTGGCAGTTCATTTCCCTTCAGAGGGGGGCAGCCGATGTGTGGGGAAA
>JADMLD010000575.1:0-110000 GCA_017589585.1 Phylloscopus whistleri | reverse complement strand
GAGTGCTGAGCTCCAGAGGAGGGAATAGCCTGGAACAGGAACACACTGGGTAACAAAAGTGGATTTAGTGAGGAAAAGGCCAATGTGCTGGGGTTGTGCAAGGCAGCAGTGAGATGGAGCTGCAGCCATCAATCCATGGCTGTGGCTTTGTCCATCCCAGCCAGCCTTGCACAGGACACAGAGCTGTGACCATTTCAGTGCCTCTACTGCAGCCCAGTCTGGGCTGGAGTGGCACCTGTGCCTGTAGGGTGGCCTCATTCCCCCAAACATCCCCAGCCCCACAGCAGGGCAACCTCTGCGTGTGCACTGTGAGTCAGCAGGGAGGAAAATCCACAGATTTGGGCAGGTTTCTTTTAAATTCCTCGGTATTTCCTTGAAATCCCTCCGTGAGTGACTGCAAGGCATCCCTGCACGAGGAGCCTCAGCATCTCCAGCTCTGGGATGCAAAGGCAAGCCCAGCTCAGGGGGTCTCAGCTCTGCCGGGAGCAAAACCCAGCCCAGGGTTCAGCTGTGTGCTCAGGGGCAGCTGGAGTGCTGCTCCTGCCTTCCCAGGCTGGGCTGGGGCTGCAGGAGCGGGTCCGGAGGGGACAGCCCAGCCCAGCTGGGACACGGAGGGGACACAGCCCCCGGAGGGACACAGCCCCGGGGGGAGCACAGCCCCCGGGGGGAGCACAGCCCCCGGGGAGGGGCCGCCCCCGCTGCCGCTCCCGGCCGGCAGCAGGAGATGCTCCGAGCGCATCCCCGGCTCGGCAGGCAGCCTCCAGCCCCCGCTCCAGCTTGTTTGCACAGCTGGCTGAGGCAGCGAGGAGCAGAGCGTGCTGGAGGCACCGGGAGCTGCTGCCCGGGGAGGGACGGGGCTCCTCTCCAGCTCACTCCTGTCCCTGCCGCTCCGGAGAGAGCGGGGCAGCTCCAGCTGAGCAAATGAAATCCAAGAGACTTAATAACGTTTTAATGCACGCTCTCAGCGTTGAGGGTTGAGTTCTTCCCCTCCTTGCCTTCTCTTTGATGGTGATAAATGAAGGGGATGTCGTTTGCTTGTACAGCTGCAGGGCCGGGCTCTGGGGAGGGCAGGGAGGAGGAGGAGATTGTTTTAGCAGGGCTGGAAAGAAGGACAGAGCAGTGCCGGGGCTGTGCTGGTTCCTGGGGGCCCCACTCAGTGATTGTCCAGCCCGGCAGCGCTCTCAGCGCTGAGGAGCCTCCTCAAGGGGTGAGAGCCCTCCCGGGATAGAGCCCAGGGCAGTGACCCCGGCCCGTGATCCCAGCTCAGTGTCTGTGATCCCAGACCAGTGCAGGGATCCCAGCCCAGTCCCTGTGATCCCAGGATGCTCTGGATGATAGGCTGGGCTCTGCAGGGTGCTCTGGGGGAATGTTGGGCTTTACAGGGTGCTCTTTTTGGGAATGTTGGTCTTTGCAGGGCGCTCTGGATGGAATGTTGGGCTCTGCAGGGTGCTCTGGGGGAAGGCTGGGCTCTGCAGGGTGCTCTGGGGCTCTGCAGGGTGCTCTGGGGCTCTGCAGGGTGCTCTGGGGGGAGGCTGCCGTGGCAGAGACATTCCCCAGCCCTTCTGAGGAGAGCACAGCGTCACACCGGGGCTGCATTCACTGGTGACATGGCCAGGGGCTCTCATGCTGCACTGGCTCCGTTCTCACCTCCTGCAGATCGGGGTGACAGCGCTCAGAGCTGTCCCTGGCCAGCCTGGAACTGCCCAGTGCCCAGCCAGGCACAGCTGTGCCTGGGCACCTTCCCTGCCAGGGGCTGCCCTGGGGGCTGCTTGGTCCCAGGGAAAGGGAATGGACAGTGGGCAGCAGGGAGCTCCTGGTGTGCCCACACCTGGGGCAGCCTCAGCTGCTCCTCCTGCATCCTCCTGCCAGGGCAAATCCAGGCTCCCAGGGCTGGGCTGAGCTCCAGGCCTGCCCAGGGCACCCGAGGGTCCCTGCAGGACCTGGAGCTGCAGTTCTGCTGTGCTGTCCCACCCTCCTGGGCCAGGAACCACCAGCTCCCGTGCCAGGAGACACCATCCATCCTCATCCTCCTGGCTGGGCTTCTGAAGGCACCTAACTCAAGGTGCTCTCCTAACTCTGGAACCTGAGCTTCCCTGGCTTAATGAAAGAATCACCTTTCTTTTACATCTTTTTCTCCAAAGGAAAAACCAAAAAGCTTTCACTGCTTCCAGCAAAGAGAAGGTGGCAGAGTTTCTAATTCTGAAGCTGTCAGCTCCTTTGTTTCTGTGGCAGCTGGAGCCAGCCCGAGTGACAAGGACCTGAGGTGGCTGAGAGCTGTGTCTGAGCCAGCAGTTCTCACCTGGCTAATAATATTTGTAATTGCTTGGCTGCTATTACAGGCAGGCAGGAGGACAATCAGGAGGTTGAAAATCCTGTCTGGAGATTTTAACGTTGTTGGGTGCCAGGGAGAGGAGAGGAGAGGAGAGGAGAGGAGAGGAGAGGAGAGGAGAGGAGAGGAGAGGAGAGGAGAGGAGAGGAGAGGAGAGGAGAGGAGAGGAGAGGAGAGGAGAGGAGAGGAGAGGAGAGGAGAGGAGAGGAGAGGAGAGGAGAGGAGAGGAGAGGAGAGGAGAGGAGAGGAGAGGAGAGGAGAGGAGAGGAGGAGCTGCTGGGTGAGAATGGAGGGTTCACTCTCTGGGTCGTTGCCCTCCTTTTCAGCATGCTGCTGCTGCCAGGCCAGGCTGGTTCAAAGCCCAGAGCACGGCTCTGAAGCCAGCAGGAGTCCCTGTCCCAGCCCAGAACTGAGCTGTCACACAGGGGAACGGGGCCAGCGCTGCCCAGGCGGGTCAGGGAGGAGGGGAATCAAAGGGAGCTGTGCAGGGGGAGCAGGGCAGGCACAGAAGGTTCCCTTTGAGGGTATTTTGGGAGTTCAGGGTACCCAGTGTGCTGCACTCCTCAGCAGAGAGCTGCTCTGTGTGCACCTGGGGCAGAGCTGAGCATTGACACCTGTGCCTCGGAGTGCACACGGCTGGGCTGGGACAGTGACCCTGTCCCTGCTGGCCAGGGGACAGTCGGGTGGGACAGTGACCCTGTCCCTGCTGGCCCTGGGACAGTCAGGTGGGACAGTGACCCTGTCCCTGCTGGCCAGGGGACAGTCACTGAGGTGTGTCCTGCACACGGCTGGGGTGGGACAGTGACCCTGTCCCTGCTGGCCAGGGGACAGTCGGGTGGGACAGTGACCCTGTCCCTGCTGGCCAGGGGACAGTCACTGAGGTGTGTCCTGCACACGGCTGGGGTGGGACAGTGACCCTGTCCCTGCTGGCCCGGGGACAGTCAGGTGAGACAGTGACCCTGTCCCTGCTGGCCAGGGGACAGTTGGGTGGGACAGTGACCCTGTCCCTGCCAGGCCTGGGACAGTCACTGAGGTGTGTCCTGCACACGGCTGGGACAGTGACCCTGGATCTGGATCTGGGTGTGGATCTGGATCTGGGTGTGATCTGGGTGTGGATCTGGATGTGATCTGGGTGTGATCTGGGTGTGATCTGGGTGTGGATCTGGATCTGGGTGTGATCTGGGTGTGATCTGGGTGTGATCTGGGTGTGGATCTGGATCTGGGTGTGATCTGTGTGTGGATCTGGCAGGGCCAGCCCCGCTGCCCCTGTGGCACCCTGAGGAGGCAGGGGGGGCTCAGCCAGCCCTCCAGGCAGGGCTCTGGCAGCTGCCCAGCCTCAAAGCACTGAAGGTCCCTCTCTGCTCTGGATGGGGAGGAACTCTGACTCCTGGATTGACAGGAGGGAATCTTAATTCCTCCTTAGCCAGAGCAGCCTGCAGTGACTCTGGCTGTCCCAGCCCCTCGGAGTGACCTTTGCACTGCCCCCGGGGCTGCACTGACAGCTTTTCCAGAAAATTCCTCCTAAAGTCCTGAGCAGACCAGAGGAGTTTTATCCTGATCCTTTACAGGGTTATGGTACAAAGCCACAGCTCTTTTCCCCTCTGCTGGAAGGAATTATTTCCTGATTATATGTTAGGGAGAAATCCTTCCCTGTGAGGGGAGGCCGAAGACCAATGCTTAAAAATCAGCAGCACTGTGGAATTCATTTGTTAAGTGGGAGTTTAAAGAAAATATGGAGGTCAATCAAATGTTATGCTCGTGCTTTTTGCTTGCTTACTTTTGGTAATTTGCTTACTTTTGGTAATTTGCTTACTTTTGGTAATTTGCTTGCTTTTAGTAACACAAATTCACTAAAATGAATGTCTGAAGAGCTTCAGCTAATGCAGCAGGGTTAAATCCCATGAGTCTGCCCAACACAACCCCAGAAAAGCCATTTCCAGTCTCTGGGTGGAGTGCCAGCAGATGCTGGGCAATTCCAAAAGGAATGAGCAGAGTCACTCACGTTCACTCCCGAGATCACCCACACAGGATCCTCAGTCCCCAGTGAATGCCTGGCCTGGTGAGCTCCTCACCTTCCCAAGGCATCTTCTGAACGTGGACAATTCTCACCCTTGGTTCTGCCAGCAGGACTTTTGTGCACACACAGGGTGCCCAGAGCAGCTGTGGCTGCCCCTGGAGCCCTGGCAGTGCCCCAGGCCAGGCTGGACACTGGGGACAACCTGGAGCAGTGGGAGGTGTCCCTGCCAGGGCAGGGTGGGGCTGGGTGATCTCTGGGGTCTCTTCCAACCCAACCACTCTGGGATGCTAAACAGAGCCATCAAACCCCAGTGTCACAGTGTGACACAAAGAAATGACACTCACTGAGATGTCCAAGGCAAACAGGGGCAGTTTATTTACAGACCTCGACATTTATAGAGTTCCAGCAGTGACCATGGATTGGAGGGAGAAAATCTTCCTCTCCAACCACACTGGGCAACCCAACAGTCCATCAGCAGCCTCCTCCTTATGAGAGGAATGCAAACATGGTTAGACAAAATCGTGTCTGACTCCATTGCAAAAGGCAAACCCAGGAGGCTGAAATAGAACTTTAGAAAAACTTCTTAAAGGGACAGAGGAGAACAGCAAAAACTCAGACAACACCCCACTCCAGGCCCTACAGAGAGGGGCAGCATCCTCCAGAAGAAATGGCAGGAGAGTGGGAAGAACCCCCTGCTCCCCCTAGAACCCCCTGCTCCCTCTAGAACCCCCTGCTCCCCCTAGAACCCCCTGCTCCCCCCAGAACCCCCTGCTCTCCCAGAACCCCCTGCTCCCCCTAGAACCCCCTGCTCCCCCTAGAGCCCCCTGCTCCCCCCAGAACCCCCTGCTCCCACCCCTCCTGTCTCTGCCTCCCAGCAGAAGCTGGAGTTGGAAATGAGTCCTGTGGGCAGCACAGGCTCTCTGCCGGGCGCAGCCAGCCCCGCAGCAGCTCTGGGTCAGCTCTCCCAGGCTCAGGGAAAGGTCCCTTCCCGAAGCCTGAGGCAAAGCAATTGAGGGATTCAAGCGTTTAAGAGATTTTCTGCAAAGATTTTCACTTCGATTGACCTTTAAAAGGCCAATTCTGAGGCCTTTGTAGTTAAAGCTTATCAGTGGGAGACACTGTTAGCACTTATTTCTTTTTCTTTTTTTTTTTAATTTTTACCCCATGGTTTCCCGAAACGGCTCCCCAGTGCCAGCCTCAGGTGACCCACACGGACAGAAGCAGTCAGTGACTGGGGAGCTCATGTCCCCACCCCGTGTGCTCCCAGTGCAGCTGCCCCACATCCCCTCGGCCTCCAGACACGAGGATTGTGCCCCGTGCCCCTCTGTGTCCCCTGTCCCTCCATTCCCCGTGTCCCTCTGTGTCCCCTGTCCCTCCATCCCCTGTCCCTGTGTCCCAGGCCCCGGGTGGTGCTGCAGGGGCTCCGTGGTTCCCCTCAGAGCAGCTCAGGAGGTGCCAGCAGCGCTGGCCGGGGGTGGTGGCCTCTCCCCAGGGGAAGGGGCTGTGGCAGGAGCAGCTGCTGCCTCGGGGTGGATTTGGGGGTTTGTCCTGGCGGCACAGGGAGCACCAGGGGCCACCAGTGCCAGACCCTGACACCTCCCCTCCTGTGCCAGAGCTTCCCGGGTGGAACTGCTGCTTGTCCCCGATGCCTGAGGGGGTGGCAGCACTGGGACCTGCTGGGACCAGCCACATCCCCATCCTGTGCTCCTCGTGCTGCTGGGGGCCCTGAGAAGCCACCTGCACATCCCTGCCCTGCTCTGGCCACGTCCCAGGGCAGGAGCCATCTCACACTGAGCCCAGCCTGGCTGCAGGGCTGCCCAGCCCGGCTCTGTCCATCTCTGATGGTCAATCTCATCCCCTGCTGGCAGCTCCCCGGGCCCTGAGCCCGGCCTGGCAGGGCTGTGAGCCTGGGGAGCCACGGGAGCCACCAGGGCAGGGCCATTCCTGACCCAGGGCTGGCCAGAGCCACTCCTGACCCAGGGAAGGCAGCTCCAGTGGCTGGGGGCCACAGACCAGCGGGCTCTGCTGTCCCTCTGGTGTCCCTGGGTGACCACACCAGCCCCGGGGGTGGGGCAGGGCGCCCTGGGGTGTCCCTGGGCTGAGGGAGGGTCTCCAGCAGCTCCAGCCCCGAGCCAGCCCTGGGAAGGGAGGCTGAGCCCAGCCAGCAGCTCACTGAGAGCTCCCCATCTCCCCTCTCCATTTACCCCTTCTGAGATTTTTTATTTATCCCCCCCCAGTCACCCCCAGCTCTTTGGCAGCCCCACATCCCCCAGGAAAGGGCCATGGACCGAAATCCCCTCCCCAGGGCCCTCCTGTGCTTTGGGGCAGCACCTGCCCCTCCTGGAGGAGTCTCTGGTGGCCAATCCCACCCATCTCTGTGAGCATCCTGTGGATCACCCTGGCACTGCTCAGCACTGCCAGTGTGTGTGTTTATTGCTAAATTAAAATTACACCGAGATACATACAATGGATACATAGAAATATTCATATTTTTATATCAAACTGAGAGGAAAGATCGCTTCCTTGGGGCCTGAAACGCTCCCAACAGAGCCCCTCCCACCCTGCTGCTGTTGTACCTCAGTAATGAATGAAGGATTTTAGAAGCTGAAAGGGCACAAGTGTTGCCACCAAGTAAATCACCTTATCTTCCCCAGCTGCGAGCACAGACAACAGGTGAGCTGTGGAAAATCGTACAAAAGATGTATTGATTTCCCTTCCCTTTATTCCTTCCCCACTTTCCCACCTCCCAGCCGGTGCCCAGGAGGAGATAAGAGCTGCCCGGGCTTCTGCGGGGATGAGTCACCTCCTTTCAAGCCTCGGGGACTTCAGAAAGCCGGTGAAAGAAAAGCCTCGGCCGAGGGAAATGGAGAGTCAGGGGGCGAAAAGGCTCCCCAGGGTGGGCTGGGGCTGAGCAGGGAGGGAGCTGTCCCGGGAGCTGTCCCGGGAGCTGTCCCAGGAGCTGTCCCGGGGGCTGTCCCGGGAGCTGTCCCGGGAGCTGTCCCGGGCTGTCCCGGGAGCTGTCCCGGGGGCTGTCCCGGGGGCTGTCCCGGGCTGTCCCGGGGGCTGTACCGGGAGCTGTCCCGGGGGCTGTCCCGGGCTGTCCCGGGAGCTGTCCCGGGAGCTGTCCCGGGAGCTGTCCCGGGGGCTGCGCTGCTGGGGCACGGGGACCGGGGCAGCTCCGTGCGGGGCTAAGCCTGGCTCTGTCCCGGGCTCAGCCCCGGCCGGGACAGCCCGGGACAGCCCTGGAGCCGAGGGGGCGGGACGGGAGCTCAGACAGAGTTGGCTCAGCCCCGGGAGCAGCTCCCGGTGCTTCCTGCGCTGCCGGCAGGTGAGGGTGCTGCCGGGCCGCACTGGGGCTGCACTGGGGCATCATCCCGTGCCGGGGCCGCAGCCTGTCCGTGTGTCCGTGTGTCCGTGTGTCCGTGTGTCCGTGTGTCCGTGTGTCACGGGAGGGCCGGGGAGGGAGCTGAGCTCTGTCCCCTCGGTGAGGAGGAGCTGTCCCCGGGGCAGGGCGCTGGCAGAGGGCACGGGGGGCACAGGGGGCACAGGGGGCACAGGGGGCACAGGGGGCACGGGGGGCACAGGGGGCACAGAGGGCACAGGGGGCACAGGGGGCACGGGGGGCACAGGGGGCACAGAGGGCACAGGGGGCACAGGGGGCACAGAGGGCACAGGGGGCACAGAGGGCACAGAGGGCACAGAGGGCACAGGGGGCAGGGGGGGCACAAGGGAGCACAGGGGGCACAGAGGGGCACAGGGGGCACAGAGGGCACAGGGGGCACAGAGGGCACAGGGGAGCACAGGGGGCACAGAGGGCACAGGGGGCACAGGGGGCACAGGGGGCACAGGGGGCACAGAGGGCACAGGGGGCACAGAGGGCACAGGGGGCACAGGGGGCACAGGGGGCACAGAGGGGCACAGGGGGCACAGAGGGTACAGGGGGCACAGAGGGCACAGGGGGCACAGGGGGCACAGGGGGCACAGGGGGCACAGAGGGCACAGAGGCACAGAGGGGCACAGAAGGGCACGGGGGGCACAGAGGGCACAGGGGGCACAGGGGGCACAGGGGGCACACAAGGACGTTTGTTGGCTTTGCTCGCTCCGTTCCCTCGGTGTCCCCGCTGCTCCGAGGCTCCCGGCGCGGCTCTCGCTGGCAGCGCTGACTCACAGGGGCTCCCAGCGCCTTTCCCCTGCCAGGACCCGGCTGACTCAGGGCCGGGGGCAGCCCGGCTCCCTGCCCTGCTTTTCCCCCGGGAAGGGCAAGGGGAGGAGGCTGCCCTGAGCCCGCATGGCTGCTCCAGCGCAGCGCCGGGGGCTGGGCTCGCTGGCCCTTCCCAGCGGGTCGGGATCAGCTGCTCGGGGCCATCCCGGGGCCCGCTCCTCACCAGTCTCCTCTCATCTCGCTCAACAGCCGCCCTGAGCGGTGCCGGCTGTGCCCGACCCCCGCTCCCCATCACCGAGTGCCGCCTGTGCCCGACCCCCGCTCCCCATCACCGAGTGCCGGCTGTGCCCGACCCTGGTTCCAAATCACCGAGTGCCGCCTGTGCCCGACCCCCGCTCCCCATCACCGAGTGCCGCCTGTGCCCGACCCCCGCTCCCCATCACCGGCACCGCTGGGGCCTCGGCTCCCCCTGTGTGTGTGTGTGTGTCTGTGTGTGCCCGTGACCTTCCCAGCCCTGCAGCCCCCGCGTTCGCTGTGTGTGTGTGTGTGTGTGTGTGTGTGTGTCAGTGTGTGTGTGTGTGTGTGCCTCTCTGTGTGTGTGTGACACTTCCACCCTTCCGGGAACCTCGCAGCACGGGGTGGGATCAGCCTGGTGGGACCAGGTGGGATCAGGTGGGATCAGGTGGGATCAGCCTGGATGGGATCAGGTGGGATCAGCCTGGTGGGATCAGGTGGGATCAGGTGGGATCAGGTGGGATCAGCCAGGTGGGATCAGGTGGGATCAGGTGGGATCAGGTGGGATCAGCCTGGATGGGATCAGGTGGGATCAGCCTGGTGGGACCAGGTGGGATCAGGTGGGACCAGGTGGGATCAGCCTTCCCGCCCGTTCCCCAACCAACCCAGTGCCCTCAGCTCTCCTTGTGCAGGATGTGGCACCAGGAGTTCCCCTCCTCCCTCACGGATCTCCTGAGCTGGGAGGGCCCCCAGGGCTGACCCAGCCCAGCTCCTGCCCTGCCCAGACAGCCCAGCGCTGCCAGGCTGCCCCTGAGGGGCTGTGCAGGCCCTGCTGGGGGCACTGAGCCCCAGGGCCAGCAGCTCTGGGCTGCCTGCTCTCAGCTGGGAATCTCTGTCCCACACAGACGTGCCAGCATCCCAGGCTGAGGTTTTGGGAGACTCCAACCCACTCCCAGAGCGCGGGGTGGAAATCCCTGAGCAGAGGGACAGACAGGCCTGGGGAGCTCTGCTGCTCCAGGGGCTGCTCCCTGCCCAGGCTGGGATCTAAATAAAATACACTGAAGCAGAGCCTCAATCACGCATTTCCTAGCAGTGCTCATTATCACAGCATCAGAGGATGTCACAACCCATTAATTAACTAATCTTCCTGTCCTTTGAGTACATTATCCCCACTCACAAACGGAGATCTGAGGTTCAGAGAGATTAAACCCGAAGTTTCCAGGAATGCTGATTGCTCAGTCCTGCCCACGACGACGGGAGTGCAAAGCAGAGCAGTCAGGGGTGCTGCCTCTGCCCCCTCCGTGGTGCCAATTATTCTGTTTCCCGTTTCTCCCCCTTGCACTGTTCTGGCTGACCCAGTCTCCATTCCCCTCTTTGCCTGGGTTAGATCTCTGAGCAAACCTCCCCACGGCCTCCTGGCACTCAGGCCTGAGCTGGAACCTGGGACGTGGCAGGTCCTGGTGTGACAGCAGTGACCCGTGGGTGCCCTGCTGGGCTCTCCCTGCTGCTGAGGTGCTTCTCTCTGCTCACAGCGACATCCCCCAGCTCTGGCTCAGACTCCTCTGGGGTTGTTTAAAATCCCTGGAGTTCAAATCGTCCCAGGATGCAGCAGAGAGAAGGGAAGAGGAGGAGCTGGCAGCTCTGGCCCCGAGCACAGCCAGCAGAAGGGTCAGGGCAGTGCAGCCCCTGCTGGGATGGCTCTGACCACTGCCCCGAGCCCCTTCCCCACCCCCAGCCTCCCCACAGCTGCCCCTGCTGCATCCCCTGACAGCCTGGGTGCTGGGAGCTGAAATCTCCCTCCTGCAGAGCTGTCCCCACCTCGGGCAGAGCAGCCTGGGGATGGCACTGCCACACCCCTGGGATGCAGGGGTGACCCTGCCCGGGTGTGCCTGTGGTACCCAGCCCTGCCCAGCCAGGACAGGGGCAGCCCCAGAGGAGTCAGGGCTGGGAAATGAGCCCCAGAGGCTGTGTGCTGCCCCAGCCAGCCAGACACCCCTCCCCAGGTGATCTTACATCCCAGGGAGGTGCTGTCATCCAACAGCAATCAGCAGCTAAACAGCTCCAATTGCCTATGAAATGGAGAAATTCCCAAATGGGAGAGCAATCTGGGAAGCACTTTCTGATGGATGTTTAATGGGAATATTGACTATCTGGGCTTTTCTGCCTAATCAGTGCAGAGGATTTATGTGAATGTTCATTGTTCAGCCCTCGGTGTCATCAGGCAGCTCTGCTTTGATGATGGTGATTGATTCTGCTCTGCTGCTCTGTCTGTAGCAGCTCTGAGCCGGCTCAATTCCCTCCCAGCTCCCTCCCCAAAAAATCAGCTGCCTTTGGGACTTCATAGATTTTTCAGAAGAGCATGACAAAAATCCATCAGCATCATTTTCTCTGGCCTGCTCGTCAGCCTGGCCCCTGAGCTTTGTGCACCAATTCCCACCTGGGGTCCGATATCAGGGCTCAAGGGAGGATCCCTGTGCTGGAATCCCAGCCCGGCTCAGTGCCAGCCCCTCGGTGCTGCTGCACCAGCCAGCCCTCCCTGCTACCAGCAGCTCCTTCTGCTGCCCTGAGCTGCAGCTCCTTCTGCTGCCCTGAGCTGCAGCTCCCAGCCACCCTCTCTCCTCTCACTCCCGTCTGCAGGGCCACAAATCCCCTGACATCGATTTCTGCTCTCCGGAAAGCCGCTCCTTAATCCCCTCTTTGTTAAGCTAAACACACCGAGATCCCGGAGCTCCTGGCAGTAAGCAGGCTTCCAATCCTCTGAGCGTTTTCTGGGCTCTTCCCTCAGCCCTCCCCAGTCACCTGTTGATCCCAGGCTGGGCAGAGCCCCCCGGCAGCCCTGCCAGGAGCAGAGGTGACCCAGCCTCCCCCTCCCACTGAAACATCCCTTGTTTGAAAGGCCAGGGATGCCCCGGGAGCTCCTGTCCAGCCACCGGGGCTTGTGCAACTTCTGCTTCCTGGAGAAGGCTCTGCTGTCCTGTCAGCGTGGCCAGAGCCCACCCAGGAGCTGAGCCCAGGCTCTCGGGGGGTCTGAGACCCCCGTGACAGCTCCTGCCCACTGAGACCACTGCCTGCTCCCTCCCCACAAAGAAACAGCAGAACACCACCTGGAGAAGGATTGCTTGGAGAGAGGGGAGTTGTTCACCAAGGCTGTTTGGAGAAGAAGCGTTCTTGAGGAACTCATCCTTGGGAAGTCAGCAGCTGAAATCTCTCAGAGCCAGAAACAGCAGGCCCACCCACCCCGCAGTCAGGTGAGGTGAGGAGCAGCCTGTGCTGAGCTCCTGTTTGCACTGAGCTGAAGTGGAGCCCTCTCCCCGTTGGCCCCTTGTCCCTGCCACCCCCGGCTGGCACAGGCCCCAGGCAGTCAAACCTCCTGCAAGAGCACATTTCCCTGCCAGGCCTGGCCCTGGCAGCGGGTGAGAGCTCCCAGGAGCTGTCACACGCCAGATGAGACCTCTCCCCAGCACTGCCAAAGCCTCTGCCTCCCTCAGGGTGCCAGGGCTCCCAGCCCTGGGCACACAGCTGCCACCTCCCTGGATCCAAGGGATGAGGGCCAGAGTCTCAGCAGGGAGGGGAGAGGGGGAATTTCTGCTGCAGGAACGTCCCTCCTTGGGTGGGCCAGCTGAACTGGGGACCTGGGCACCAGGGAATGGCTCAAACACGGCCCTCGGCCTGTGCTTGGGCACAGCCACACACGGGGGTGGGCACCAGGCCTCCAGACAGGGACCCTGCGTGGAATCCTGGAATTGTGGAATGGTGGAATCATAGAATCATGGAATCATGGCATCGTGGAAACATGGAATCGTGGAATCGTTGAATTGTGGAATGGTGGAAACATGGAATTGTGGAATGGTGGAATGGTGGAAACATGGAATCATGGAAACATGGAATCGTGGAATCACAGAATTGTGGAATCATGGAATTATGGAATCATGGAATTATGGAATCGTGGAAACATGGAATCATGGAATCACGGAATTGTGGAATCATGGAATTGTGGAATCGTGGAATCATGGAATTATGGAATCATGGAAACATAGAAACAGGGAATCATGGAATCATGGAATCATGGAAACATGGAATCATGGAATCGTGGAATCATGGAATCATGGAATCATGGAAACATAGAAACATGGAATCATGGAATCATGGAAACATGGAATCATGGAATTGTGGAATCATGGAATCATGGAAACATAGAAACATGGAATCATGGAATCATGGAATCATGGAAACATAGAAACATGGAATCATGGAACCGTGGAATCACAGAATTGTGGAATGGTGGAATGGGCTGGGTGGGAAGGGCCCTCAAAGCCCACCCCAGCCATGGCAGGGACACCCCCACTGCCCCAGGCTGCTCCCAGCCCCGGTGCCCAGCCTGGCCCGGGGCACTGCCGTGCCTGGGAAATGCTCTTTATTTCCCAGCCCAGAATCCATGGCAATCCAGCAGGATCCAACGGCCAGAATCCATCTTTCCACCACCTGGATCACTGGTGCTCTTGCTTCCTGATTTTCAAAGGAAAATCAGCTCCAAAGTGAGGGCTCACAGGTCAGGTTTTGGCACTCAGGAACAGCCTTTAAACTGCTGCCAGCTCCTCTCGGGCACTGGGGAGCCACCAGCACCCCCAGGAGAGATGGGCAGGGCTGCAGAGAGGAGGAGCTCAGGCTGGGATCACTCACCTGGCTCCTGGAGATCTCCCCCAGGTGGAAGTGTCCTGCCCATGGCAGGGGATGGGGCCTGGACGGTGTTTGAGGTCCCTTCCAGCCCAGCCAGGCCATGAATCTGTGGAATGTCCCACTGGGGGTGTGGGGTGGGCTCAGCAGTGATGGAACCTTCCCCATATCCCCCTCCCTGCTGGGACAGGACCCCTTCTCCTGCCTGGGGCTGAGCAGGAGCCAGGCAAATCTTCCCAGACTGAGGATTTTCCTCTCCTCAGCGACTGGATTTGGGAAGGAGTTAAAAAACATGGCTCTGGCTCAGGCTGCCCATGTGATTTTTTAACAAGTTTTATCAGGCCAGAGATTTCAAAGAGCTCAGTTCCTGTTAGAAACACCAAAAAAGAAAAAAAAAAAAAAGGAGCCAGATTTGTTCCTGACCACGAGGCATCTGGCAAGTCCTGCTGTGACATGAAGAGCCAGACCTTCAAAGGGGCTGGTGGAGATCCAGCCCTGCCTCACCCCAGGGCCTCTCTCCCTTCATCCAAAAGGAGAAAGCAGCCTCAGATCACCGAGGTGTTCTGAGGCCAGAGTCACAAATATCCCCTGCAAGCCTCGTCAGGGGAGGGAGGGAAGGCAGATCAGAGGTTTGGCTGGACAGATGGAGAGATTTTCCACTTCTCTCTTACAATCCTCCTAGCAATGGCGAAAGGATTGTGCTCTGAGCGGGAAATACTGAAAGAAATATCCCCCCCAGCATTCTCCTTTGGGTTCTGGGACAAAGCCTGCCCTGAGCACAGCCCCAGCAGCCAGCCCGTGGTGCCAGCAGTGCCCAGCACTTCCCAAGGAACCTCCCCAGTCCCCTTCAGTCCCTGTGCCTCCCCCCTGCTGGAACCCAGCTCAGGGGGTTCCTGCTGGAACCCAGCTCAGGGGGCTCCTGCTGGAACCCAGCTCAGGGGGCTCCTGCTGGAACCCAGCTCAGGGGGTTCCTGCTGGAACCCAGCTCAGGGGGCTCCTGCTGCTGGAACCCAGCTCAGGGGGCTCCTGCTGCTGGAACCCAGCTCAGGGGGTTCCTGCTGCTGGAACCCAGCTCAGGGGGCTCCTGCTGCTGGAACCCAGCTCAGGGGGCTCCTGCTGGAACCCAGCTCAGGGGGCTCCTGCTGCTGGGACCCAGCTCAGGGGGCTCCTGCTGCTGGAACCCAGCTCAGGGGGTTCCTGCTGCTGGAACCCAGCTCAGGGGGCTCCTGCTGGAACCCAGCTCAGGGGGCTCCTGCTGCTGGAACCCAGCTCAGGGGGCTCCTGCTGGAACCCAGCTCAGGGGGTTCCTGCTGGAACCCAGCTCAGGGGGCTCCTGCTGCTGGAACCCAGCTCAGGGGGCTCCTGCTGGAACCCAGCTCAGGGGGCTCCTGCTGCTGGAACCCAGCTCAGGGGGTTCCTGCTGGAACCCAGCTCAGGGGGCTCCTGCTGGAACCCAGCTCAGGGGGCTCCTGCTGCTGGAACCCAGCTCAGGGGGTTCCTGCTGGAACCCAGCTCAGGGGGCTCCTGCTGGAACCCAGCTCAGGGGGCTCCTGCTGCTGGAACCCAGCTCAGGGGGTTCCTGCTGCTGGAACCCAGCTCAGGGGGCTCCTGCTGGAACCCAGCTCAGGGGGCTCCTGCTGCTGGAACCCAGCTCAGGGGGCTCCTGCTGCTGGAACCCAGCTCAGGGGGCTCCTGCTGGAACCCAGCTCAGGGGGCTCCTGCTGCTGGAACCCAGCTCAGGGGGCTCCTGCTGGAACCCAGCTCAGGGGGCTCCTGCTGCTGGAACCCAGCTCAGGGGGCTCCTGCTGGAACCCAGCTCAGGGGGTTCCTGCTGGAACCCAGCTCAGGGGGCTCCTGCTGGAACCCAGCTCAGGGGGCTCCTGCTGGAACCCAGCTCAGGGGGCTCCTGCTGCTGGAACCCAGCTCAGGGGGTTCCTGCTGCTGGAACCCAGCTCAGGGGGTTCCTGCTGCTGGAACCCAGCTCAGGGGGTTCCTGCTGGAACCCAGCTCAGGGGGTTCCTGCTGCTGGAACCCAGCTCAGGGGGTTCCTGCTGCTGGAACCCAGCTCAGGGGGCTCCTGCTGCTGGAACCCAGCTCAGGGGGCTCCTGCTGGAACCCAGCTCAGGGGGCTCCTGCTGGAACCCAGCTCAGGGGGTTCCTGCTGCTGGAACCCAGCTCAGGGGGCTCCTGCTGGAACCCAGCTCAGGGAGTTCCTGCTGGAACCCAGCTCAGGGGGCTCCTGCTGGAACCCAGCTCAGGGGGCTCCTGCTGCTGGAACCCAGCTCAGGGGGTTCCTGCTGCTGGAACCCAGCTCAGGGGGCTCCTGCTGGTGGGACCTCCCCAGGGAGACTTTGGTCCTGACATGGTCGAGTCAGCTCCAGGGCAGGACAGAGCAGCCCTTGGGCAGCAGGAGCTCATCCCACAGCGCGCTGAGACCGCTCCTCTGGCTGAGTGGGACGGAAGAGGAGAGGACCTGGCTCCCAAAGCAAAGCATTGCCCTGCCAGGACCCTCCTGAGCTGAGCCTGGGGCTGATGGAGAGTGCAAGAGTGGCCAAAACCCACCCTGTGTCCGAGATCTGCTGGTGAGCTGTCATGTCACAAGTGAAAAGCTGCTTTAATCCATTTTTAAAGAATTGCTGAGAGGCCCAAGGAGCTGATCTGTGCTGTGGGAACAGGGATTTTGCACCCAGAGCAGGTGCAGATGCCTGAGTTCAGACCTCCCAACACTGCCCACGACAGAGCTCACCTGCAGCAGCTTCAACTCTGCAAAGCTCCAGCCAGAGAGTCCAGAATCCCCACCCGGGGTGCTTTACCTGGGATTGAGCTCAGCCAAGGAGCTGTTCAGCTGTTTGCAGGGCCAGGTTAAAGGAAAAGCTCCTGGATTGCCCGGATCCATCGGTTTGTGGTGAGGCTTTTGTTCTGGAAATTCTCTCTCTGCTGCTCTGCCCCGGGGAGGGAAGAGGGAGCAGCAGGGTGGGCTCAGCTGGGGGGGTTTGCTGGGTTTGCTGGGGTTTGCTGGGGTTTGCTGGGGTTTGCTGGGGTTTGCTGGGTTTGCTGGGGTTTGCTGGGGTTTGCTGGGGTTTGCTGGGTTTGCTGGGGTTTGCTGGGGGGCTGCAGTGCCAGCCCTGCCCAGGTCTGTGCTCTGCAGCCTCAGCTGTTTCACCTGCTGCTTGGGGCAGGTTCTGTTCCAGCTGGAAGGGCAGGGGGTCCTGTGGTGTTTGTGACCCCCCTGCTGGCCCGGGGCTGCTCCTCTCCCGGCCCTGCAGGGCTGCAGCTTTCAATGCCACACCCGGGGCTGGCTCTGGGCAGGGCTGGAACGGCTTTGTCCTCTCTCAGCTGGCTGGGGCAGGAACGGGGAGCCGGCCGTGCCTGGGTGGGGTTTGTGGCCAGCTGGGAGGTGCCCTGGGACCCCGGGCACAGGGGGTGTGGGTGTCCCTGCCCTGCCCAAACCCTGCCAGCACCTGCTGCTGGATTTCCTCCAGGTCACCTCCTGTCCCTGTGTCCCTGGCACGGGGCTGTTCCCAGGCTGCTCTGCCACCCCTGTCTGCCAGGCTCTGCTTTGGGTTCTTCCACTCGCTCTGCATCCATCCAGAGGTGTGGAGCTCAAAGCTGCTGCTGCTTTGGTGCCCCCAGCCCCTGGTTTGTGTCTCAGTCCCACCCCTGCAGCGTTTCACTGCCCTGGTACCCACGGCAGCTGTGCCTGCCCCACCCGGGCAGTGCCCCAGGCCAGGCTGGACACCTGGAGCAGCCCGGGATGGTGGGAGGGGTCCCTGCCAGGCAGGGGTGGCACTGGGGAGCTTTCAGCCCTTCCAGCTCAAACCATTCTGGGATTTGGGGATTCAGCTTCCAGCCCTGCACATCCCCTGCCTGCTCTGCTGAGCAGGGATAAGAGTTTTGCCAAAGCCTGCTGAATATTTCTCCTAAGCCTTCAGCATCCTGACACTCACACCACCATTATTTATGCTGCAGAGTGGAAAGGCAGGCAGGATTTTAATGGAAACATCCTCTAATCCATCTGCAGGAGCACTTCCAGCTCTGTGCTCCTCGGCAGCCCAGCCCTCCCCAGCCCGGCACCTCCCACGCCGAGGCTGGCAGCCAGGAGAGCTCTCCGGGATGGCCAAGTGCCAGCGAGGAGGGTCTGGGATGGGAGCAGGGAGGGAAAACTGCTGCTGTCAGGGGCGGTGGGGCTGCCCTGCCCCTGCTCAGCACAGCCACACCCTCAGGTGAGCCCGGGGCCGGGGGCTGCTGCCCTGCCAGGGTGACCCCTGCCCCCCCAGGGTGACCCCTGCCCCCCCCAGAGTGACCCCTGCCCTGCCAGGGTGACCCCTGCCCTGCCAGGGTGACCCCTGCCCCCCCAGGGTAACCCCTGCTCCCCCAGGGTGACCCCTGCCCCCCAGAGTGACCCCTGCCCTGCCAGGGTGACCCCTGCCCCCCCAGGGTAACCCCTGCTCCCCCAGGGTGACCCCTGCCCCCGCAGGGTGACCCCTGCCCGCCAGGGTGACCCCTGCCCCCCCAGGGTGACCTCTGCCCCCCCCAGGGTGACCCCTGCCCCCCCAGGGTGACCCCTGCCCTGCCAGGGTGACCCCTGCCCCCCAGGATGACCCCTGCCCTGCCAGAGTGACCCCTGCCTGCCAGGGTGACCCCTGCCCTGCCAGGGTGACCCCTGCCCCCCAGGATGACCCCTGCCCCCCAGGGTAACCCTGCCCCCCAGAGTGACCCCTGCCCTGCCAGGGTGACCCCTGCCCTGCCAGGGTAACCCCTGCCCCCCAGAGTGACCCCTGCCCGGCCAGGGTGACCCCTGCCCTGCCAGGGTAACCCCTGCCCCCCAGAGTGACCCCTGCCCTGCCAGGATGACCCCTGCCCTGCCAGGGTAACCCCTGCCCCCCAGAGTGACCCCTGCCCTGCCAGGGTGACCCCTGCCCCCCAGAGTGATCCCTGCCCCCCCAGGCGTGGGCAGCCCCCGGGGTAGGACAGCAGGACCCACGGTGTCTGTGGAGACGCAGGGCTGGGGCAGCGTGGCCCCGCTGCCCCGGGATGCAGGATGGGAGGTGCTCGGGAAGGGAGGTGCTCGGGATGGGAGATGCTCGGGGTGGGAGATGCTCGGGATGGGAGGTGCTCGGGATGGGAGGTGCTCGGGATGCAGGGGCTGCATTTCCATTCCCAGCCGGGAATCCGGAGATGTTCGGTCCGGGAGAGCCCAGAGTTACCCAGCCTGTGAGCAGAGCCCCGGGTGGTGCAGGCAGCCGTCCCTGCAGGGCAATCGAGCGACTCTCACCGAGTTTTAGCCCTTCAGGACTAAAGAGAGCCCTGCCCTTGGTCAGGTCCCAGCTCTGCCCAGCACGGGGGGAATCTCCTCTTCCCGGGATGCCAGGGAGCAGAGTCCCAGAGCCCGCTGAGGGAAACAGCAACTGAACGAGTGCTGAAACTCATTTCCTGTGCCCTGCAAGGAACTGGAATTGCCAGGGGGCTGTGGGGAAGCAGGACAGGATTCCTTTGTGAGAGGAGGGGTTTGGGAGCAGCCGGTCAGCAGCCCGGCAGTTCCACCCGGGGCCAGCAGTCCCTGTCCTTCAGAGCTCTCCCTGGATGGAGAAGGAGTCACTTAAAACAACATTAGGGCAGCGACAACAGCACCGATTTGCCTGATGAAGCCTTTATCCCAATCCTGATAGGAGCTGACAATTGGTGTCACCCCGAGTTAGCAGCTCTGAGCTGCAGCCCAGGTCCTGCTGGGAGGGCCGAGCTGCAGCTCCTGGGGGGATTTCACTGCGCTGGGAGCTTGTGCAAAACACAGAAACTCTGCTTTCCCAGAGCTTCCCAGAGTTTTCTCCTGCTTCTTCCGAGTCCCTGGCAGAAGAACTGGGCATTGGGCAGGAATTGTTCCCTGGCAGGGTGGGCAGGGGCTGGGCTGGGATTCCCAGAGCAGCTGTGGCTGCCCCTGGATCCCTGGCAGTGCCCCAGGCCAGGCTGGAGTGGCTGGGAGCACCTGGGGCAGTGGGAGGTGTCCCTGCCAGGGCAGGGGTGGGATTAAATTGTCCCCAGGGCCCTTTGGAACCCGAACCTTCCCGAGATTCGGTGGAAAGCCGGGTGGATGTGCATCCATGGGGGCACAGAGGGAACACGGGAGGGAGCTGCTGTGCCCAGGGAGCCCTGCAGGTTCCTGTGCTGTGGAGCACGGCGCTGCTCGTGTTCTCCTCGCAGCTCCGTGTGCCTGGCAGCTCTGATAACTGCAGGTATTTACAGCTGCCGTCCCTCCGGCTCAGCTCCTTTCACCGCCATCCATCCCCGGGCGGGTGACAGCCGAAAGTGGGTCAGATTCGTCTGAGTGCGGACAAATGAATCCTGCTCCGAGTGCCAGCTCGTGTCATGTGCAATTCCCCCTCGGGGCGCGGTGCCGGGAGCGGAGCGGCGTGTGCAGCTGCAGACAGCGGCGGGCACCGCTCCCTTCGATCCGCTTCTCCTGGCTGTCGCTGCAGTGTCACAGACGGGCAGCGGCACCGGGGAGCTGCCCTGCCTGATGCCCACGGGCACAAAAGCCTCGCAGCTCTGCGGGGTTCCAGCCCGGTGACAGCGGGGTGACACCCGAAGGGCTCACAGAGCCTGGGGGGCGGCCCCTGCTCCGCACGGCCCCGGCTGCACCTCGTCCCTCCTGCCTGGGAGGAGCCCGGGCGTGCCAGGGCAGCTGGGAGTTACCAAAGCAGAGTTATCAAATCAGAGTTATCACAGCAGAGTTACCAAAGCAGAGTTACCAAATCAGAGTTACCAAATCAGAGTTATCACAGCAGAGTTATCACAGCAGAGTTACCAGATCAGAGTTACCAAAGCAGAGTTATCACAGCAGAGTTACCACAGCAGAGTTACCAAAGCAGAGTTACCAGATCAGAGTTATCACAGCAGAGTTACCAAAGCAGAGTTATCACAGCAGAGTTATCACAGCAGAGTTACCAAATCAGAGTTACCAAAGCAGAGTTATCACAGCAGAGTTATCACAGCAGAGTTATCACAGCAGAGTTATCACAGCAGAGTTATCAATCAAAGCAGTGATCTGGGTAGGAAGGGCAGCCTGGGCTGTGGGGTCAGGACTGGTTGGGCTCTGAGGTCCCTTCTGACCCTGACCCGTGTGGGTTTCTGGCTCTGTGACCTTTCCAGCTCATCCTGACACCAGCAGGGCAGGGCAGGGATGTGGGAGGCTCAGCCAGAGCCAGCAGCCTGTGCCACCTGCCCAGGTGCAGCAGGGAGGGGACACGGCCACCCTGAGCCCCTGCAGGGCTGGGACACCCCGGGGGTGCAGAGCAGAGCAGCCTTTGCCAGAGCTGCCCCAGGGTGTCCCAGCCCAGGGCAGGAACAGAGGCAGGAGAGGCACCGGGGCCAGGCAGGGCCAGGCAGGGCCAGGCAGGGCCAGGCGGGGCCAGGCAGGGCCAGGCAGGGCCAGGCAGGGCCGGCAGGGAGGGAGGGCTGGCTCCTGTCCCACCCCGGGCAGGGGCTGCTCCTTGCACCTCACACCTCCCGAGGCACAGGGGGCTGCAGCCCTGCTTGGTGCCTGAGATGTTTTGATTTTCTGAAACTCTTTTCCCAGAGAGTTTTCTGTCAACAAGAGACACGTTTTTCTAACAGTAACATTTGTTTACATTCCTGTCCCTAGGAGGGACTTCTTGATGTCCCTCTGCTCTGACCAATGTGATTGAAGAAGTTTGTCTTTCTTTCACCAATTGAGTTGTTCTCTGTAGAACAGCATAAAAGGGAAGAAATTGCTGGAAATAAACGGAGTCACTGTCACCTTCTGAGTCAGAGTCTGTGTCGTTGTGGTCTTTAACACTGCAGAGCTCCCCTCACACCTGTGCCTCACCCCTGGGCAGGGGGAGCAGCAGCAGCATTGCTCCCATCACCCTGCACAGCCCCCAGGGCTGGTGAATGTCCCCCCTTGGCCTGTGCTCTGCTGCAGCACCCACAGCTCTGTCCTGCAGCTCTCCCACCCCTGCAGCACCCACAGCTCTGCAGCACCCACAGCTCTGCCCTGCAGCACCCACAGCTCTGTCCTGCAGCTCTCCCACCCCTGCAGCACCCACAGCTCTGCAGCACCCACAGCTCTGTCCTGCAGCACCCACAGCTCTGCCCTGCAGCTCTCCCAGCCCTGCAGCTCTCCCAGCCCTGCTCAGCCCCGGGCCAAGGGCACAGCACCAGGGCTGATGTTTGCTGTGACATTTGCATTTCCCTGCCTGTGGAGACTGAGAAGCGACCAGCAGGGATGGAATCGTGCTGGTGGGCTGCTCCTGCAGAAAGGCCTGAGCTCTTTGCACAGTCTGCCTCTAAAGGCTCCGTGGGAGGCACGGTGGGATTGGCACAGGGGACTGGACAGCTCCTGCTCACTCCCCAGGGATGTGATGATCTGGGTTTGCATCTCTGCTGCCCAGGAGACCCCTCCAGGTTCACTGTGGGTTTTCTCTGAAGTGCCCCTCAGTCAGTGCAGGGGATGGTGCTGTGCAGGGCAGCGTTGCTCACCAGGGTTTGGTGGCAGCTGCTCTCTCCTCTGCCCTGAGCTCTCCTCTGCTGCCATGGAGCTGTTGCTGTAATTGCAGGAAGGAGTTGTCATCATGTGTCCTCTTCAGGGTGCACAAAGCAGCCCTGATGCTGCTCCATCTCCATCTCCATCCCTGATCTGGGGTTTAGGGAGTGAGCAGGGCTGCACCCCAGTCCTGACGAGGTCTGCTCACTAAATAAGGCCAAGAAGAACCCCCAATCCAGGTGTCCCTGCCCATGGCAGGGTGGAATGGGGTGATCTTTAGGGTCTCCTCCAACCCAAACCACTCTGGGGTTCTGTGATTTTCAGAACATTCCCAGTCCCCCTCAGCTCTCAGTGCTCCTCTCATGAACAGTCTGGGCACCTCCAGAGAGCTTTTAAATGCAATTTGTTTTCCCTTCAGAGGAAGCCAGGACTGAGTGTTGGAAGGAGAGGGGAAGGTTGGGGAGGAGCAGGAGGTGCATCCCGAACAAATCCCCGCTGGCTCTGCTCCTTGTGTGGAACTGGGCTGCATCTGTCACATCTGATTAGATTGTGTTGGCCTTTTTTATCTCCCTGATGCGTGCTATGATTCTCCTGGTTTTATGTGACATTTCCTTGGCAATAGAACTGCTTGGATTAGACATTCAGAGTGCTTCCCTGGCCATAAACCACCCAAATTGCAAAGGGTATTTATTTGCACAGTTATGTTCTGCTTTGTCTTTTTGTTTGTTTTTAATGTTGCCTTTTTGATGATATTTTTTTGTGTGCTGGTGCTGCTTGCAAAGAGGTTCCATGTGGCTTTTTGCACTAACAAATACCAGAGCTACATTCAGAGCAGGGCTCCCAAGTTTGTGCTGGGGCAAGGACAGACTGGGACCCTGGAGCTCCAGGAGCTGTGTCTCCCTTCCTTGGCCTGGTGTCAATAAATCAGCAAATCCACAGAGCCCTTTCAGAGAGCCATGGAATGGCTTTGGAGGGACCTGAAAATCACCATGGGCAGGGACACCTTGCCTGGACCAGGTGTCCCTGGTGGGGCAGCCACAGGTGCTCTGTGCCAGGGCCTTTCAGGTCAGAACGTTCAGGGGAGGCAAAAATCCCACCCCAGGTGAGCATTACCCACCCTGACTTTGCTGCAAGGACCCTGGGCTCTGTCTTGACTCGGAAAAACCTGCTGGGAATGGTGACAGGCATGGAGACCAGGGGCTGGTGTTCCCCAGGCTGGGACATCTCCATGGGACATCTCCAGGGGCTGGTGTTCCCAGGCTGGGACATCTCCAGGGGACATCTCCAGGGGCTGGTGTTCCCAGGCTGGGACATCTCCAGGGGACATCTCCAGGGGCTGGTGTTCCCAGGCTGGGACATCTCCAGGGGACATCTCCAGGGGCTGGTGTTCCCAGGCTGGGACATCTCCAGGGGCTGGTGTTCCCAGGCTGGGACATCTCCAGGGGACATCTCCAGGGGCTGGTGTTCCCAGGCTGGGACATCTCCAGGGGCTGGTGTTCCCAGGCTGGGACATCTCCAGGGGCTGGTGTTCCCCAGGCTGGGACATCTCCAGGGGCTGGTGTTCCCCAAGCTGTGGTAGCTTCACGACTCACCAGTCCCAGACTGCTGGATCTCCAGGACGTTCCATGGTTCCCCACAGCTCCAGACTGCTGGATCTCCAGGACACTCCATGGTTCCCCACAGCTCCAGACTGCTGGATCTCCAGGACATTCCATGGTTCCCCACAGCTCCAGACTGTTTGCTCTCCAGAACATTCCATGGTTCCCCACAGCTCCAGACTGCTGGATCTCCAGGACACTCCATGGTTCCCCACAGTTCCAGACTGTTTGCTCTCCAGAACATTCCATGGTTCCCCACAGCTCCAGACTGTTTGCTCTCCAGAACATTCCATGGTTCCCCACAGCTCCAGACTGCTGGATCTCCAGGACATTCCATGGTTCCCCACAGTCCCTGGCCAGCCCTGCCCCTGCCCTGCCTAGGGAGACCTGGAGCTGCAGCTGGGAGGTGTCACCTGGGTTTGGACACTGGCAGGGGAGTGACAACAGGCAGGGGCTGGACAGGGACAGCAGGGACAGGGACAGCAGGGACAGGGCCAGCAGGGACAGGGCCAGCAGGGACAGGGACAGCAGGGACAGGGACTGCAAGGACAGGAACTTCAGGGACACCGACAGCAGGGACAGGGACAGCAGGGACAGCGACAGGGACAGGGACAAGGGCAGGGCAGCAGGGACAGGAGGACCAGGCTGGGCAGGGAAGGAGCTGCAGGTGAATTTGCAGTTCACCACATCCCTGCAGTGGTGCAGAACAGCAGGCAAAGCCTGTGGCTGCCCAGGTCCTGCTCCCACACAGGCCTGAAATGAATCTTCTGCCCCAGGACCAAATGTAACTTGAATTTTCTGCCCCAGGACCGAATCTACCTCGGATTTTCTGCTCCAGGACCGAATCTACCTCGGATTTTCTGCCCCAGGACCAAATCTACCTCGGATTTTCTGTCCCAGGATTGAATCTACCTCGGATTTTCTGCTCCAGGACCAAATGTAACTCAGATTTTCTGTCCCAGGACCGAATGTAACTCGGATTTTCTGCCCCAGGACTGAATGTAACTTGGATTTTCTGCCCCCCAGGACTGAACACCCCTGCTGCAGCTCCAGGATGAGCAAGGCAAGGGAAATTGCAGCACTTGCCCTTGCCAAGCCCCCTCCTGAGCCCTGCCTGGCTCTGAGCTCAGCACACGGGGCTCTGCAGTGGATGTTGTGGGTGAGTTTCTGAAGTGACATTTCACAGGCAGCATTTTTTCCACCTAACAAATTCTTTGCCTTTGTATGGCCCTGAAGGCTGCAGAGTGCTCTTGTCATCCCAGGGAGGTTCCAGCTTCCCAGGCTGCACCCCCAGCCCCCCTGCTGCCCCTGGGGCTGCAGAGCTGGAGGGGCTGGGCCAGGGGTGAGCACCTGGAGCTGTCCTCAGCCAAGGCTGATCAGCCTGGTGATCAGGCTGGAGATAAGGCTGCTGATCAGGCTGGTGATAAGGCTGCTGATAAGGCTGGTGATGATCAGGCTGGGCTCACCGGCTCAGGGCAGCCTGAAAGCCACATCTGGCATTTCCCAGCCCAGTTCTGCTGGCCTGGAGCCAGAGGAGGCTCCTAAAACAGGAGCTCAAAGGAGAGGACAAAGGCTGGAGCACAGGGTGTGGGGCAGAGCTGTGGGGATGCTCCTGATCCATTTTCCTGTCCTGGCTGTCCCCAGGCTGGCTGTGGGGAGAGAGCAGCAATGCAGGTCCTGGCTGTCCCAGGCTGGCTGTGGGGAGGGAGCAGCAATCCAGGTCCTGGCTGTCCCAGGCTGGCTGTGGGGAGGGAGCAGCAATCCAGGTCCTGGCTGTCCCCAGGCTGGCTGTGGGGAGGGAGCAGCAATCCAGGTCCTGGCTGTCCCCAGGCTGGCTGTGGGGAGGGAGCAGCAATGCAGGTCCTGGCTGTCCCCAGGCTGGCTGTGGGGAGGGAGCAGCAGCCCAGGATGTCCCAGCCCCAGCCAGGGGATGCAGCCCTCCCTGCTAGCCCAGGGCTGTGGCACATTTGCATTTAGATGGAACAGTTATGAGCTCAAACAGCCTTTTGTCAGCACAGCTGCTGCCCACAGCTGCTCCTGGACGGAGAAAGGTCCCTTCTGGTGGTCACACGTCGGGCACTGCAGCCCTGGGGTGCCTCCCCCTGCATCCCAGTGACAGCCTGGGCTGGAGGTGCCAGAAGCACAGAACTCCCGTGGGGTTTCCCTTTCCCCACTGCAGCCTCGGCTCTGGCAGGGGGGTGGGAGGGGAGGCTCTGCCCAGCCCCTGCCCAGGAGCATTTCTGTCTGAGGGGTGCCCAGGCCAGGGCTGAGCGTGACCCAGGGCAGGGGAGGTGCTGAACAGCATCCACAGGGGCTACAGAGGGGCAAAGCCCCCATGGTCTGTGGGCACAGGGTGCTTTGGAACCCTGGGGACAATTAAATTCCACCCCAGCCATGGCAGGGACACCTCCCACTGCCCCAGGTGCTCCCAGCCCCATCCAGCCTGGCCTTGGGCACTGCCAGGGATCCAGGGGCAGCCACAGCTGCTCTGGGCACCCTGTGCCCCCTCCCAGCCAGGAATTCCTGCCCCAGGTCCCCTCTGACCCTGCAGTGGAGCCATTCCTGTCCCTCCAGGCCCCTCCAGGTTTCCTGTGCTGCTGCAATCCCCCCCAGCTCTCTCCCTGCAGGGACCCCTCAGCTCACACCCCCCGGGCATCCCAAGCCCTGGCTGAAGCCCCTGAGCCTGGCAGGGGTGCAGCTGAGCCTGGCTGTGCCCCCGGGGCAGCAGAACCCCCCAGCTTCCCTGGGCCCCTCCCAGCAGATTCCAGCCCAGCTCCTGCTCCCAGAGCTGCCGGGGGATCTGGGGCTGAACCTCTCCTGCTTGGGACGGAAGGGAAATACAACGATCACTCTAAACACATCTTGTAGGGTCACAGAACTGCCCAGCTCGGAAAAGGCTTCACAGATTGAGTCCAACCATTCAGTGCCGGGACACTGCAGCACCGAGAGCCCTTGTGCAGGCCCTGGGGGTGACACTGTGACACTGGGACACTGTGACACTGTGACACTGACACTGGGACACTGGGACACTGTGACACTGTGACACTGGGACACTGTGACACTGGGACACTGGGACACTGGGACACTGTGACACTGTGACACTGACACTGGGACACTGTGACACTGTGACACTGTGACACTGGGACACTGGGACACTGGGACACTGGGACACTGTGACACTGTGACACTGTGACACTGGGACACTGGGACACTGGGACACTGGGACACTGTGACACTGTGACACTGTGACACTGGGACACTGTGACACTGTGACACTGACACTGGGACACTGGGACACTGTGACACTGTGACACTGTGACACTGGGACACTGGGACACTGGGACACTGTGACACTGACACTGGGACACTGTGACACTGGGACACTGGGACACTGGGACACTGGGACACTGGGACACTGTGACACTGTGACACTGTGACACTGGGACACTGGGACACTGGGACACTGTGACACTGTGACATGGGTGACACTGACACTGTGACACTGGGACACGGGTGACACTGTGACACTGGGACACTGTGACACTGTGACACTGGGACACTGTGACATGGGTGACACTGTGACACTGGGACATTGTGACACTGTGACATGGGTGACACTGTGACACTGTGACACTGGGACACGGGTGACACTGTGACACTGGGACACTGGGACACTGTGACACTGGGACACTGGGACACTGTGACACTGTGACATGGGTGACACTGTGACACTGTGACACTGTGACACTGGGACACGGGTGACACTGTGACACAGGTGACACTGAGACATGGGTGACACTGACACTGGTGACACTGTGACACTGGGACACTGGGACACAGGTGACACTGAGACATGGGTGACACTGACACTGTGACACTGTGACATGGGTAACACTGTGACACTGGGACACTGTGCCATGGGTGACACTGACACTGTGACACTGTGACACTGTGACACAGGTGACACTGTGCCATGGGTGACACTGTGACACTGTGACACTGTGACACTGTGACACTGTGACACAGGTGACACTGTGCCATGGGTGACACTGTGACACTGTGACACTGGGACACTGTGCCATGGGTGACACTGACACTGTGACACTGTGACACTGTGACACAGGTGACACTGTGCCATGGGTGACACTGTGACACTGTGACACTGTGACACTGTGACACAGGTGACACTGTGCCATGGGTGACACTGTGACACTGTGACACTGGGACACTGTGCCATGGGTGACACGGGTGACACTGTGACACTGTGATACGGGTGACACTGTGACACTGTGACACTGTGACACTGACACTGGTGACACTGTGACACTGTGACACTGTGACACAGGTGACACTGTGACATGGGTGACACTGTGACATGGGTGACACTGACACTGTGACACTGTGACACAGAGACAGCCCCACAAGGGCAGCTCAGCCCCCCAGCCAGCACGTCCCTCCCGTGGTGCCAGGCCCATGAATTCCCGTTTCTCCTGAGGTGTGCAGAGGTTCCAGGCAGCTCTGGGGCTCCTCAGGGCTCCGGGATCATCGTCCTGATCCCAACCAGCCAACCCACTGGGGCTGAAGGGTTTCCTGGGAACCAGCTCGGGGCGGTCAGTGGGCATGGGGAGCTCCCCCTGCCCAGCCCTGCAGCTGGGATGGGACAACAGCCAAGGATCCAACACGGGAGGTGAGCAGGGACACCAACCCTGCCCCCTGCAGACCCACTGCTGCTTTGTTTACCAACTCATTTGAAACCTAATATTAACCAGTATTAGGCTCTTGACAGGGATGGGTTTTTCCCCTTCAGTGGTGAAATTGGATGTGAATTTTGAATTTTCCAGTCGATTGAGCAAGCTAAGCACTGGTGATGCAACAGGCCCTGGAACGTGTGTGTGCTTTATTCCATTTTTCCTTGAGGGATCTGTATCAGAACAGACACAAGGAAAAGATGAAAAGAACGGGAGATACTGTAAATTACAGGGTCAGTCCTTGGGGGACTCTGAAATCCTTCCCAGGCTGTTTTCCTTTGCATCCTGGGGCTTATCCCAGGGTCCTCCCTAAGCAGTGATCTTCCTATCAGGAATAAAACCTGAATGGGGATAAAACCTGTCAGCTTTGAAGGCTGAAAGGAAAAAGGGTTCAGGCAGAACTGGAGGAGCAGAGTTGGTTGGAAACGGGACCCCTGCTCAGCAGCAAACACCAGGAAATGGCCATGCTGGGGTGGAGATTTCAGTCCTTCCCGTGGAACCAGGAGTCCTGGGACAGGTTTGGGAGTTCAGGAGCAATTCTGGAAATCCTGGGTTTAGGAGGGATCGTGGCAGACCTGGAGCTCAGACCTGAACTGGGGCAGCCCAGAAAAACCCTCGCCAAAAATTCACCTCTTTGGGCACTTTCCATGGAGCCAGCCCAGGAGCCTTCAGCACTGGGGGATGTTTCCCGTGACAAACCCCCTGGAGCACCAACCCCAGCAGCCCCAGGATGAGGAGCAACTGCAGGTCAGGTCCTTCCCTGCCACTCCAGAGCCCCCAGCAGCACAAATCCAGCGGGACAGTGCCGAGTTCCAGCCAGCCCTGCTCCCAGCAGCCTCTCAATCTGCATTTGGGGAGCTCCAGCCAGCCCTGCTCCCTGCAGCCCCTAAATCTGCATTTGGGGAGCTCCAGCCAGCCCTGCTCCCTGCAGCCTCTCAATCTGCATTTGGGGAGCTCCAGCCAGCCCTGCTCCCAGCAGCCCCTAAATCTGCATTTGGGCAGTGGGGTTTATGTGCCATATGCTCCCTCTTGACAGGGTGTGTTTGATGTGAGGAAGGATTTGCATCAGGAGCACCCCGGGGAGCAGCAGATGGGCACGAGCAGCAGGGTGGGAGCAGCGGGGCTGCCAGCTCCTCACCCTGCACAGGGCTGCCAGCTCCTCACCCTGCACAGGAGCACCAGGGCTGGCAGCTCCTCACCCTGCACAGAGCTGGCAGCTCCTCACCCTGCACAGGGCTGCCAGCTCCTCACCCTGCACAGGAGCACCAGGGCTGGCAGCTCCTCACCCTGCACTCCTGCACAGAGCTCACTCACTCCTCACCCTGCACGGGGCTCACTCCTCCTCAGCCTGGGGCTGTTCCCAGCCCAAACCTGAGCCAGGTGTGACTGGCACCGACTGAGAGTGCAGCAAATCCCCTTCCTCTTCCCAGAGCAGTGTGACTGTTCCCTGGCCCGAGCTCTGCTTCCCGGGGGGTAGGTCCAAGTGCTCCCCATCCACGGCTTTGGGATGTTCTTACAGCAGACAGGGACCGAGTGCCTGTATTTAACCTGAATTTTGGTGCCCAGAGAACAGTTCTGACTGAAATGCTGCCCTCATTTCTTTCTGTCCTCATGGCAGAACGGAGATTTCAGGGTTTCCAGTCTCCCCAGTTCCCTCCTGCCCCACTCTGGCCGTTCGGGGTGCGCTCCCAGCTCAGACCCTTTTCCCCTCCCGGGGCTGACAATGAACCACCCGTGCGTTCCGGGCTCTCACTGCCCACACCCCTTCCCGGGACCCAGCTGTGGTGCCAGATCAGGTTTGTGTCCCGCAGCTGCCGCCGTGCCCAGGGACCCTGAGTCACAGCCCATGTGCTCCTGCAGCGTTCGGCCGGGGTTTGCAGGAGCAGCCCCGCTCGGAGCCGGGCTGCAGCAGGGACACGCTCATCCCCCAGCTCACACGGGCTGTCAGAATTTTATTAAACCCCCGACAAGCCTGACACCTTGGTGACAGAATGTAATTTCCCTAACCAAGTGTCTTGACACCAAAAATTAGGCCAAATTGCATTATTTTAAAGGAGCAGATGGGAATGCTAAACATTTGCCCAGGGAAAAGCTGGGGCTGCCACAGTCCCAGGGAAAAGCTGGGGCTGCCAGAGTCCCGGGAAAAGCTGGGGATGCCAGAGTCCCAGGGAAAGCTGGGGCTGCCACAGTCCCAGGGAAAAGCTGGGGCTGCCAGAGTCCCGGGAAAAGCTGGGGCTGCCACAATCCCGGGAAAAGCTGGGGCTGCCAGAGTCCCGGGAAAAGCTGGGGCTGCCAGAGTCCCAGGGAAAGCTGGGGATGCCACAGTCCCAGGGAAAAACTGGGGCTGCCACAGTCCCGGGAAAAGCTGGGGCTGCCACAGTCCCAGGAAAAGCTGGGGATGCCACAGTCCCAGGGAAAAACTGGGGCTGCCACAGTCCCGGGAAAAGCTGGGGCTGCCAGAGTCCCGGGAAAAGCTGGGGCTGCCAGAGTCCCAGGGAAAGCTGGGGCTGCCAGAGTCCCGGGAAAAGCTGGGGCTGCCACAGTCCCAGGGAAAAACTGGGGCTGCCACAGTCCCGGGAAAAGCTGGGGCTGCCAGAGTCCCAGGAAAAGCTGGGGCTGCCACAGTCCCGGGAAAAGCTGGGGCTGCCAGAGTCCCAGGAAAAGCTGGGGATGCCACAGCCCGTGGTGCCACCACGGGGCTCCTGCTGGGCCCAGCAGCCAGGGCAGGGCAGGGCAGGGCAGGGCAGGGCAGGGCAGGGCAGGGCAGGGAAGGGAAGGGAAGGGAAGGGAAGGGAAGGGAAGGGAAGGGAAGGGAAGGGAAGGGAAGGGAAGGGAAGGGAAGGGAAGGGAAGGGAAGGGAAGGGAAGGGGCACCAGGCCAGAGGTGGAAGCCCCTGCCCAGGGCTCTCTGCCACCCCTGGCACTGGGGGCTCTTTGCCAGGGCACAGCTGAGCTCAGCAGGCCCAGCTCAGCTGCCCAGGCCGGCTCTGCCCCAGGCCAGGCTGCATCTGAGCACTGCTGAGCTCAGAACCTGGGAAAGCCCCGAGTTTGCCAAGCCTGCCTCCCGCCTGCCCTGGAGCCCTTTGGAGCTGGCTCCAGCGGGGAGCAGAGTGACAGAGTGACATCCTCAGTGACACTCAGGACTTCCCCTGGACAGCAGGGCTGGCACAGCTGGGGTTTTACAGTGGCACTTCTCGGGATGCTCTCCAAGTGGCCAATGTGCTCCATGCCCAGCTGTCACATCCACAGCTCGGGGGAGGATGACACGTCTGGCCCTCTGAACACTCCCTTCTTCCGTGTCCGAGGTCCCTCATCCCTGAGCAGAAACACCAGCAACTGCAAGGCTCTGCACAAGCACAACAACCCCCAAACCCCGGGGGATTTCTATAAATGCAAACCCGAGTGCAAATTGGAGCAGATTGGGCAATTTCGGCACGCTCAGGAAGCAGAAATGCAAGGAGTTTTTAGGAAACAGTTGGGGAGAAAGCAATCAAAAGGACAACAACAACAACCACCAAAAAAAAAGAGATGTAAATGTGGAAAAAAACCCCGGTGTGCTGGAAATGGCAGCGTTTATCTGGAAAGGAGCCCCCCAGGAGAGCCAAGAGATAATGCTGAGGGAGGGGGAGATGGGGGAAGCAGCAGCAGAGAGGAAAAGCAGCAAAGAGGCTGAGCTGGGGGGAGAGAGTGAGAGCCATGAAAGCAGCAGAGAGAGCACAAAGCGTCCTTAATTAGGGGAGCAAACAGAAATAATGAGCAAGGAATTGCAGGGAGCTTTGGCTCCGGGACAGCCTGCCCTGCAGGGAGCTGGGCACGGCTGGGCTCAGCTGCTGTGCAGGGCACCAGCCCAGGGCAGGCTGGCACAGCTGGCACAGCTGGCACAGCTGGCACAGGTGTGTGTCACCAGAGGGAGCAGCTGGGGAAGGCACGGAGGATGGAAAAGTGAGGGTGGCAAAGGATTTCAGGGAAGTGATTTAGGTGAGATCAAGGGAAGAAGCTTTTATGGTGGCTGTGATAAAACCCTGGCACATGAATTCCCAGAGCAGCTGTGGCTGCCCCTGGAGCCCTGGCAGTGCCCCAGGCCAGGCTGGGCACTGGGGCTGGAGCACCTGGGGCAGTGGGAGGTGTCCCTGGCACTGGGTGGGCTTTGAGGTCCCTTCCCACCCCAACCATTCTGGGATTCTGGAGTTGCAGACACACCTGTGCCAGGTCAGTCCTGGACACAGCATGGGATCAGCTGCTCCAGAGGGGCTGCTGGGCTTTACAGCAGGAAGGCAGCAAATGACAGAGGGTTTTTAGCAGGCCTGGGCACAGAAATGACCTAAGGAGACCAAATCTATTCTGAGAATACACCTGGGCACTGCATTGGGTTTTCCTTCATATTTCCCAGCCCTTTTCCCAGCTGTCAGCAGTGCAGGCACAGGCCATGGAACAACCTTTAGCTCCTGCAGAGCTGAAGGAAAATAAACCAAACAAATCAAAGAGTCCCTCTGAAAGCCATCGGGTGGGACACAACCGAGTGAAATATTAATGACAGAGTTCCTCCATCGAAAGGGCAAGAGGGAAACACGAGCTGAAGCAACGGGGAAGGAGCAGAGGCAGGATCTGCCAGTCTGCTGGAGCCAAACAGAATTTCAGCTGCAGACATGCTGCTGTTTGAAAAGAACCTTCTTGGTGTGATTTTGTTTGCTTGGGAGGCCTTTCCTGTTTCATCTTTTCCCATTCTTGTTCTTGGAGTTATTGCAGTACCCAGGACAGCTCTTGCAAGTCAAAAACGAGTCCTGTGCCTTCACTTGCTCCCTCTAAGAAACCTTTTCACCAATTAAAAATGGGGGGAATCCAACTCAAGCCCGACTGAAGGCACAACTTTCTGTCTGTGAATCTTGGCAAGACACAAAGCTTTCCATCTGAACTTCAATTCTACTTTTTCTGGTGTTATCCTGGGGGAACAGTGGAAACCCCACTTCTGCCTGTCAGCCCCTGGATCTGGGAAATGATTCCTGCTGCAGACCCAGAGCATCCCACGGCAGTGAGAACCCTCCCACGCTGAGATCAGCACCTGAACCTCAGGCCTGTGCAGGGATTTATTGGTTACCATCCTTCCCTTTACCTCCTCAGCTGACTGTTCTGCTCCTCTCTCAGAGGTGCCATTCATTTCCCAGCTGAACACTTCATTCAGGAGCAGTGGATCCTTTTTTGGGATAAATGGCTGTCGCTGTCTCCTCTCAGCAGCAATTAAAGCTCTCAGCATCCCAGGTGATGAGCAGTTCGTGCCTCCTGTCAGGTTCTCCTGGGGGAGGAGGTGCTGTGACTGCACTGCCAGGGGCACTGCCAGCTCCTGCATCCAGGGAAAGGCCCTGGGACCCCCAGCCTGCTGCCCCTGCCGTGCAGAGCCTGAGGCCTCAGGATCTGAGTGAGCTTTTATGTTTTTGTGTGTCTGTAACCCTGCAGTTCCTCAGTGTTTGACTCTAAACCCCATTCACAGCCTCAGCTGCTGCTCCCCCACTTTGCTCAGACACAGCAACTCCTCTGCAGGCCTGGGGATCAGGGACACCTCACTGCCTCAGCCCCCAGGGATGGGAACAAAACTGAGCTGGGGGCAGCAAACTGGGGGTGAATGGATTCATTACCTGGAGCTGGAATTGGGAGCTGAACCCCCAATGTGCACATGGACCAGACTGATCAAAGTGTGCAAACCCCTGACCCAGGGTCCATTTTGGGTGCAGATCAAGGACACCTCACTGCCTCAGGCCCTGAGGGATGGGAACAAAAGGGAGTTGGGGCAGCAAACTGGGGGTGAGTGAGCTCATTACCTGGAGCTGGAATTGGGAGCTGAACCCCCAATGTGCACATGGACCAGACTGATCAAAGTGTGAAACCCCTGACCCAGGGTCCATTTTGGGTGCAGCCCTGGGGGGCTTTGTCTGCCCTGGATGTACCTGCAGGCCCTTCCATAAACAGAACAGCTTTTTATTCCCCCAGTTCCCTCTGCCCTCTGTTTTTAGGTAACCCCAACAGACACCAAGACTCCTTCACTTCAGAGACATCGGGGATTCGCCCTCACGTGCTCCCTCCCTGGCCCCCTCACCCACCTGCTCCTCCATCCCTCTGCTGATTCCTTCCCCAGAGAGCCTCTCCCTCTTCCCCTGCAGCCCCCAGCCCCGAGGGAAGGAGATTTCCTGCTGCAGAAATTGCATTTCCCTGCCCACACACCGGGGATCTCTTGCTCCGAGCGAGGCAGAGCAGAACTCCCCACTCCAGGTGATTTCTCCAAGCTCCTGTCCCCCACTCAGAACAGGGGCTTTGCTCAGCCTTTGGTGCAGGGAACAGCTGCTGCTTTATCCACACCTCCTCTGCCCAGAGATCATCCCCTTCATCACAGCCCTTGGGAGGTACTGGGACCACAGGGATCAGGGCTGGGGAAAGGCCCTGAGGGGCTGGAGCGAGTCCAGGGCAGGGAAGGGAGCTGGGAAGGGCCTGGAGAATTCCCGAGGGAGCTGGGAAAGGGGCTGAGCCTGGAGAAAAGGAGGCTCAGGGGGGCCCTGGTGGCTCTGCACAAGGAGGGGACAGCCAGGAGGGATTGGGGATCTGCTCCCAGGGCACAGGGACAGGAGGGGAGGGAACGGCCCCAGGCTGGGCCAGGGGAGCTCAGGGGGGATTTGGGAATATTCCTGCATGGAAAGGGCTGTGCAGCCTGGGGGAGTCCCCATCCCTGGGGGGATTTCAGTCCCTGGGGATGTGGGGCAGTGCTGGGGAGGGAAATGCTGGACTCGATGTTTGGCTCAGAGGGATTTTCCAACCAAACCAGTCCCATGTTTCTCTTCATTCTTCTCCTTCACAATCTGCCTCACGTTTCTCTCCGTGCCTCTCTCTGTCTCCTCCTAACCTACACATTCCCAGGCACCTGTGGTTTCCCACAGCTCTGGTTTTTCAGCCAGGTTTTGCAGAATCCATCCCGTGGCCCAGCTGCACCCACGTTTCCCAGACAGGTTCACGTTTCCCTCCTCCCTCAGGTCCCAGCTTGGCCTCTGTCCCTTCTGCTGCTGCCGTGGCACCCAGGGAGGTCGGAAATAAAAGCAATTCCAGGCATATTCCCCGTTTTTCCTCCTCAGTTTGACCCTGAGTCACATCCCACCATTTTCAAACATCCTGCAACACCAGGAGGAAATCGATTTTCTGGGGTGAGACCTGGATTTCTCTGCTGTGCCCACTCTTTGTTCCAGCCCGACAGGAGAAGCCCAGGGGCTTTCAGGGCTCTCTGTGGCTCCTTTCCAGCCACATCCCGCCGGGGTGACTTCGCTTTTCCCTCCCCGGCCCGAGGAACCGAGCTGTCACCAATTAACACCTTTTCTCACACCGCCCCTGGCTGCAGGGAAAGCAGGAGCAGACCCCGGGGGTTTGTTTTTCCTGCTCAAACAGAGACGCTCTCCCAGCTCAGCCACATCCCCGGCTGAGCACACGGAGCTGTTCTCCACACAGGCAACGGCAAGGCTGGAAGTGCCACCAGAAACCCCTCCCCTGGTGAGGCAGGGACCAGCTGCAGCTGCACACCAAAGCAGCTGCTCCTTCATAACAAACACCAGGAGGGTGACATCTATGGGGTGCTGGGAGTGCTCTGAGGGGCTCCATCCATCCATCCAGGGAGATATTCCCAGCAGGGAATGATCCAGGTGTGCACACCTGAGCAGGGAATGATCTCCTGATCCTGGCCAGGTGTGCCCACCTGAGCAGGGAATGATCTCCTGATCCTGTCCTGGAGCAGGGAATGATCTCCTGATCCTGGCCAGGTGTGCCCACCTGAGCAGGGAATGATCTCCTGATCCTGGCCAGGTGTGCCCACCTGAGCAGGGAATGATCTCCTGATCCTGGCCAGGTGTGCACACCTGAGCAGGAATGATCTCCTGATCCTGGCCAGGTGTGCCCACCTGAGCAGGGAATGATCTCCTGATCCTGTCCTGGAGCAGGGAATGATCTCCTGATCCTGGCCAGGTGTGCCCACCTGAGCAGGGAATGATCTCCTGATCCTGGCCAGGTGTGCCCACCTGAGCAGGGAATGATCTCCTGATCCTGGCCAGGTGTGCACCCCTGAGCAGGAATGATCTCCTGATCCTGGCCAGGTGTGCACCCCTGAGCAGGGAATGATCTCCTGATCCTGTCCTGGAGCAGGGAATGATCTCCTGATCCTGGCCAGGTGTGCACACCTGAGCAGGAATGATCTCCTGATCCTGGCAAGGTGTGCACCCCTGAGCAGGGAATGATCTCCTGATCCTGTCCTGGAGCAGGGAATGATCTCCTGATCCTGGCCAGGTGTGCACCCCTGAGCAGGGAATGATCTCCTGATCCTGTCCTGGAGCAGGGAATGAGCTCCTGATCCTGTCCAGGTGTGCACACCTGAGCAGGAATGATCTCCTGGTCCTGTCCAGATGTGCACACCTGAGCAGGGAATGATCTCCTGGTCCTGTCCTGGAGCAGGGAATGAGCTCCTGATCCTGGCCAGGTGTGCACACCTGAGCAGGAATGATCTCCTGGTCCTGGCCAGGTGTGCACCCCTGAGCAGGGAATGATCTCCTGATCCTGGCCAGGTGTGCCCACCTGAGCAGGGAATGATCTCCTGATCCTGTCCTGGAGCAGGGAATGATCTCCTGATCCTGGCCAGGTGTGCACACCTGAGCAGGGAATGATCTCCTGATCCTGTCCTGGAGCAGGGAATGATCTCCTGATCCTGGCCAGGTGTGCACACCTGAGCAGGGAATGATCTCCTGGTCCTGGCCAGGTGTGCCCACCTGAGCAGGCTCAGCCCCTGGAGCAGGGGAGGACTCCCTGATCCTGTCCAGGATCACCCAGGGCTGCTGCCACCTCCTGAGGCACCCCTGGAGTGCCCCCAGCCCCAGAGGTGCCCAGCAGGGCAGAAATGATTTTTTCAGGGCTGAATGAGCCCAGTACCTGAGAGGTTTCCCTGCTGCCCTGCCAGCCCCTGCTGCTCCCTGGGGCAGGATCCCCATGGGTGGGGCACAGAAACCCCCGAGGCTGTGCCAGGGCTGCTGTCACAGCCAGGGCTGCTGTCACAGCCAGGGCTCAGCTGGGGCCTGGGGCAGGTGGGGCAGAGGGGGATCTGGGTGCAGCCAGGCTGGGAATCCCCTGGGGCAGAGAGAAGGGTTTGGGGAAGGGATGGGGGAGGAGAAGCCCCATGGTTTTGAGGGGGGAGCAAACAGGAGTGGCAGGGCTTGGGGTGAACACCTCGGGCTCAGTGGGGCCTGCAGGACCCCACCATGGCTGTAACCCCAGCAGCCTGGGCAAGGAGCAGCTCCGTGCCCGCCAGGCACGGCTGAGCCTCTCGGGATCAGGAATTGTGGAGTATCCTGAGCTGGAAGGGCCCCACGGGGACCATCATCAGCCCAGCTCCTGCCCAGGACAGCCCAACAACCCCCCCGTGCCCCAGGCACAGCTCAGGAGGAGCCCTCAGGAGGGAGCTGCATGCAGCAGCACAATCTCCTTCTCTCTGGCCAAAGCTGAGGGGTCTGTGGAGGATTCTCCTCGGGCTGCCTGGCAGTGGGATGGACTCAGGATGCACTGGCACCCTGGAAAGGATCCTGGAACGCTGAGCTCTGCAGAGTTCCACTGCCAGCACCTGCTCCAGGGCCTGAGCCTGCTCAGGTGGGCACACCTGGCTCAGTTATCATGGACAGGATCAGGAGATCATTCCCTGCTCCAGGACAGGATCAGGAGATCATTCCCTGCTCAGGGGTGCACACCTGCCCCAGTGATCCAGGACAGGATAGGGAGATCATTCCCTGGCCAGGTGTGCACACCTGGCCAGGATCAGGAGATCCTCCCTTGCTCCAGGACAGGATCAGATCATTCCCTGCTCAGGTGGGCACACCTGGCCAGGATCAGACCCTCCCCAGCCCCAGCAGGGCTCCCTGGCTGCGTTTCTGCCCCTCCTCACGGCAGCAGGGCTGGGGAGCCCGGGCAGGGGAGCCGAGCTCTGTGATTAGGTGATTGAGGAGAAGGAAACCCTTCCCTCGGGCCTACCCTAAGCTGTACTTTTCCATTTGTCCACTGGCAAATCACTGGGACAGAATAAACCCATTCTGTTTACAGGGGAACTTCTCCCCATTTTAAATAAATACCTCTGTGTTTTAAGCTGAAGTGAAACAGGGGAAATATGGTTTCAAACAGAGACATCAAATGGTTTGGGGTGGAGGGGAAGGTAAATTGAAGCTTTTCTGTTTCCAAATTGTCTGGTTTGGTTATTTTGACACAAACAAGGGCCTGGGATTGATGTAAAACCACAGCGTGCCGCAGGTGACCTGAAAGTGGATCTGTCAGTGTAAGAAGTTCCAAGTGAAAATGTTTCTCTGGCTCCACAATAACTGATTCCTGAGCAGAATGAGGATTTAGAGCCTGGCCCACACGGCTTAATCCACTCCCCACCCCCAAACCCAGAGAAACGGGGAGGAGGAGGAGAAGGGGGGCAGGGGAGCCTGCAGGGGAAATAAAGGAGCAGGTACAGAAGGCTCTGCTATCCACTTAACTTGAAAATGAGAAAGAAAGCAGGGTGAGAACAGGACAATTAGAGCCTGAGCATCACAGCCCTTTCCAAAACTGAGAGACAGCAGGGGGAATTCACGGGCAGCAATGCAACCCAGTAATTAATTGATAAACGGCGTTAGAGAGTTTTCTAAAGAAGGAGAGGCCAACGTGACTTATCTTCCCCGAGGCAGGAGACAATTCCTCCCTCCTTTCACCTTGCAGATAAGGACAGAGGCGGGGGAACCTGCCCGTGGGGAGGCTGAGCAGGAGCGTGCAGGGCGAGGGCAGCGGGGCCCGGCTGCAGCTCGGGGCGGTGGGTGGGCAGAGCTGCGGAGGAGCAGCCCGGGGGCAGACAGGGAGCGGCTCCTCCCGCAGGGATGGGGCAGAGGGGGAACGGGGGCAGCAGAGGGTCCCCCGGCAGTGCTGTGTTGCACTGAGGAGTTTGTTATATTTGTTATATTTATATATATATAATATATATAATATATATTAAAAGTATATATAAATATAAATATATATATTTTTTTGTTATATTTGCACTGGGTGTTTTGGGTTATATATATATATATATAGTATATGTATATATATGTATCTCCACACAAAATGCACTGCCTCTCCCAGAAATCCCTGCACACCCTCACCTGACGCCACCTGTGCCTCACCTCCCCCTGGGTCAGTCCCCAGTGCCCAGTTGACCCCTCAGCTCCCCCATCCCCTTCCCAAAAACCCCTCTGAGCCACCTGCTCGGGCTCTCACTCTGCTCAGGACCCCAAGGTGCAGGTTCTGCACTAAACTGTGGGGCTGTTCCTGAGAGCACCTTTTGTCTTTGCCCTTGCCTCAGTTTCCCCCCCAAGATCCCAGCCCAAGCTCCCCTTGCCCAGTGGGAGCCATTCCCTGTGTCCTGTCCCTGCAGCCCTTGTCCCCAGCCCCTCTCCAGCTCTCCTGGAGCCCCTGCAGGGACTCTGAGCATTCCCTGGATTCTCCAGGGGAGCATTCCCAGCTCTCCCAGCCTGCCCATACTCCACTCGATGGAAGGAAAGATCCACAGAGAGGAACTGGAGGCTCAGGGAGTCCCCGGGAGCGCTGGGCAGCTCTCAGCCCGGCTGGGGATTCAATGGGTTTGTACACGATGGGGCAGGGGGGGAGGATCGGGGGGAAGCGGCGCTGGAGGAGCCGCTCCCGGGGATCGCGGCCGTCCAGAGGCGGCTGAGCGGGGATCCGTGGCCTCTGCTGCCATCTACTGCCACCGCACAGCGCACCGCCCCGGCCAGCGCCAGGGACACACACCTGGGCGGGTGTGGAACGGACATACACACCTGTGCGGGTGTGACACACACACACCTGTGCGGGGGGACACGGACACACCTGTGCGGGTGTGACACACACACACACACACCTGTGCGGGGGGACACGGACACACCTGTGCGGGTGTGACACACACACACACACACCTGTGCGGGGGGACACGGACACACACACACCTGGGCGGGGGGACACGGACACACACACCTGTGCGGGTGTGACACGGACACACACACCTGTGCGGGTGCACACACACACCTGTGCGGGTGTGACACACACACACCTGTGCGGGTGTGACACGGACACACACACCTGTGCGGGTGCACACGGACACACACACCTGTGCGGGTGTGACACACACACACCTGTGCAGACACACACACCTGTGCGGGGGGACACGGACACACACACCTGTGCGGGGGGACACGGACACACCTGTGCGGGGGGACACGGACACACACACCTGTGCGGGTGTGACACACACACACCTGTGCGGGGGGACACGGACACACACACACACACACCTGTGCGGGGGGACACGGACACACACACACCTGTGCGGGTGTGACACGGACACACACACACCTGGGCGGGTGTGACACAGACACGCACACCTGTGCGGGTGTGACACACACACCTCTGCGGGGGGACACGGACACACACACACCTGTGCGGGTGTGACACACACACACCTGTGCGGGTGTGACACAGACACACACACCTGTGCGGGGGGACACGGACACACACACACCTGTGCGGGGGGACACGGACACACACACACCTGGGCGGGGGGACACGGACACACACACCTGTGCGGGTGCACACGGACACACACACCTGTGCGGGTGTGACACAGACACACACACCTGTGCGGGGGGACACAGACACACACACCTGTACAGGTGCACACACACACACACACACACACACACACACCTGTGCAGGTGCACACACACACACACACCTGTACAGGTGCACACACACACACACACACACACACACACACCTGTGCAGGTGCACACACACACACACACCTGTACAGATGCACACACACACACACACACACACCTGCACAGATGCACACACACACACACACACACCTGCACAGGTGCACACACACACCCACACCCACACCTGTACAGATGCACACACACACACACACACACCTGCACAGGTGCACACCCACACACACACACACACACACCTGTACAGATGCACACACACACACCTGTGCACAGGGAAGGAGCAGCCAGCTCTCACCGCAGTGCAGCTCCGCGCCTGCAGTTAAGGGCACAGGAACGAGGCCATGGCACAGTCAGTCTGGTCCTGGTGCTGTGCAGAGCACAGAGGCTTTGGGCCTCAGCAAGCAGAGCAATTCATTAACCAAGATTATTAACAGAGAGGTTTGCTAATGAGGCTCTGTGCTGTGCCTGTAGGGGGGAATGAACAGCCCCTGAGCAGCAGGAAACGTGGGACAGGCCCCCAGTGCTGGATAAAAGGTGTGTGCAGTTTCAGTGACGGCGTTGTGCAGGTGTCTGGGAGCTCTGAACCATTGGCTGTTGCTTAGAAAACTTCTAAAAGGCCTTAGAATGCAGAGAATCCTGTCCTGGAACTCAGGGAATTCTGTCCTGGAACAGAGAATTCTCTCCTGGAACAGAGAATCCTCTCCTGGAGCACAGAGAATTCTCCCCTGGAACAGAGAATTCTCTCCTGGAACACAGAGAATCCTCCCCTGGAGCACAGGGAATTCTCCCCTGGAGCACAGGGAATTCTCTCCTGGAGCACAGGGAATTCTCCCCTGGAGCACAGAGAATTCTCCCCTGGAGCACAGGGAATTCTCTCCTGGAGCACAGGGAATTCTCCCCTGGAGCACAGGGAATTCTCCCCTGGAGCACAGGGAATTCTCTCCTGGAGCACAGGGAATCAATTCTCCCCTGGAGCACAGGGAGTTCTGCTGCTGCTGCCATCTCTCGTGTCTCACCCGTACCGAGGCTGATGGTGCAATGGAGCTCGAGGAACATCTCCCAGCACACCTGGGGACCACGGCAGGTGCCACGGGAGAGCAGCAGCCTCAGCCCTGAGCCAGCAGTGCCACATCCCTGTCCCAGCTGGGATCCAGCCTGGAGATCAGGGTCAGAGCTGGGTGGGATGGGAGGGCTGCCCTGGCCCCACTGCTCCCAGCCCCACTGCTCCTATCCCATCCCCACTGCTCCATCCCATCCCATCCCATCCCATCCCATCCCATCCCATCCCATCCCATCCCATCCCCTCTGCTCCATCCCATCCCCACTGCTCCATCCCATCCCATCCCATCCCCACTGCTCCATCCCATCCCCCTGCTCCATCCCTGCTGCTCCACAGGAGCAGGGTTCCCTCTCCAGCAGCTCCACAGGCTCTTCCTCAAGTCTGACCATGTCCGAAGTCCTTGGGAGATCCCTAAAATAGTGGGACTTTGGGAATGTTTAGGGATCAGTAGATGAATGCTGTCCTGGAGCTCGTCTGAGGATGATCTCGAGAGGTCCCCTCCCCCCTCAATGACACTGCTTTCTGATTGTGTTATCAGAGTAAGAGGAGATGTGGGATCCTTGATCCCAGCTGCACATCCATGAACCAAGAAAGATATGGAGGGACCAGGGATCACAGAACCCCAGGATCACTGAGGCTGGAAAATCCCTCCAAGGTCACCAAAGAGTCCCAGCTGTGCCCGATCCCCCTTGTCCCCAGCCCAGGGCTATGTCCAGCTCTTCCTTGGACACCTTCCTTGCAAACCTCCCTGGGCAGCCCCTGCCAAGGCCTGACCAGCCCTTCCATGGGGAAATTCCTCCTGAAGATGCTTCAGGGGAGACCCAGGTGTGAGACCAACAACTTCCAAACACAGCCCGAGGGTAAGGACAGCTTGGGTCAAGGTGGCCTCAGCCACAGTCACCTGTTCTGTGACCCTGGGGACAATGGAGCACCAGGGCAGCTGCCTGGGGGTTGTCCCTGAACCTGCCCATGGCTGGACACATCCCAAAGGATTTTCCTGGGTCAGATGGGATCTAGCCAGTGTGGCTGACAGGTCACACACAGGTTACATCTGGGATCTGTTTGCTCTGGCGTGGTCACAGCCCTGGAGATCCCCTGGCATCTGAAGGTTCAGGGCACAGGGAGCAAAAAAAGAGCCAGAGGAGCCCGGGGACTGTTCCAAGTCTTGGTTGTTATTTCAGACCCTGATCGAGCCGCAGGTCAAGTCACAGGAAAGTGGCACAAACTGTGCAGGTCAACAGCACCTGGGACGGAGGGGTGGGCAGCCCTTCCAAGAGTCCCTTTGTCAAACCTCACAACAAACGGCCCTGTGAGGTAGGAGACGGCCCCGGGCAGGGGGCTGAGGCACAGAGGAATGCAGGGGCTTGGCCGAGGCAGGAGATTCCCTGGGGCAGCGGGGTGTCAGCAGCTCCCGGAGCCACTGCTGGCCTGGCCCAGGGGCAGGGAACAGGCAGCGCTGGGAGGGCTCCCCAGCCCCTAAAAGCACCCTGGGGAGCAGCTGCCACCGGCCCTGGGGGCATTCAGACACTCCCAGACAGTTTCTCCTTCCAGGTGACCCCGGGATGGTCACTGCTTTCCCTCGTGCAGTCGGCCAGGAGCTCAGGAGGAGCCTGAGGACTTGGATCCCTCATGGGGATGTCCCAGCCCTGCCTGGGCACCACGATCCCGTCCTGGCGAGCGTCTCCCTGAGGCGGCGCCCGGCGTGGGGCGGCGGGGGCAGCGGCGGGGGCTCGCCAGGCTGCAGGAGGAGGAGGAGGAGGAGGAGGAGGAGGTAGCTACAAGGACATCACACTGTCACCAGCATCTTCCACCGGTGGGGATGTTCTCCTCCCTGGGTCACTGCGTCCCAGCCCGTGTGCAATGTCCAAAGGAACTGAGGCTGGCAGGGAGATTGGCCAGGAAGCGGCGCCAGGAGCCGTGGTGGGACCCCCATGGAAACCCCACCTCTGACCATGCCCTGGCCCAGCCGTGGCACCAATGTCCCCTCTCCACTCCCACCACTGCAGTTTGTGTGCTGAATACAAATTCTGTCTTACAAAAATAGTCCTCTGGTATCAAAAGGGTCGCTAGAACAAGAGGAAGGGGAGAGCCCTGTGGCCACAGCAGTGCAAATCAGGAGAGCCAGCTCAGGAAGGGTGGGTCAGAGTCCTGCCATTGTCACTTCTTTGAGGAGAAGGAGGTGGACTGGACCTTGATGGCTGGGACTGGCCTGGAGCAAGAGGAGAGAGAAAGGAGACAGCTGGTTTGAGTGCAGGCACCAGGGAGCCACCAGCTCCAGCAGCACCTTCCCCAGCTCAGGATTCCTCCGTGGATGCAGCCCCCAGGTGTGGCTGGCAGGAGCAGATCCACTGCCCCACCCCCAGAGGGTTCAGCAGTCAGGAGAGCTGGGAGCAGGAGTGACACTGCAAAGGGCTTGGCCTCCCAACCTCCTCCATTCCCTGGGACACAGGTGCCCCAGCCCTTGCTGGGCTGCCCAGAGGGACCAGGTCCTGCTCCTGCAGGAGCCCCTGGGGAGGTGACTGACCCCATTTCCCAGCCCAGTGCTTACCCAAAGGCCCCCCCAGCTGAGGGGTCTGGGTGTGTTCTCCACTCACCTCTGAGGTGGCATCGGTCTGCAGGGAGGGAAGGGGAGAGAGCATCAGCGCCCATCCCTGCCTCCCTCAGCCCTCACCCCAACAGCTCCCTGCAGCTCCGGGCTGGGGGGCCAGGGGCACCCCCAGGGGGGGCATCTCCCTCATCCCAGCCCCTTTCACACCCAGCCCGGGTCACCCTGTGCCACTCGTGGGGTCAGTGACAGCTCTGGGGTCAGTGACAGCTGTGGGGTCAGTGACAGCTCTGGGGTCAGTGACAGCTCTGTGGGGGCAGTGACACCTGTGGGGTCAGTGACAGCTCTGGGGTCAGTGACACCTGTGGGGTCAGTGACAGCTCTGTGGGGTCAGTGACAGCTCTGGGGTCAGTGACACCTGTGGGGGCAGTGACACCTGTGGGGTCAGTGACAGCTGTGGGGGCAGTGACACCTGTGGGGTCAGTGACAGCTGTGGGGTCAGTGACACCTCTGGGGTCAGTGATGGCTCTGGGGTCAGTGACAGCTCTGTGGGGTCAGTGACACCTGTGGGGTCAGTGATGGCTCTGTGGGGTCAGTGACACCTGTGGGGTCACTCCAGGTGGGGCCATGGCTGCCCCTTTGGGATGTCCCTCCCCAGGGACCCCCCAGCTCCTCCACCAGCCGGACCCCGGCTGTGGGGACCCCCAGCTCCCCCCACACTCACTTGAGCGGCCTGGTGGGGTGGCTGGGGCCGCTGGACCCCCTGCAGTTGGTGGGAGGGACCATGACCAGCAGGGTCTGTCCGTGTGCAGGGGGCAGCTCCTTGGCCAGGAGGGGAGGCCCCGGCAGCGGCCGGCGCGGGGCCTGGTGCTTCGGGGCCACCTGGGAGGGCACAGGGAGAGACAAACCCCTCAGGGGGGCACCCAGGGAGCCCCCACAGACCTCCCTCCCACCGCAGGGCTGAGGTGCTGCAGAGCACCCAAAAACCCTTAAAATGTCCTCAGATCTAATGGGCTTGCTGCAGGGTTAGACCAGGTGCAGCCCTCGGGGTGCTGTGACAGCTCCTTAGCAGAGCCCAGCCCAAAGCCCGGCCCAAAGCCAGCCCGGCCCAAAGCCAGCCCAAAACCGGCCCAAAGTCTGGCCCAAAGGCAGCCCAAAGCCCAGCCCAGCCCAAAGCCAGCCCAAAGCCAGCCCAAAGTCTGGCCCAAAGCCAGCCCAGCCCAAAGCCAGCCCAAAGTCCAGCCCAAAACTGGCCCAAAGCCAGCCCAGCCCAAAGCCAGCCCAAAGTCCAGCCCAAAACTGGCCCAAAGCCCAACCCAAAGCCAGCCCAAAGCCAGCCCAAAGTCTGGCCCAAAGCCAGCCCAGCCCAAAGCCAGCCCAAAGTCCAGCCCAAGACTGGCCCAAAGCCCAGCCCAGCCCAAAGCCCATCCTGAAGCCCGGCCCAATACCCAGTCCAAAGCCCAGCCCAAAGCCACCCCAAAAGCAGGCAGTTTCCCCAGGCCCAGAAGGGAAGCAGAGCCCAGCCCAAAGCCAGCCCAAAGGCAGCCCAAAGACAAACCCAAAGCCCAGCCCAGAGCCCGGCCCAAAGGTAAACCCAAAGTCTGGCCCAAAGGTAAACCCAAAGTCTGGCCCAAAACCCAACCCAAAGCCTGCCCAAAGCCAGCCCAAAGCCCGGCCCAAAGCCCGGCCCAAAGCCTGCCCAAAGCCCGCCCAAAGCCCGGCCCAAAGCCCGGCCCAGAGCCCGGCCCAGGCGGTGCCGCTCACCTGTGGGCTCCGCACGGGGCTGCAGGGCAGGGGTTTCCTCGGGGGCGGGAGCTTGGCCTGGCAGGCGCCGGCTTTGGGGGGCACCCGGGGGGATTTGCCGGTCGGGGGAGGGGGCCGGCGGGGTCTGGGGTCCCTGGGGCGGGGGGGCCCGGGCTGGGGGGCCGGGCGGAGCGGGTGCACCACGCTGACCGGCTGGGAGCCGGGCTGGGAGCCGGGCTGGGAGCTGGCACGGGGCAGGAAGGTGCTCCGGGAGCCCTGTGGGGGCAGAAAGGTGACTGAGTTATTGTCGGGGTTAGGAACAGGCTCTGTGAGCCCTGTGGGGGCAGAAAGGTGACTGAGTTATTGTCGGGGCAGGAATGTGATCCATGAGCCCTGCGGGGAGCAGAAAGGTGACTGAGTGAGTTACTGTCGGGGCAGGAATGGGCTCTGTGAGCCCTGTGGGGGCAGAAAGGTGACTGAGTTATTGTCGGGGCAGGGATGTGCTCTGTGAGCCCTGCTGGGGGCAGAAAGGTGACCTGAGTGAGTTATTGTCACTGTAGGAACGGGCTCTGTGAGCCCTGTGGGGGCAGAGAGGTGACTGAGTTATTGTCGGGGTTAGGAACACGCTCTGTGAGCCCTGTGGGGAGCAGAGGGGTGACTGAGTTATTGTCACTGCAGGAACACGCTCTGTGAGCCCTGTGGGGGCAGAAAGGTGACTGAGTTATTGTCACTGCAGGGTGGGGCTGGGGTCACTGACAGCCGATGTCCCCTGGGCTCCTGGCAGGTGTCCCCTCCAGGCCTGGCCTCCAGGGAGCTGCAGGAGCTGCACTGGGACCACTTTGTGCCACCAGCACTGGTACCGTCCCACCCCAAAGCTGCAGGTGTTCATGGAGAACCATCAGCCTGGCAGAGCTGATGGTTGGGTTTGATGATCTTAGAGGGCATTAGAGGGCATTTCCAGCCTTCCTGATGCTGTGTTGGCTCCTCACTGACCCCATGAGAACACGAGAGGTGCTGGAGATGCAGAGCAGGGCCAGCTCTGGTGAATCCACACCACATTTCCAGCAGAAATCCAAAAAACATCATCCAAAAAACCTGAATTCTTCCTAAATTCAGCCCTGGTGCTCAAAAAGCACCACTGAAGGTTAAAAATTAAAACTCCACTGAAGCGTTGTACAGGATAAATATGAGACTTCTGGAAAATGAGGGAACACCAAATGAAGGAATAACCAAACCTGCAGGAGCCAACAGCAATGACCCGAGGGGGAAGGACAGGAGACCATAAATCAAATTACAAAGACCAACTTTGTTTGAATTTTGGGCTCATTAACATCAAAAAATACCTCCCACCCCCAACCCAGGCTGTGATCATCCCTCACTCCCATCTATCCCTTCTCAAAACGGGAAATTTGGAGGCTCCTGGGGATCACCAGGGGACTTTGAGCTCAACAAACCCGGTTTTGGGAGGGACGGGCACACCTGGCCCTGGGCTCAGGGCAGACGGGGCAGGAGCAGCACCAGGCCCTGCCAGGCCCTGGGAGCAGATGTGATGTGCACAGGCTTCACATCCCACAGGGAAACACACCTGGCAGCTGAGTGACCACTGCCCTGAGTGAGTGACCACTGCCCTGAGTGCCCACTGCCCTGAGTGAGTGACCACTGCCCTGAGTGACCACTGCCCTGAGTGAGTGACCACTGCCCTGAGTGAGTGACCACTGCCCTGAGTGACCACTGCCCCGAGTGAGCTATCACTGCCCTGAGTGAGTGACCACTTCCCTGAGTGAGTGACCACTGCCCCGAGTGAGTGACCACTGCCCTGAGTGACCACTGCCCTGAGTGAGTGACCACTGCCCCGAGTGAGTGACCACTGCCCTGAGTGAGTGACCACTGCCCTGAGTGAGTGCCCACTGCCCTGAGTGAGATATCACTGACCTGAGTGAGTGACCACTGCCCTGAGTGAGTGACCACTGCCCTGAGTGACCACTGACCTGAGTGACCACTGACCTGAGTGAGTGACCACTGCCCTGAGTGACCACTGCCCTGAGTGAGTGACCACTGCCCTGAGTGAGTGACCACTGCCCTGAGTGACCACTGCCCTGAGTGACCACTGCCCTGAGCTATCACTGCCCCGGGTGAGTTATCACTGCCCCGGGTGAGTTATCACTGCCCTGACTGAGCTATCACTGCCCCGGGTGAGTTTGCACTGCCCTGACTGAGCTATCACTGCCCCGAGTGAGTTTGCACTGCCCCGGGTGAGTTATCCCTGCCCCGGGTGAGCTATCACTGACCTGTGTGGGGTGGCTGGAGGCTGAGATGTTCCTCAGGGTGAAGGCAGCTTTGGGCCGGGCACCGCTCCCCTTCCGGCCGCTGGGTGTGCTCCTGCTGGGGATCGGGGACATGGCAGAGTGGAGCAGCCAGGGGAGCACCAGCTGCCAGGGAATGCTGCCCAGCAGCTCCTGTCTCAATTAACACCTCATTAACAGCCAGCCCTCACTGCTGGGAGCAGGGATGGTCAGTCTGTGGGGCAGGGATGGTCAGTGTGTGTGGGGCAGGGATGGTCAGTCTGTGAGGGGCAGCAGGGATGGTCAGTCTGTGGGGCAGGGATGGTCAGTGTGTGAGGGGCAGGGATGGTCAGTGTGTGTGGGGCAGCAGGGATGGTCAGTCTGTGGGGCAGGGATGGTCAGTGTGTGAGGGGCAGGGATGGTCAGTGTGTGTGGGGCAGCAGGGATGGTCAGTCTGTGGGGCAGGGATGGTCAGTGTGTGTGGGGCAGGGATGGTCAGTCTGTGAGGGGCAGCAGGGATGGTCAGTCTGTGGGGCAGGGATGGTCAGTGTGTGTGGGGCAGGGATGGTCAGTCTGTGAGGGGCAGCAGGGATGGTCAGTGTGTGAGGGGCAGCAGGGATGGTCAGTCTGTGGGGCAGGGATGGTCAGTGTGTGTGGGGCAGGGATGGTCAGTCTGTGAGGGGCAGCAGGGATGGTCAGTCTGTGAGGGGCAGCAGGGATGGTCAGTCTGTGGGGCAGGGATGGTCAGTCTGTGAGGGGCAGGGATGGTCAGTGTGTGAGGGGCAGCAGGGATGGTCAGTCTGTGGGGCAGGGATGGTCAGTGTGTGAGGGGCAGCAGGGATGGTCAGTCTGTGGGGCAGGGATGGTCAGTGTGTGAGGGGCAGCAGGGATGGTCAGTCTGTGGGGCAGGGATGGTCAGTGTGTGAGGGGCAGCAGGGATGGTCAGTCTGTGGGGCAGGGATGGTCAGTCTGTGGGGCAGCAGGGATGGTCAGTCTGTGGGGGGCAGCAGGGATGGTCAGTGTGTGGGACAGGGATGGTCAGTGTGTGGGACAGGGATGGTCAGTCTGTGGGGCAGCAGGGATGGTCAGTCTGTGAGGGGCAGCAGGGATGGTCAGTGTGTGGGGCAGCAGGGATGGTCAGTCTGTGGGGCAGGGATGGTCAGAGCCTCGGGTTCCCCAGGACAAAGCTGCTCAGACCCCAGAGCCAGAGCAGGACACAGCAGGGCAGGGTCTGCACCACCAGCTGCCCCCGGCCCTGCCAGGGTGGGAGAACCAGTGCCAGGGTGGTGAACCAGTGCCAGGGTGGGGGAACCAGTGCCAGGCTGCTGTGGGTGCTGGGGAGAGGGTTTGGGGTGCCCCACACACCTGCAGGGCAGGGGTTTGGGGTGCCCCACACACCTGCAGGGAGAGGGTTTGGGGTGCCCCACACACCTGCAGGCCTGCTGGCCCCTGAGCCGGGCCTCCTGGATCCACCTGCTGAGCAGGGAGTTCTCCTGCCGGTAGCAGTAGTAGATGCTCAGCGCCAGGGCGGGCAGGAGGAAGAGGAAGATGACGAGCAGGGCGATCAGGACGGACTCGTGGCCTGGCAGGGGAAGCACAGGGAGCAGTGAGGGGCTGGAGCAGCCTCTGGCCTGGCTGGGTGGAGGTGCTGGCCCCATCTGCCCCTTCCTGGCCACCGAGCTGGACACGCCCTGCTGCTCACAGCCCCGGGGAGGGCACGGGCCCTCAGTGGCCTCTGATGGCAGTGGGTATCCACCACCCAGCCAGGGCTGGGCACGGGCCCCACGCAGCCCCTCTGGGGGCACCCAGCCCTCCCCTGGCCCCCCTGCAGCCCGGGAGCTCCTCGGGCACAGGGACAAGCTGTGACTGACTCACTGTGGCTCTGCACGGGGCCGCTGTCCACGCTGCCACCCAGCCCCGGCTTCTCGCAGTACGGGGGGGCCCAGCCCGGGTCACAGTGACAGTTCTTGTTGCTGTTGCACACCTGGGGGCAGAGCAGGGGCTTGGACACGGCCAGGGGTGTGTGGGAGCGGTGGCAGAGCAGGAGGGAACAGGTGGTGACTGTCACCCCTGACAGTGCTCCCCCTTGGACATCACAGAGCCATGGGATGGGTTGGGTGGGAAGGGACCTCAAATCCCACCCAGTGCCACCCCAGCCCTGGCAGGGACACCTCCCACTGCCCCAGGTGCTCCCAGCCCCAGTGTCCAGCCTGGCCTGGGGCACTGCCAGGGATCCAGGGGCAGCCCCAGCTGCTCTGGGCACCCTGTGCCAGGGGAACAATTCCTGCCCAAAGTCCCATCTACATCTCTTCTTTCAGTCTGAAGCCATTCCCTCTGGTCCTGTAAAAAGTTACTCTCCCTTGTTTTTATCAGCCCCTTTCAGTCCCAAAGGTCTCCCCAGAACCCTCTCTTCTCCAGGCTGGCCAGCTCCAGCTCTGAGAGCCTTCACCACGCTGGGCAGAACAGAAGAGAAGCTGTGGAGGGTTCACCTGTCACGAGAGGGTGACTCAGATGTTTTGTGTGTCACATCCCTTCCATAACCCAGCAGGGATTCCCACAGCAGTTTCTGTTGCCTCATCTGACGAAGCCCTGCACTCCACAGAGCTCAAACCTCTGTAACCTTTCAGCTTTGGAGAGCAGTGTCTCCTCCCACTCCCTGATCCATCTCCCTGCCTTTCTGCTGTCCCAGTTCCCTTTCCAACCCTTGTTTTGCTCTCAGGGGGAGCAGGCACCTGCTCTGAGCTCCAAACACTCTCCAGCTCAAATCAGACCCTGATCCAAGTTTTGCAGGTGGCTCTTGCAGCACAAACAATCTTCTTGCTCTCCCTTGGGCACGGCTGAGCAGAGATCCCAGCCCAGCCCCACCTGGAGCCGAGGCGTGGGCCGGCTCTGAGAGGCAGAAATCCCCCGGGTCCCAGGGCCCATCCCCGGGGAGATGCCTGGTGGGGCTCGGAGCCTGCAGCCGAGCAGGGCAGCCCTGCAGGGGCAGCAGTGCTCACCCCGTGGCCGTGGCAGCGGGACATGCACTCCTCCAGCTCCAGCAGGGACACGTTCTGGCACCGCCGGTCCTTGCACACCTGCGGGGGACACCAGGGCTCAGTCAGGGCAGGACCCAGGAGGGGGGAACACCTCTGGTGGGGTGTTCTCCGGAGGATTTGGGGGTTGGAAAATGCAGCGGGGTGAAGTGGCGTTGTTCCAGTCAATGGATTTCACTCCCAGCCCCTCCACACACAGCCCACCTGCCAGCTCCTGGAGAAACCACTTCCCATTTGGCCCTAAACCCCAGGCACTGGCCAAGAGAAACAGTGCTGGATTTCAAACCTGGCCACATTTCCTCATGAAAATGTCACCGTTTTGGCCTTCCCCATGGAAATGTCACTGCTAAAGTGCCAGACAGGGAGGGCTGTGTCTGCACAGCCAGCTCTCTCTGGAGCACATCCCTCCTTCCGTGTCCTCCAGCAGCCTCTGCCCTCTCTCAGCCCAGCTGACCCCTCTAAAGTGCTTGGAGATGCAGGGGCTGCAGAGAGCAGTGACTGGATTTGTCACCTTGATTCCTGGCAGAGATTTCCTCTTTCCTCTGGGAAACAATCTCTTCATGGGAGTGCCACCAACCCACCAGATCCTGGGGCAGCTCCCGCTGGGGCTGCTCCACTCTGAGCTGATTTGGTGAAGAGGCTTGGAGGGCAGAGAGAGCAATTTGGTGGCCTAAACACGGCTGAGTGTCTGGTGGTGCCCACAAATGCCCCGGGTGAGAAGGATCTGGTGGCCTACACACAGCTGGTGGCAGCAGTTGAGGTGGCACCGAGGCAACGGCTGCAGGTGTGGAAGGAGCCACATGCCAGGGCCTGGCTGTGGCACAGAGAGGAGCCACGTGCACCCTGGAGCTGGGCCAGAGCCCAGGGATGGTGCCCTGGGGGGTGAGATGTAACCAGCAGTGTGTGTTCTATCTGCCAGCTGTTGGAACCACCTGGGGAGGGGTTTCCTTTAGCTCTTGTAGGACCCATCCCTCATAACCCCGGGGGGTAGGGGGAGGTGTTTTCTGTCCATGGGCAGCTGCTAAACCAGCTGGGGCAGTGTTCTTTATCCCTGCCAGGACCCACCCTCCCTCCAGGGGTATCTGCTGTCCATGGGCAGTGTTAAACCAGCTGGGGCAGTGCTCTTTATCCCTGCCAGGACCCATCCTCCCTCCAGGGGTATCTGCTGTCCATGGGCAGTGTTAAACCAGCTGGGCAGTGTTCTTTATCCCTGCCAGGACCCATCCAGGGGTATCTGCTGTCCATGGGCAGCTGTTAAACCAGCTGGGGCAGTGCTCTTTATCCCTGCCAGGACCCATCCCTCATAACTCTGGGGGATATCTTCTGTTAAACTAGCTGGGGCAGTGCTCTTTATCCCTGCCAGGACCCATCCCTCATAACTCTGGGGGATGTCTTCTGTTAAACCAGCTGGGGCAGTGTTCTTTATCCCTGCCAGGACCCATCCAGGGGTATCTGCTGTCCATGGGCAGTGTTAAACTAGCTGGGCAGTGTTCTTATCCCTGCCAGGACCCATCCAGGGGTATCTGCTGTCCATGGGCAGTGTTAAACCAGCTGGGGCAGTGTTCTTATCCCTGCCAGGACCCATCCCTCATAACTCTGGGGGATATCTTCTGTTAAACTAGCTGGGGCAGTGCTCTTTATCCCTGCCAGGACCCATCCAGGGGTATCTGCTGTCCATGGGCAGTGTTAAACCAGCTGGGGCAGTGTTCTTATCCCTGCCAGGACCCAACCAGGGGTATCTGCTGTCCATGGGCAGTGTTAAACCAGCTAGGGCAGTGTTCTTTATCCCTGCCAGGACCCACCCTCCCTCCAGGGGTATCTGCTGTCCATGGGCAGTGTTAAACCAGCTGGGCAGTGTTCTTATCCCTGCCAGGACCCGTCCAGGGGTATCTGCTGTTCATGGGCAGCTGTTAAACCAGCTGGGGCAGTGCTCTTTATCCCTGCCAGGACCCATCCAGGGGTCTCTGCTGTCCAGGGGCCATCCAGGCTCACTGCAGGGCTGATCCAATTCCCTCAGCCCATGGGGAGAGGAGCCCAGCATTCCCAGCTGGATCAAAGCTGGGATCCAGAGCCCCAGGGCAGCCTGTGTGCATTCCCAGAGGGACCCAGACCCACTCAGCACCACTGGACCCTTCTACAGGATCATCCCAGCAGAGCCACATCTGCCACTCCAGGAGGATTTAACTGGGCTGCTCCCAACACCCTGACCAACAGCCTGTCAGGTCCTGTTCTGACTCTGCCAGCATTTCTAGGGGTTTTTTTTGTTTGCTTGTTTTTTGTACTACTACATCTGTATTTTTTAATACTCCTAGTAAAGAACTGTTATTCCTATTCCTGTATCTTTGCCCCCTCAATTGCAAAATCATAATAATCCAGAGGGAGAGGGTTTGCATTCTGCATTCCAAGGGGAGCCCCAGCTTTCCCTGGCAGACACCCGAAGCAGGAGGGACGGTGACCTGCAGCAGAGCCCGCCCAGGGAGGGGCACTCACCATGCCATCCCCACACTTGGTGCCCGTCAGCACCAGCCCGGGGTCGGACAGGTCCTCCTGGTCGTCCTTGGCGCTGTAGACGAAGGTGCCCCGGCACCGGACCTCGCGGCCCTTGAGGCGGATGGTGGTGTCGATGGACACCGTGTTGGTGCCCTGCGGCTTCTTGGCAGAGCTCTGGCACTGGATCTTCCCACACATGGCATCCCTGCAGCGGGCACGGCCCGGGGGGCTGGGGTGGGGGGCAGCCTCGCCCTCCCAGCCCGCCGTCCCGCACCCCCGGGGTCGGTCCCGCTGGATTGACAGCCAAGCTGGAGAGGCTCAGCAGGTGACATCAGAGGCAGCAGGGAAATGATGGAGGGAAAGAGCCAGGGGGAGGCTCTGACACCCCCGGGGAACACCAGGGAGCACACACTCCCCAAAAAGCATTTCCAGCTGGCACTGGCTTTGATCTTCCATCGGGCTGGGCTGGGAGGTGCCCGTGCTGGGGCAGCAGAATCACAGAATCACAGAATCACAGAATTTCCAGGTTGGAAGAGACCTTCAAGATCATTGAGTCCAACCCATACTAACACCTCAACCAGACCATGGCACCCAGTGCCACATCCAGGCTTTTGTTAAACACATCCAGGGATGGTGACTCCACCACCTACCCGGGCAGAACATTCCAGAACTTTATCACTCTTTCTGTGAGAAACTTTTTCCTAATATCCAACCTATACTTCCCTTGATGCAGCTTAAGACTGTGTCCTCTTGTTCTGTCAGTTGTTGCCTGGAGACAGAGACCAACCCCCACCTGACTACAACCACCCCTCAGGAAGTTGTAGAGTGATAAGATCACCTCTAAGTCTCCTTTTCTCCAGGCTAAACAACCCCAGATCTCTCAGTCATTCCTCACAGGGTTTGTGCTCCAAGCCCCTCACCAGCCTCGTTGCCCTTCTCTGGACACGCTCAAGCACCTCAATATCCTTCCTGAACTGAGGGGCCCAAAACTGGACTACAAAACTGGATGGCTTAGCTTGGAAAAGGAGATCACCAAGCCCAGCCTCCCAGAGCGATGGGGACAGAGCCCAGGAAGGCCCTGGTGCTTCCCCGGGTCCCAAACAGGGCTCCCTCAGGGGCTGAGGCTGGGGGCTGAGGTGGGGCTGGCCAGCCCCTCGCTGGCAGGGCAGCTGTGGGTGCGGGAGGGGACCCGGGGCACAGCCCTGCCCCACACCCACCTCTTGTCACACTTGACGTAGCGGCCCTGGCTGTCCTTGCCGCAGTTGCCGTAGGTGTTCCCGGCCATGTTCACGTCCTGGAAGCAGGCGTCCGGCGCGGGCCACGCTCCTGCAACGGGGAAAGGGCATGGGGAGGCAGGCACGGGCAGGGATCCCACCACAGGAGCAGCAGGGAGAGATCCCACTGCAGGAGCAGCAGGGAGAGATCCCACCACAGGAGCAGCAGGCAGAGATCCCACCATAGGAGCAGCAGCCAGAGATCCCACCACAGGAGCAGCAGGCAGAGATCCCACCACAGGAGCAGCAGCCAGAGATCCCACCACAGGAGCAGCAGGCAGAGATCCCACCGCAGGAGCAGCAGGCAGAGATCCCACCACAGGAGCAGCAGGCAGCCATCCCACCACAGGAGCAGCAGGGGGATCCTCATGGGGAACACCCCCTGGGAAGGTCTCCCCACTGCTGCTGCTGTGGGTGCCAGGCCAAGGACAGCAGGGATGAAATTCCCTTTTCTCTGGAGTCTCATGGAGGGTTTTGGTAATAGAATGGGTTGGGTGGAAGAGACCTTAGAGCCCACCCAGTGCCACACCAGCCATGGCAGGGACACCTCTCACTGTCCCAGGTGCTCCCAGCCCAGTGTCCAGCCTGGCCTGGGCACTGCCAGGGATCCAGGGGCAGCCACAGCAAAGCTGGGCACCCTGTGCCAGGGCCTCCATCCACACCCCCAGCCCCACGGGCACCCCACAGGGAGCCAGCACTGAGACCCTGTAGGAATTCTGGAAACTGAGAATTTGGGGTTTTAGTACATAGTAATGCATGTAGGTTAAGATGGAGGATTTGGGGCATTGTCTAAGTCCTTCTTCTTCCTTCTTCATGAGTTTGGGTGGTTTTCTGTAACTGGGTGCAAAAGCTCTGCACTGCGGGCCTTGGGTGGTCATTATTGGGTCAGAAATATAAATAACACAGAGGTGTCACCTCGTTATTGGGTAATTAGTGCTTAAATAACCCTGGAAAGAGTCAGAGGTGCTCCATTTTACCTCTGCTCTGCCTTGCTGGTCAGAGCTCAGGGCTGGTGAGGCTGTGACAGATCAGAGATGATCAACACCCGAGCCCCAGCACGGCACCGACGTTTGCTGTGCACTGAGCCCCCCTTGGTGAGGGAAAAGGGACAGAACCTGCACAGAGTGAGAACCTGACCTTGGTGAGGGAAAAGGGACAGAACCTGCACAGAGTGAGAACCCAACCTTGGTGAGGGAAAAGGGACAGAACCTGCACAGAGTGAGAACCTGACCTTGGTGAGGGAAAAGGGACAGAACCTGCACAGAGTGAGAACCCAACCTTGGTGAGGGAAAAGGGACAGAACCTGCACAGAGTGAGAACCTGACCTTGGTGAGGGAAAAGGGACAGAACCTGCACAGAGTGAGAACCTGACCTTGGTGAGGGAAAAGGGACAGAACCTGCACAGAGTGAGAACCTGACCTTGGTGAGGGAAAAGGGACAGAACCTGCACAGAGTGAGAACCTGACCTTGGTGAGGGAAAAGGGACAGAACCTGCACAGAGTGAGAACCTGACCTTGGTGAGGGAAAAGGGACAGAACCTGCACAGAGTGAGAACCTGACCTTGGCACTGACCCCACCAAGGAAAAAGGAACAGAACCTTCGGCAGAGCCCGGGGGCTCCGGCAGGGGGACTGACCTGGCCCCCAGAGCTGCAGGCACTGCTGCTGGTGTGTCATGCACATGCCCGTGCTGCAGTAGGCCTCCCCGCGCGCGCAGGACGAGCCGTCCAGCAGGTAGACGTTGGCCGGGCAGTAGGGAGAGGCCCCGGTGCAGAACTCGGGCAGGTCACAGGATCCTGCAGCCTCCCGGCACAGCGTCCCTGCCGCCTTCAGCTGCGGGGACACGGGGACATGGGCACGGGGACACGGGGACACGGGGACATTGGCACAGGGACACGGGGACGTGGGCACGGGGACACGGGGATACGGGGACACAGGGACACGGGGACACGGGGACACGGGGACATTGGCACAGGGACACGGGGATGTGGGCACGGGGACACGGGGACATGGGGGACGTGGGCACAGAGCCATGGGGACATGGGGGACATGAGCATGGGGACACGGGGACATGGGCACCACGGGGACACGGGGACACGGGGGATGTGGGCACAGAGCCACGGGGACACGGGGGACGTGGGCACAAGGACATGGGGACAGCATGGGGACGTGGGCACGGGGACACGGGGACATGGGCACAGAGCCATGGGGACACGGGGGACATGGGCACAGGGACACAGGGGACGTGGGCACAGAGCCACAGGGACACAGGGGACGTGGGCACAGGGACACAGGGGACGTGGGCACAGAGCCACAGGGACATGGGGACGTGGGCACAGGGACACGGGGGACGTGGGCACAGAGCCACAGGGGATGTGGGCACAGAGCTGCAGGGACACGGGGAATGTGGCCACGGGGACACGGGGGACGTGGGCACAGAGCCAGGGGACAGCACGGGGCTGGCCCTGCTGGCACTGCTGGGAACAGCACACAGGGCCCCGGTGACACTGCTGGGGCTGCCAGGGGTCAGGGACACCTTCCTCAGCTGGACCTGAGCCACGGAGCTGCCAGAGGGAATTCTGCTGGAGGGGGAGTCTGGAAAAGGGCCTGGGGGGACAGGGGACACAGGGAATGGCTCCCACTGCCCGGGGCAGGGATGGATGAGACCTTGGGCAGGAATTGTTCCCTGGCAGGGTGGGCAGGGCTGGCACAGGGTGCCCAGAGCAGCTGTGGCTGCCCCTGGATCCCTGGCAGTGCCCCAGGCCAGGCTGGACACTGGGGCTGGGAGCACCTGGGGCAGTGGGAGGTGTCCCTGCCAGGGCAGGGGTGGGGCTGGAGGGGCTCTGGGGTCCCTTCCCACCCAGCCATTCCATGACTCCCCTGCAGACACAGGTTACACACAAACCCTGCTCACTGGGCACAGGGAGTGTGACCTCATGGACAACAGCACAGGAGCCCATGGGAAGGGCAGGGCTGGGTCTCCACCTCATCCCATGGGCACAGGGAGGGCACGGGGTGGGCACAGGGTGGGCACAGGGTGGGCAGGGTGGGGTCCCACCTTGCAGCTGTGGCAGCAGTCGCCGTGGGCACACTGGGCCCCCTCCTTGAGCGTGCAGTTGTGAGCGTTGCAGCAGGGGTTGGTGCATTCCTGCGTGCAGAGGACAGCTCCGTGGGCAATGCTTCCACCCCCTCCCCACCACAGCATTGCCCTTCTCATCCTGCACGTGGGGAAACTGAGGCACAGGGGGGCACGAGGAAGAACTGGGCACCCAAGGGAAAAGTCAGGGAGAAAGTCAGGGCTGGGATAAACGGATTCACAAGGGTGCCACTGGGAAAAGCCCTTGGGATGGAGTCCCTGTGGTGACTGCAAACCCTTCCCTTGGAAGTGCCCTGTGCAGGAAATCCCTCAGCTGAAGTGGGCTGCAGGAGGACCCCCCTGTACCCCCATCCCCAGGGGTGGGGTCACTCTGTGCCCCATCCCCAGGGGTCACTCTGTGCCCCATCCCCAGGGGTCACTCTGTACCCCCATCCCCAGGGGTCACTCTGTGCCCCATCCCCAGGGGTCACTCTGTACCCCATCCCCAGGGGTCACTGTACCCCATCCCCAGGGGGTCACTCTGTACCCCCATCCCCAGGGGTCACTCTGTACCCCATCCCCAGGGGGTCACTCTGTACCCCCATCCCCAGGGGTCACTCTGTATCTGCATCCCCAGGGGTCACTCTGTGCCCCATCCCCAGGGGTCACTCTGTGCCCCATCCCCAGGGGTCACTCTGTACCCCCATCCCCAGGGGGTCACTGTACCCCCATCCCCAGGGGTCACTCTGTACCCCCATCCCCAGGGGTCACTCTGTGCCCCATCCCCAGGGGTCACTCTGTGCCCCATCCCCAGGGGTCACTCTGTACCCCATCCCCAGGGGTCACTGTACCCCCATCCCCAGGGGTCACTCTGTACCCCCATCCCCAGGGGTCACTCTGTACCTCCATCTCCAGGGGCCACTCTATACCCCCATCCCCAGGGGGTCACTCTATACCCCATCCCCAGGGGTCACTCTGTACCCCCATCCCCAGGGGTCACTCTGTGCCCCATCCCCAGGGGGGTCACTCTGTGCCCTATCCCCAGGGGTCACTCTGTGCCCCATCCCCAGAGGGTCACTCTGTACCCCATCCCCAGGGGTCACTCTGTACCCCATCCCCAGGGGTCACTGTACCCCATCCCCAGGGGTCACTGTACCCCATCCCCAGGGGTCACTCTGTACCCCATCCCCAGGGGTCACTCTGTGCCCCATCCCCAGGGGTCACTCTGTACCTGCATCCCCAGGGGTCACTCTGTATCTGCATCCCCAGGGGTCACTCTGTACCCGCATCCCCAGGGGTCACTCTGTACCCCATCCCCAGGGGTCACTCTGTGCCCAATCCCCAGGGGTCACTCTGTGCCTGGATCCCCAGGGGTCACTCTGTACCCCCATCCCCAGGGGGTCACTCTGTGCCCCATCCCCAGGGGTCACTGTACCCCATCCCCAGGGGTCACTGTACCCCCATCCCCAGGGGTCACTCTGTACCCCCATCCCCAGGGGTCACTCTGTGCCCCATCCCCAGGGGTCACTCTGTGCCCCATCCCCAGGGGTCACTCTGTACCCCCATCCCCAGGGGTCACTCTGTGCCCCATCCCCAGAGGGTCACTCTGTACCCCATCCCCAGGGGTCACTCTGTGCCCCATCCCCAGAGGGTCACTCTGTACCCCATCCCCAGGGGTCACTCTGTGCCCCCATCCCCAGAGGGTCACTCTGTACCCCATCCCCAGGGGTCACTCTGTACCCCCATCCCCAGAGGGTCACTCTGTACCCCATCCCCAGGGGCCACTCTGTGCCCCATCCCCAGGGGTCACTCTGTGCCCCATCCCCAGGGGTCACTCTGTACCCCCATCCCCAGGGGGTCACTGTACCCCCATCCCCAGGGGTCACTCTGTACCCCCATCCCCAGGGGTCACTCTGTGCCCCATCCCCAGGGGTCACTCTGTGCCCCATCCCCAGGGGTCACTCTGTACCCCATCCCCAGGGGTCACTGTACCCCCATCCCCAGGGGTCACTCTGTACCCCCATCCCCAGGGGTCACTCTGTACCTCCATCTCCAGGGGCCACTCTATACCCCCATCCCCAGGGGGTCACTCTATACCCCATCCCCAGGGGTCACTCTGTACCCCCATCCCCAGGGGTCACTCTGTGCCCCATCCCCAGGGGGGTCACTCTGTGCCCTATCCCCAGGGGTCACTCTGTGCCCCATCCCCAGAGGGTCACTCTGTACCCCATCCCCAGGGGTCACTCTGTACCCCATCCCCAGGGGTCACTGTACCCCATCCCCAGGGGTCACTGTACCCCATCCCCAGGGGTCACTCTGTACCCCATCCCCAGGGGTCACTCTGTGCCCCATCCCCAGGGGTCACTCTGTACCTGCATCCCCAGGGGTCACTCTGTATCTGCATCCCCAGGGGTCACTCTGTACCCGCATCCCCAGGGGTCACTCTGTACCCCATCCCCAGGGGTCACTCTGTGCCCAATCCCCAGGGGTCACTCTGTGCCTGGATCCCCAGGGGTCACTCTGTACCCCCATCCCCAGGGGGTCACTCTGTGCCCCATCCCCAGGGGTCACTGTACCCCATCCCCAGGGGTCACTGTACCCCCATCCCCAGGGGTCACTCTGTACCCCCATCCCCAGGGGTCACTCTGTGCCCCATCCCCAGGGGTCACTCTGTGCCCCATCCCCAGGGGTCACTCTGTACCCCCATCCCCAGGGGTCACTCTGTGCCCCATCCCCAGAGGGTCACTCTGTACCCCATCCCCAGGGGTCACTCTGTGCCCCATCCCCAGAGGGTCACTCTGTACCCCATCCCCAGGGGTCACTCTGTGCCCCATCCCCAGAGGGTCACTCTGTACCCCATCCCCAGGGGTCACTCTGTACCCCCATCCCCAGAGGGTCACTCTGTACCCCATCCCCAGGGGCCACTCTGTGCCCCATCCCCAGGGGTCACTCTGTGCCCCATCTCCAGGGGTCACTCTGTGCCCCATCCCCAGGGGTCACTCTGTACCCCCATCCCCAGGGGTCACTCTGTGCCCCATCCCCAGGGGTCACTGTACCCCCATCCCCAGGGGTCACTGTACCCCCATCCCCAGGGGTCACTCTGTGCCCCATCCCCAGGGGTCACTGTACCCCCATCCCCAGGGGTCACTGTACCCCCATCCCCAGGGGTCACTCTGTACCCCCATCCCCAGGGGTCACTGTACCCCCATCCCCAGGGGTCACTCTGTGCCCCATCCCCAGGGGTCACTGTACCCCCATCCCCAGGGGTCACTGTGCCCCCATCCCCAGGGGTCACTCTGTACCCCATCCCCAGGGGTCACTCTGTGCCCCATCCCCAGGGGTCACTCTGTGCCCCATCCCCAGGGGTCACTCTGTGCCCCATCCCCAGGGGTCACTCTGTACCCCATCCCCAGGGGTCACTCTGTGCCCTATCCCCAGGGGTCACTCTGTGCCCCATCCCCAGGGGTCACTGTACCCCCATCCCCAGAGGGTCACTCTGTGCCCCATCCCCAGGGGTCACTCTGTGCCCCATCCCCAGGGGTCACTGTACCCCCATCCCCAGAGGGTCACTCTGTACCCCATCCCCAGGGGTCACTCTGTGCCCCATCACCGGGGGGGGGTCACTGTGCACCTCATCCCCAAGGAGTCACTCTGTGCCTGGATCTCCAGGAGGGCCACTCTGTCCCCCCATCCCCACAGCCCCCCCCGCCCCCCATACCCCCCGGATCCCTCTGTCCCCCCACCCCGCTGTACCCCCATCCCCCCCATCCCCCTCATCCCCCACAGCCCCCCCCCCATCCCCCCCCCCGTACCTCCTCCTCCCCGCAGTCACAGTCCTCCCCCTCCTCGCGGAAGCCGTTGCCGCATTTCCGTGCCACCACCAGGTCCTTGCTGTCGGGCAGGTTGAAGAGGCACATCCCGCCGCCCTTCTGGAAGTAGCTCTCCAGCTGCCGCCTGCTGCAGGAGCTGAACACGCGGGGGAAGGGGTGCCTGGGGTGGGGCGGGGGGAGCAGGGCCGGGAGAAGGGGGGAAATCTGTCAGAGCTGGGAATTTGGGATGTGGACAGGCTGGCACAAACCCTGCCAGGAGCAGAGTCCCCGTTGCTCAGTGAGCCCAGGAGCATCTCCCACCCCAGCTGGCACAGCCAGACCAACACCCAGGGGACAGCTCTGAACCCAAAGTGCTCAGCAACGGGCTGGGGGCAGGCAGAGCCTCTGCCCGTCACCCCTGGGACATCAACCCCACCCTGCCCTGCACGGAACCTGCTGGGCTGGAACCCCCCTGGTGTGAGCCCCAGGCTGCAGATGCCAGCCCAGCACTGCTGCAGATGCCAGCCCAGCACTGCTGCAGATGCCAGCCCAGCACTGCTGCAGGTGCCAGCCCAGCACTGCTGCAGATGCCAGCCCAGCACTGCTGCAGATGCCAGCCCAGCACTGCTGCAGGTGCCAGCCCAGCACTGCTGCAGATGCCAGCCCAGCACTGCTGCAGATGCCAGCCCAGCACTGCTGCAGGTGCCAGCCCAGCACTGCTGCAGATGCCAGCCCAGCACTGCTGCGGGTGTCACCTCTGCCCTGGGACACCCACAGAGCAGGAACCCACACCTGCAGGGCCCTCTGCTCCAGCTCAGCTCAGCCAAACCACTTCCTGTTCTCACTGAACCACAGCAGGAACAAATACCCACCTGGGCCACTGAAATACCCACCTGGGCCACTGAAATAACCATATGGACGACTGAAATACCCATCTGGGCCACTGAAATACCCATCTGGGCCACTGAAATACCCACCTGGGCCACTGAAATACCCATCTGGGCCACTGAAATACCCCACAGCGGGGATGGGGGGAAATCACTTAAAGAAATATGGAAAAGAAACACCAAAAAGGACCCAGAGAGCAGCAAAAAATAGGAGTCAGAGCCTACAGTGTGTAAGGAGCTGAGGAACGGGAGAAACACTCATTTTCTACAGAACCTCTGAGCAAGATTCTTCTCTAATTTCACTGTTTGTGGGGGGTTCAGTGGTTTATGAAGATGAAGCAACCATTTCTTCCTTAGAAACAGTTTCATTTCCTCTGAAAGCTGAAAAATATATTCTTATCAGGACATCTCCTTCTCGAGATGACTCAGAGGACATGAAAGTGGTTTTGAAATCTCTTGATCTGTGAGTGCCTGCAGGTTGTGGAGGTGGAGCACGCCAGTGTACCCTACATGTGTTTGTATATTCACATCCATGGCTGTGCCAACAGGGACAGGCTGAGCACAGAAATGTGCTTTTCCTCACCACAGCCTGCCCAGGCAGGGGTTAAACCCTGCGGGATCAGGGACAGGCTGAGCACAGAAATGGGCTTTTCCTCACCACAGCCTGCCCAGGCAGGGGTTAAACCCTGTGGGATCAGGGACAGGCTGAGCACAGAAATAGGCTTTTCCTCACCACAGCCTGCCCAGGCAGGGGTTAAACCCTGTGGGATCAGGGACAGGCTGAGCACAGAAATGTGCTTTTCCTCACCACAGCCTGCCCAGGCAGGGGTTAAACCCTGTGGGATCAAGGCCAGGCTGAGCACAGAAATGTGCTTTTCCCCACCACAGCCCGCCCAGGCAGGGGTTAAACCCTGTGGGATCCATGCCAGGCTTGGCAGCCCTGAAAGCACCAGTGGGGTCCCACTGTTCCCTCCTGGCTGGAGGAGCAGGTGGGTTCAAGGGACGGGGAATGAGCAGCTGCTTCTGCTCACTGCAGGGGGGTCTGGGGTGGCTGTGTCCTCAGGAGGTGGAAAACACAAAGGGAGAAGGACTCTGGAGAGGAAACTGGCACCAACCAGATGGATTGGGAACCCCATCCCGTGGCAGGGACACCCCCACTGTCCCCATTGTGCTCCCAGCCCCAATGTCCAACCTGAGCACTGCCAGGGATCCAGGGGCAGCCCCAGCCAAGCTGGGAATTCCAGCCCAGCCAGGAATTCCTGCCCAAGATCCCAGCCCAAGCTCCCCTTGCCCAGTGGGAGCCATTCCCTGTGTCCTGTCCCTGCAGCCCTTGTCCCCAGCCCCTCTCCAGCTCTCCTGGAGCCCCTGCAGGCCCTGCCAGGGGCTCCCAGCTCTCCCTGGAGCCTTCCCTTCTCCAGGGGAACATTCCCAGCTCTCCCAGCCTGGCTCCAGAGCAGAGGTGACAACGTTCCCTGGCCACTCCCAGCTGCACACAGCACCCACGGCCTGCCAGGGCTTTGGGGACACCTGGCAGGGCACTGGGGACACCTGCCAGGACTTTAGGGACACCTGGCAGGGCACTGGGGACAGTGCCAGGGCACTGGGGACACCTGGCAGGGCTCTGGGGGCAGGGCCAGGGCACTGGGGACACCTGCCAGGGCTTTAGGGACACCTGGCAGGGCACTGGGGACAGTGCCAGGGCACTGGGGACACCTGGCAGGGCTCTCGGGCAGGGCCAGGGCCAGCAGCACTCACCCCGTGGCCGCTGCCATGACGCAGCCGCCCTGCTCCGGGGTGGCCTCCACGCAGCAGCCCTGGCTGTCGTGCACCATGCCGAAGTTGTGGCCGATCTCGTGGGCCATGGTGGCGGCAGCACCGATGGGCTGCTCGGCGTGGTCCTGCACGGGGGGACAGCACGGGTCAGCATGGACACGGACACGGACACGGACACAGACACGGACACAGCAGCCATGGGTCAGCACGGACACGGACACGGACACGGACACGGACACGGACACGGACACGGACACGGACACGGACACGGACACAGCAGCCATGGGTCAGCACGGCCACGGCCACGGCCACAGACACGGACACGGACACAGCAGCCATGGGTCAGCACGGACATGGACACGGACACAGACACGGACACAGCAGCCATGGGTCAGCACAGCCACACCATGGCCATGGACACACCAGCCACGGGTCAGCCACAGCCACAGCAGCCTCGTGTCAGCACAGCCACACCAACCACTGCCACAGCCATGGCCACACCAGCCTCGTGTCAGCACAGTTTCTGTCACACCAGCCTCGTGTCAGCACAGCCACACCACAGCCACAGCCACAGCAGCCAGGGACAGGGTGACCCACAGCAGGGAACGGGGCTGGGCACCTGGAGGCACCCCTGGGGTGCAGCTGGAGCCCGCAGGAGAGGGGGCTGGGGGAAGGGTCATGGCAGAAGCGGGGTTTGCTCTCCTGATATTCCCGTGTGGGACTGCTGGGAAGCTCTTGGCTGGAGCCAAGTGCTCAAAACCCAGGGCACATCCCAAATCCCAGAAACCTGGGTGCCCCTCACCACCCTGCCCAGGGATCAAAGGTCACCAAGGCCACCATGGCCACCCCATCATGCCCAGGGCCACCATCACGGGGAGGAGAAGTTATCTGGGCAGAGATGCTCCCAGAAACCCAGAGAGCAGAAGCAGGGAGCAGGCAGGGGCTCTCCAGCACGAGGGGCAGGAGCAGCACAGGAGGGACAGGAGCAGCACAGGAGATCCCAAGGCTGCTGCCAGCTGGGGCTGGGGTGTGCCCGGGCTGGGAGACTTTAACCTCCTCACCCCCTGTGCACCTGGCCAACACCTGAGGCTCAGGAGCTACAATCGTCCCTCACCTCCAGGCTGCACCCCCGGCCCAGCCTCAGGGGCTGCTCCCCCAACCCCAGGCAGAGCTCCCCCAGGCCGGGGTGGCACGGGGACCCCCAGCCCCCCTTACCACGCTGACCCCTCCCGAGTTGTCGGCGCTGCACATCCCCTCCAGCGGGGCCATCCCGATGGTGGTGCCCCCGAAGGTCTTCCCTCTGCCCGGGCAGGAGAACGGGGCAGCTCAGCACCCAGGGGGGGTTGGGGAGCCCCTCCCCAGCCCTCCCCAGCCCCCCAGCCTGCGACCCACGTCAGCAGCTGGGCGTTGTCGTGCTTCCTGCGCGCCCTCAGCGCCTTCTTCCACTGCAGGAAGGCCCAGAGCGTGGCGTTGGCATCGCTGCTGACCGCGCACTGGTCCCGCTCCGTCCACACCTCCAGCCCGATCAGGGCCACCTTGATGTTCAGCAGCCTGTAGAACTGCAGGGGGGACAGCTGGGGAGCCCTGGGCACCGGCCCTGGGCACCCACCTGCAGGCACGGGCTGCACAGCTGTGGGCACAGCAGGCAGGCAGGGTGGCACGGTGGCACTCAGTGACAACACCTCAGTGTGTCCCTTCCTTGCCAAGGGTGCCAGCAGCCATCCCGGGCCCTGAACGCTTCCCAGGGGTGGCAAAGCCCTTCCCAGCCCCTGCCCAGGGAGCTCCTGAGGTCCCTGAGGGGTGGCCAAGCCCTGGCACAGCTGCCCAGGAGGGCGCTGGGGCCCCCATCCCTGAAGGGATTTAGAGCCACGTGGCTGTGGCACCTGGGGACGTGGGCAGGGGTGGCCTTGGAAGTGCTGGGGAATGATTGGACTCAAAGGTCTTTTCCAACCTGAACAATTCCATCATTCTGTGATTCCTTGCCCTGGTGGCACGGGGACAGGCCCTGAGGGTCACACAGGGCCTGGCAGGCCCCTCACCTTGTCCACGTAGTTGGCGATCTCCACGATGCGCTGCTTGGTGCGGCCCAGGTTGAGGTTCTGGTTCCTGTACTGGGGAGAGGTGGGGTGGGGAAGGGCCAGGGGGTAAATCCAGGCTGGAGACAGAGGGGCCCTGGCTCTCTGCCCCCCAGCACCCACCAGGGTGTGATCAGCAACGATGAAGAGCTCCATGTACTTCATGGTCCTCCAGGCATCTCTCCTGGCCTGCAGGCAGACACGGGGCTCAGCAAAGAGGGGCAGCCCTGGGCTCCCTCCAGACACCAGAGGGCTGCTCAGGAGGGACAGCTGAGAGGGGAAACTGAGGCACAAGGTGACAGGGAACCTTTGGGTGGCTCTAAATGACCTCACGTCATGTCCCACACTGTAGGACACAGCACTGGGACCCAATTTACCCATGAGGATTCACCAGAGTGGATTTACCTGAGTGGATTTACCCAGTGGATTTACCCATGAGGATTTATGCAGTGGATTTATCTCTGAGGATTTACCCAGTGGATTTACCCATGAGGATTTACCCACTGGATTTACCTGTGAGGATTCACCCATGAGGATTTACCCATGAGGGTTTACCCAGTGGATTTACCCCAATGGATTTACCCATGAGGATTCACCCATGAAGATTTACCCAGTGGATTTACCCCCAGTGAAGATTCACTCAGTGGATTTACCCAGTGGATTTACCCAGTGGATTTAATTATGGAGGTTTACCCAGTGGATTTACCCGTGAGGATTCACCCATGAGGATTCACCCAGTGGATTTACCTGGGAGGATTTACCCCAGTGGATTTACCCCAATGGATTTACTCCAATGGATTAACCCCAATGGATTTACCCAGTGGATTCACCCAGTGGATTTACCCAGAGGATTTACCCAGTGGATTTACCCGTGGGTGCTGCTGCTGGAAGAGCTGGGCAATGCCAGCCACGGTGCCCCCCAGGTCCTGGCCGTGCCCGCAGGTGCCCCCTGGCATGGGCAGGTGCTCTGCTCGGTGGATGAGGTGGAGACCCGGCTCAGGGGCCCCCAGGGGTCTCAGGTAGTAGCTGGTGTTGCTGCTCAGCACTATGAGGCCCCTGGAAACGGGAACAGCCCCGATGGCTCCTGTGGTGCTTCCACTGCAGCTCCCCCAGCCCCTGAGGCCCCACAAGCTCGGGTCCACACCCGACAGGAGCTGGGGATCCCTGCCCAAACAGCTCTGGGGGAAAATAAACCCTGGGCACCAAAACCTGCCCCCGTCGGAGCAGGGAACAGAGCTCAGTCTGGGACACCTGCTCCAGGGGCAGGGATTTGCCCCCTCCAGGGATAAAACTCCTGGCACTAAGCTCGTGCTGCCAGAGATATGGTCCCTGCCCAGTCCTGGGCTTGGCTGAAGGAGGGAGGAGGAGGAAGGACAGGATGAAGCAATGGGGAAATCAGCCCCATAAAGCATTTGGAGCTGGGCTTGCAGGGGTACTGGTGCTGCTCTGGGTGGGCCCAAAGGGGATCCCGGCAGAGACAGGGAGCAGTGGGTCCGTCCCACCCTTGGTCAGCTCCACAGCCCCCTGATCCTGCCTTCCTCCAGTCCTGATTCTCCCATTCCCTGCTCCTTCCTCCATTACCTATCCCCCTCCATTCCCTGTTCCCCCCATTCCCTGCTCCTTCCTCCATTCCCTGCTCCTTCCTCCAGTCCCTATCCCCCTCCATTCCCTATTCCCCTCTCCATTCATTATTCCCCTCTCCATTCCTTATCCCCCTCCATTCCCATTCCCCTCCATTCCCCATTGCCCTCCATTCCCTGCTCCCCTCACCGCATTCCCGAGCAGGTGCTGAGCACGACCCAGGAGCCGCGGTGGCCGCGGACGTGGCCGTGGTAGTGACAGTGCTCCTGGGGAGAGACAGCGGGGACCTTCCTCAGGGGGCTGGGAGCAGCGATCCCTGTGCTGACCCCAGACAGGCACCCCTTTCCCTTTCCCTTTCCCTTTCCCTTCTCCCTTCTCCCTTTCCCTTCCCTTTCCCCTTTTCCCTTCCCTTTTCCCTTTCCCTTTCCCATTTCCCCATTTCCCTTTCCCATTTCCCCATTTCCCTTTCCCATTTCCCCATTTCCCCTTTCCCATCCCCTCTCCCAGCCAGCCCAGCGCTGTCCCCGCCGCGGGAGCAGCCGGGTTCAGGCCGGGACGCGGCGCGGCGCTGGAGCGGTGACAGGAGGGGACCCGGGGAGGGCGCGGTGCCGCCCGTGCTGATGTCCCGAGGCGCTGTCCCGGGGCCAAGAGCCGCAGGAGCCGAGTGCCGCCGCTCCGAGCTGCCGGGGAAGCTCCCCCGCCCGCAGCCGGGCGGCTTCGGCTCCGTGCCGAGCCCCGGAACGCGAGGGGAGCGGCCCCCGGGCACCCACCGTGTGGTTGGGGGTCACCGTCACCGGCTGGCCCTCGCTGTAGTGCGTCTCGGTGTAGCCCGGGGCCAGCAGCCTGCGGGGGGACAGAGCCGTGAGGAGCCGGGGGCTGCTGCAGAGCTCCCGGTACGGGAATGAACCGAGCCTGAGAGCCCGGAGCTGCTCCAGAGCTCCCGGTACGGGAATGAACCGAGCCTGAGAGCCGGGAGCTGCTCCAGAGCTCCCGGTACGGGAATGAACCGAGCCTGGGAGCCGGGAGCTGCTCCCGGTACGGGAATGAACCGAGCCTGAGAGCCGGGAGCTGCTCCAGAGCTCCCGGTACGGGAATGAACCGAGCCTGGGAGCCGGGAGCTGCTCCCGGTACGGGAATGAACCGAGCCTGAGAGCCCGGAGCTGCTCCCGGTACGGGAATGAACCGAGCCTGAGAGCCGGGAGCTGCTCCAGGCACGGGAATGAACCGAGCCTGAGAGCCGGGAGCTGCTCCAGAGCTCCCGGTACGGGAATGAACCGAGCCTGAGAGCCGGGAGCTGCTCCAGGCACGGGAATGAACCGAGCCTGAGAGCCGGGAGCTGCTCCCGGTACGGGAACGCACCGAGCCTGAGAGCCCGGAGCCGGCTGAGCCAGACACATCCATCCCCTGAGCCTGAACCCACCTGAGGCAAACACACCCCCTGAGCTCCCCTGAACCTGAGCCAGACACACACCCCCTGTCCCCCCTCATCACCCCCCGGACAGGCTGAGCCATCACTGCCGCAGGGGAGAGCCAGAGCCGAGCTCAGAGCTGGGGAGAGGAGAGGAGAGGAGAGGAGAGGAGAGGAGAGGAGAGGAGAGGAGAGGAGAGGAGAGGAGAGGAGAGGAGAGGAGAGGAGAGGAGAGGAGAGGAGAGGAGAGGAGAGGAGAGGAGAGGAGAGGAGAGGAGAGGAGAGGAGAGGAGAGGAGAGGAGAGGAGAGGAGAGGAGAGGAGAGGAGAGGAGAGGAGAGGAGAGGAGAGGAGAGGAGAGGAGAGGAGAGGAGAGGAGAGGAGAGGAGAGGAGAGGAGAGGAGCCAGGTTTTCCCCTGCTCTCAGTTTAGCTCTCCGTTTTGCAGGCCTGGCCCCGTCCCAAGGGTTTCATTCTGCAGAGCAGAACAAAGCAGCAGCACTCCCAGAATAGCCCTCCCCTGTCTCGCTGTCCCACAGCCGGTGTGGCCCCAGAAATGTCACTGTGGGCACGTTTGTGGCCTCCCAGCCTGCCTGGGGTGGGTGCTGGCACCAGGGGCTGCAGTCACAGACAGGAGACAGCAGCTCAGTCTGGCTCCTGGCAGGGACACGTGGGGACACGGGGACAGGGTGGGGACAGGGACGGGACAGCTGGGCTGAGGACAGGAAAGGCAAATCCTCCTGCCACGCCCAGGGAACGGGGGCTGGGCTGGCTGAGCCAGGGCTCTGACTGTGCTCTGCAGGCAGGGCAGAGCCTGGGCAGGGAGGGCAGGATGAGCCTTTGCCAGCAGAACGGGGAGAAAAACACCCCAGGGCACTTCTGGGGACTGAGAGATCTCCCAGGGCCGGAGAAGGATTTGGGCACTGGCCCCAGGGCTGCCAGGGCTGAGGCAGCAGTTTGGATGTCCCCACAGCCCCCCAGGCTGAGCTCTGCCCATCAGCCTTCACCCCCCACTACCAACCCCACTGCCCACAGCCCCCAAACCTGCAGAGCCCCCAAACCACCAGGAGCTCCCCTGCTGGCCCTGGGGGTCACCGTGGTGGCTGGGCTGGCACCCCAACAGCAGAGGAGGGGGATTGTGCCAGGGGCAGCCCCCCACAGCCCCTGGTGAGAGCAGGGATCAGCTCACCCTGCCCAGCACGGGCACACAAACCCACCCAGGGACAGAGAGCTGGGGCTGCCCCACCCTGGCAGTGCCCGAGGCCAGGCTGAGCAGGGCCTGGGCTGGGGAAGGTGTCCCTGGCCGTGGCAGGGGTGGCACTGGATCCTCAGGGTCCCTTGAACCCAAACCGCTCTGGGATTCTGTGGAATGCCTGAGGTCTCAGGCAGAGGGACCAGGAGGGCAGGGCAGATGGACACGAGTTCTGTCCCTGCCCCCACCGGGCTGGGGGAGTGGCACAGGGACAGGGGACAGGGGACAGGTGCCACCTGCATCCCCCCTGACCCAGAGCAGGAGCCCAGCAGGAGGTGGCCGAGGTGACAGAAGGAGCATTTCAGCCCAAAGGAGCCGCACTGGGCTGTCCCTTCCCCTGCTGGCCAGGGCACGGCCGGTCCGAGCGGGAGCCCTCCCCGTGTCCCCGCCCCGGTCCCGCCCCGGCACTCACGGGTTCCTCTCCAGCACCAGCACCAGCTCTTTGCCCTCGGCCGTCACAGCCACCTCTGCCCGGGCAGGTGCCGGCACCTGCAGGGAGAGGAGGGAGCGGGGTTAGGAACGATCCCTGTGCCCAGAACCTCCCCTGCTCCCGGCTCCAGGGGCATCCCAGCCTCTCCTCCCCGGCTCCGCTCCACCCGCTGCCGCCCTGCCCGGGGGGAAGGAGATTTCCCTGCGTTCCCAGCCCAGCAGGGCCAGCAGAGCATCCACACGGGGGTTCGGGGATGGGGCACAAATGCCAGCGCTGCTGGCAGCTTCCCCAGGGAAAAGCAGCCAGGGGGAACCAGGGCGGGGCCCGGGATGAGGAGCACCCTGAGCAGGACCCGTGTGCTCCATCCCACCAGGGCTCCATCCCACCAGGGCTCCATCCCACCAGGGCTCCGTCCCACCAGGGCTCCATCCCACCAGGGCTCTGTCCCACCAGGGCTCCGTCCCACCAGGGCTCCGTCCCACCAGGGCTCTGTCCCACCAGGGCTCCGTCCCACCAGGGCTCCGTCCCACCAGGGCTCCATCCCACCAGGGCTCTGTCCCACCAGGGCTCCGTCCCACCAGGGCTCTGTCCCACCAGGGCTCCGTCCCACCAGGGCTCTGTCCCACCAGAGCTCTGTCCCACCAGGGCTCCATCCCACCAGGGCTCTGTCCCACCAGGGCTCCATCCCACCAGGGCTCTGTCCCACCAGGGCTCCGTCCCACCAGGGCTCCGTCCCACCAGAGCTCCATCCCACCAGGGCTCTGTCCCACCAGGGCTCCATCCCACCAGGGCTCTGTCCCACCAGGGCTCTGTCCCACCAGGGCTCTGTCCCACCAGGGCTCTGCCCCACCAGGGCTCTGTCCCACCAGGGCTCTGTCCCACCAGGGCTCCATCCCACCAGGGCTCTGTCCCACCAGGGCTCCGTCCCACCAGGGCTCCATCCCACCAGGGCTCTGTCCCACCAGGGCTCTGCCCCACCAGGGCTCTGTCCCACCAGGGCTCTGTCCCACCAGGGCTCTGTCCCACCAGGGCTCTGCCCCACCAGGGCTCTGTCCCACCAGGGCTCCATCCCACCAGGGCTCCATCCCACCAGGGCTCTGTCCCACCAGGGCTCCGTCCCACCAGGGCTCCATCCCACCAGGGCTCTGTCCCACCAGGGCTCTGTCCCACCAGGGCTCCATCCCACCAGGGCTCTGTCCCACCAGGGCTCTGTCCCACCAGGGCTCCATCCCACCAGGGCTCCGTCCCACCAGGGCTCCGTCCCACCAGGGCTCCATCCCACCAGGGCTCTGTCCCACCAGGGCTCCGTCCCACCAGGGCTCCGTCCCACCAGGGCTCCGTCCCACCAGGGCTCTGTCCCACCAGGGCTCTGTCCCACCAGGGCTCCATCCCACCAGGGCTCTGTCCCACCAGGGCTCTGTCCCACCAGGGCTCCATCCCACCAGGGCTCTGTCCCACCAGGGCTCTGCCCCACCAGGGCTCTGTCCCACCAGGGCTCTGTCCCACCAGGGCTCCATCCCACCAGGGCTCTGTCCCACCAGGGCTCCGTCCCACCAGAGCTCTGTCCCACCAGGGCTCCATCCCACCAGGGCTCTGTCCCACCAGGGCTCTGTCCCACCAGGGCTCCATCCCACCAGGGCTCTGTCCCACCAGGGCTCCGTCCCACCAGGGCTCCATCCCACCAGGGCTCTGTCCCACCAGGGCTCTGCCCCACCAGGGCTCTGTCCCACCAGGGCTCTGTCCCACCAGGGCTCCGTCCCACCAGGGCTCCGTCCCACCAGGGCTCTGTCCCACCAGGGCTCCATCCCACCAGGGCTCCATCCCACCAGGGCTCTGTCCCACCAGGGCTCTGCCCCACCAGGGCTCCATCCCACCAGGGCTCTGTCCCACCAGGGCTCCATCCCACCAGGGCTCTGTCCCACCAGGGCTCCATCCCACCAGGGCTCCATCCCACCAGGGCTCTGTCCCACCAGGGCTCTGCCCCACCAGGGCTCCATCCCACCAGGGCTCCATCCCACCAGGGCTCTGTCCCACCAGGGCTCCGTCCCACCAGAGCTCCGTCCCACCAGGGCTCTGTCCCACTGGGTGCTGCCCCAGGGCAAAGCGCCTCAGCCCCGGGAGGTGCCCCCGTGCACCCCGGGGGGATGGAACCTCCACCAGCGCCGGGCACCGGCTCGGGGCCGTTAAAAACTCCCCGGAACAGCGGGCAGGGAAAGGGAGCCGTGAGTCAGCTTCCCCAGGATGCCGGCGGTTTTACTCATTCATTCCCTCTCTCCCGGGGGTGTGGAAGGGGAACGCGGCTCCGGATCCGCCCCAGCACGGCCCAGCTGCGCGGGACAGGACGGGCTGGAGCCCCGAGCGCTCCGAGAGCTGCTCCGAGAGCCTGCTGCCCACGGCCCGGACTGTCCCTGCGGTCCGGTGTCCCTCTGTCTGTCCCCACCCAGCTGCCAGCCCTCGGCATCGCCACGGTGCCCCGGCTCGGGCTGCCCCTGGCAGGGCGGGGGCAGGGCCAGGTGATTCATGGCCTGGGATGGAGCGGAGCTCAGATCCCGCTGATTAAATCCTGCGGAGCTGCTGCCCCCTCTGCCAGCCAGCCCCCCGCGCCCCGGGTGCTGGGGACCCCCGGGAGCCCCGGCCGGGCAGCCCCGGGACCCCCCCTCACCACGGCACAGAGCGTTTGGGGTGTGGAGCAGGCGGCTGCTGCTGCCGGGGGTCTGTAGTGCCAAAGGGAGCCCTTCCTGCACAGCCGGGATGGGAATAATCCCGGGATCACTGATCCTGCACACCCGGGATGGGAATAATCCGGGATGGGAATCCTGCCGGGATCACCGATCCTGCACATCCACCCCAAAGGGAGCCCCAGGGCTGCGCCGTCCCGGGGAGCTGCTCGGGCTGCCCGTGGGATGCCCGTGGGATGCCCGTGGGGTGCCCATGGGATGCCCATGGGATGCCCGTGGGATGGCTCTGGCTCCGAGGAGCCCCGGGGGCTGGACTCAATTCCAGGGGACAGGGAGGTGCTGCTCCCGCCAGCCGGGAATGAGGATGGAGCCGGGGATGGAGCGGGGCTGGAGCCGGGAGCAGGGATGGATCTGGAGCTGGAGCCGGGCTGGCTGAGCCCCGCTCCGCCTCCGGCTCCGTCTGCCCGGCTCCAAAAAAGGCGAGCAGGCACAGCGCTGTAGGCAAAGAGCCCCACAGCAGAGCGAGGCCGCGGCTCCGACACTGCCCAGCGAGTCCCCCCGGCCCGGCCGGCACGGCCCCGCTGCCCGGCCCGCCTGGGGCCCCGCGGAGCCGCCAGGAGCCGGGCAGGGGCTCCGTCCCCTCCTCCGGCGGCGCTGGGAACGGGCGGTATTTTTGGAACATGATCTTGTACAAACATCGCTCCCTGGCCAAACATGGTCTGTTCCTTTTTCTTGCCGTTTCCCTCCTTTCCCCCCTCTTGCCCTCCCTTTTTTTTTCTCCCCGGCTCTGATCTCCCCAACACCCGCTCCCTGCAGCCCTCTCCTCCTCCTCCTCCTCCTCCTCCTCCTCCCCAAGTCCCGGCTGGCTCCGTCCCGGTTTAGAATTCCCCAGCAATTACTCCCTGCCTCGGCTCGGGGGCCGTCACCGGCCGAATGTTCTTTCCCAGCTGCGTCTTAAAGGGACCCGGCGTGTGCAGGGTTACCCTGACAGCTCCGGGCTGCCAGGGGCTGGGGAACCAGCGCTGCTGGCGGGGCCTGTGTCCCCTCCCCGGGAGGGGTCTCCTCTTCCCCGTGCCTCAGTTTCCCCTGAGAGCTCCTGGCGAGGCCGTGGGGAGCAGGGGATGGGCCCTGGTTCCAGCTGGGGTGGGCCCAGCTCAGCTGCTGCAGGGATCAGTGGCAGCAGGGCAGGGACAGGGGATGTGGCAGCTCTTGTGCCAGGCAGGAGCCCAACGCAGCTCAGAGGCCAGGCGAGGTGATTGCACTGATTAAACTCTGCCCCTCGTGCCCCCAGGCGAGGTGATTGCACCGATTAAACTCTGCCCCTCGGGCCTGGCAGGGAGCTGTGCCCCAAGGGCCAGGCTGCTGCACACTGGAAATGAGCCAGGGTCAGCTTCTCCCTGCACTGCAGCATCCTCCAGGCCCAGCACCATCCCAGGCTCCAGCACCACTCCAGGCTCCAGCATCCTCCAGGCTCCAGCACCACCCCAGGCTCCAGTATCAGCCTGGGCTGCAGCAGCTTATCAGGCTTCAGCATCATTCCAAGGTCCAGCATCATCCTGGGGATTCCAGCACCATCCCAGGTTCCAGCACCACCCCAGGCTCCAGTATCAGCCTGGGCTGCAGCAGCTTATCAGGCTTCAGCATCATCCCAAGGTCCAGCATCATCCTGGGGATTCCAGCACATTCCCAGCTCCAGCATCACCCCAGGTTCCAATATCATCCCAGGCTCCAGCATCACCCTGGGCTCTGCCATCGTCTCAGGCTCCAGCATCACCCAGGCTCCAGCATCACCCAGGCTCCAGTACATTCCAAGCTCCAGCAGCATCCCAAGCTTCAGTATCATCCCGATATCCTGGGCTGCAGAATCACCCCAGGCTCCAATACAATCCCACGCTTCAGCATCCTCCCAGGCTCCAGCGCATCCCAAGCTTCAGGGGTGCAGTATCCTTCCCAGGGTCCAATATCCTTCCCAGGGTCCAATATCCTGGGCTCCAGCAGCCTCCCAGGCTCCAGCACATTCCAAGCTCCAGTATCATCCCAGGCTCCAGCACCATCCGAGGCTCCAGCACATTCCAAGGTCCAGCATCATCATCCTGGGCTCCAGCACCATCCTGAGTTCCAATCCCATCCTGGGCTCCAGGAACATCCCGAGCTCCAGTCCCATCCTGGGCTCCAGGAACATCCCCAGTTCCAGTCCCACCCTGGGCTCCAGCCCCTCCCAGGCCCCTCGTGCCCCCCGATCTCCTCTCTCCAGGAGCAGAATGCCCTGGCCCTTGCCGAGGCTGCAGGCAGCTCCTTGTCCCAGGCCTGGCTGGGTGTGCAGGGGTGGCCCCTCTCCAGCACATCCCAGTCCCACAGGAATCCTGGAGCTGCAGCTGGGATGGTTTTGTCCAGCTGGAGTCTGGTTTTGTTTTTCACTCCACTGGCCAGAGAACCTCGGTGCTCTTTGCAGGGGGCCAGGGGGGCTGAGCTGCTCGTGCCTGCTCCCCACAGCTCCATCCTGCTCCCCCAGGCTGCCCCAGCCCTGCTGGGGAGCTCTGGAGGGGCTCAGGGAGCTCTGAGCTCCTTGGGGATCAATCATGGTTCAGCCACGTCCCAGAGCTCAGCTCCCAGCTCCCAGCCAGCTGCTCCAGCAGCTCCCACCAGCCCTGAGCTCCTCAGGAAGCTGCCAGAGCCCGGATGTGAGGGGAGCACAGGGATGGAGGTCACCAGGAGATGCTCCAGGAGGGATTTGCTGATGGGATTTGCAGCTGCTGGAGCAGCTCGGCCACGCCAGGGCCTCCCCAGGCAGCTGGGTCCCAGCAGGGAGGCTCGGAGGAGCAGAGCTGGGGATTGCAGTGCTCGGCCAACACCCACAGCCACGGCCCCACGGACCAGCCTGGCCCTCAGAGCCTCTCTGGGACCAAGCAGCCCTGCAGGAACAGGACAGCACTGACCCTGCACCAGGGACAGGGCTGGCACTGCTCCCAGCCCCAGTGTCCAGCCTGGCCTGGGGCACTGCCAGGGATCCAGGGGCAGCCACAGCTGCTCTGGGCACCCTGTGCCAGGGCCTCAGCTCCCTCCAGACCAGGAATTCCGTGCCAATCTCCCATCCATCCCTGCCCTCTGGCACTGGGAAGCCACTGCAGCGAGGAACCACACCTGGGAGCAGCAATTCCCGAGGGGAAGGACAGAGGCAGGGAAGCCCAGGGCTGAGCAGGCTCCGGGGAGGGGACAGGGCACTCCCGCCCCCGGGGCTGGATCCCGGTGGGATGCCCGGGTCACAGCGCCGGGTACCGCCCCCGTGTCCATCTCGGAAGGGACGGAAAAGCCCCGAGGCAGCTCCGGCAGCTTTGCTGCACATCAGGGGCAGGGGCAGGAGGAGCAGGAGGAGAGGGATGTGGGGCAGGAGGAGCGAGAGGAGAGGGAGGAGAGGGATGCGGGGCAGGAGGAGCGGGATGCGGGGCAGGAGGAGCGGGACGCAGGCACGGTCCCAGCCCAGGCAGTAGGAGCCGTTTGCAATCAGGGTCCCCACGACCTCCTCCCGGCCTCTCCCAAATGATTTCCACGTGTGCCGGGAGCCCGGGGCAGCCGGGCCCCGACAATGGCAGCGAGGAGGGTGCAGGGGAGGCAGGCCCGGCCCGCCCGGCGCTGCCAGCCCGCACAGGATGGCACCGCAGGGCCACCGACACCCTCCTCCTCCTCCTCCTCCTCCTCCTCCTGCTGCTGGGGGGAAGGAGGCGCGGGGATGTCCGCAAGGAGCTCAGACAGCCGGAGCATCCCGCGGCATCCCCGCTGCACCAGGGGCAGCGCCAGGGCGGGGGTGAGCCTGGGGGTCACCAGGCTGGAGCCCCTCGCTGCCGGGGCTGGGGTTGTGTCCGGGCTGCCGCCGTTCCCAGACGCGTTCATCGCCGGGAGCTTTGCTGGAGGAGACGGGGAGGGGACGGGAGGGATCAAACGGATCCCAGAAACACGAACGGCAGCGGTGCCAGGGCAGGAAGGGCCGGCCCGGGGCTCCGTCCCATCCCTTGCCTGGCTGCCCCATCCTCCCCCCACAGAGCCTCCCCCCTCCCGGCACCGCCCCTCTCCCTCCTTCCCCGCTCCAGAACAGGAGGCTCCTTGTTCCAGGCCGGCTGGGGCTGGAGGCAGAGCAGATGCCAGGAAATACGGCGGGACCTGCCCGAGATCCCCCCGAGATCCCCCCGGGATCCCCCCGAGATCCCCCCGCTGCGGTTCGCACCCCCCAGCGCCAACTGCGGCAGGAGCAGGAATGAACCTGCCCTGCCTCGTGTTCCCCATCTCCAGTGACTTCCAGCCGAAATACAGCCGGCTCCGGGGAGGGGACAGCTCTGCAGGATGGGCACAGCGACACACGGGCTGTCCGGGGAGGGGACAGCTCTGCAGGATGGGCACAGCACCACACGGGCTGTCCGGGGAGGGGACAGCTCTCCCGGCAGGGCACAGCACCACACGGGCTCTCCAGGACGGGCACAGCACCCACACGGGCTGTTCCAGCTCTCCAGGATGGGCACAGCACCCACACGGGCTCTCCAGGACGGGCACAGCACCCACACGGGCTCCCCAGCCCCTGCGGGAGCAGCCAGCCCGCGTTCCCCAGCCCCTCGGGGAGCCGGGGCAGCACAAACCCCTCCCGGGCACAGCCGGCCCCGCCTGTGGCATCTCCCGGAGCCAGGAGGGCTCCCTCGGGCCGGCCCTGCGGTGCCCCCAGAGCCCCCTCCCAGCAGAGCTCCCGGTGCCGGGCACGGCAGCTCCTGGGCCGGGGAAGGGGCTGGAGCTGCCCGGAGGAGCCCCCGGCCCCCCCGGCTGCCGTGGCCGAGGGGCAGCTGCGGTCGGGCTGAGCCCAGAGCCGGGCACGGGGCCAAGCCCCGCCAGGGTGGCCACAGGGACCTCGGGCAGGGGTCTGGGGACAGGGGGTGGCAGGGAGGGGTGGCAGCCCTGGGAGGGGACGAGCTCTGCTCCCCGCGGGGCTCTCCCCAGGGCAGCGCTCTCCAGTCAGCCGAGCACTTCCCTGGGCTGCTCCTTCTGCCAAACCTCGGCTGCCAGGGCAGCTGCAGCTCCTCTCCCGGCTCTGCAGCTCCTTCCACTCACCCTGCAGCTCCGGGCCATCCCTGAGTCATTAACTCCGTGTTAATTAACTCACTGCTGCAGCCTCTGCTTTCCCTGTTCATCACCTGAGCATGGTGATGGAGCCTGGGACTCCCCAGCCTGCTCGTGGATCCTGGGATTGAACACCCTGCTCATGGAATCTGGAACTCCCCACCCTGCTCATGGATCCTGGAATTCCTCACCCTGCTCGTGGATCCTGGAACTGCCCACCCTGCTCATGGATCCTGGAATTCCTCACCCTGCTCATGGATCCTGGAATTCCTCACCCAGCTCATGGATCCTGGGATTGAACACCCAGCTCATGGATCCTGGAATTCCTGCTCATGGATCCTGGAATTCCACACCCTGCTCATGGATCCTGGAATTCCTGCTCATGGATCCTGGGATTCCACACCCTGCTCATGGATCCTGGAATTCCTGCTCATGGATCCTGGAACTCTTGCTCATGGATCCTGGAACTGCCCAGCCTGCTCATGGATCCTGGAACTCCAGGCCTCCATCCTCATGCCACCAGGAAGCCCCCAGGCAAGGGAGGGAGGCAGGGAAGCAGGGAAGGAGGGAGGGAGGGAGTGTCAGGCTGTGCCCTTACCTGCTCCTCCAGGCTGGCGGCTCTCCGGGCTCGGCCCCCCAGCAGCCAGTGTGGGGTGACCCTTTCTCCGTGTGGCCCTGGGGACAGAAGAGCTGGTGAGCAGAGCCCGTGAGGGGCTGGGAGCTGCAGCTGCTCCACAGCCACGTCAGGGGAACCTGGGAGGGGACAGAGCTGAGGACAAACATCCAGATCCCCTCAGGTGTGTCAGGGGACGGATGGACACCAGCACCAGCACAAAGTGTCACCCCCTCCCCAGCCCAGCCCCTCATGGCTGCCTCAGCCTCAGCCCTGGGGGGCTCCCGGGGGCGCTGCTCCCACCCAGTGCCCTCCATCCCCTACATCTGCACCCTGGGGGAGCAGCTGCCTCGGGGGGCTGGGGCTGCCCCTGATCCCTGGCAGTGCCCAGGCCAGGCTGGGCACTGGGGCTGGGAGCAGCTGGGGCAGGAGCAGGGAGCCATGGAGCCATGGAGCCATGGCAGGGGTGGGGCTGGGTGGCATTCAGGGTCACTTCCCCCCCACACTGCTCCGTGACTCTGATTTGTGGCACAGGGAAGTGTGGCTCCCTCAGCCCAAATCTCTGCAGCCTGGGCTGGGCTGGGCAGGGACAGGGACAGGGACAGGGACACAGGGGCAGGGACACAGGGACAGGGGCAGGGACACAGGGACACAGGGACAGGGACAGGGACAGGGACACAGGGGCAGGGACAGGGACAGGGACACAGGGACAGGGACACAGGGACAGGGACAGGGGCAGGGGCAGGGACAGGGGCAGGGACACAGGGACAGGGGCAGGGACACAGGGACAGGGACAGGGGCAGGGACAGGGACAGGGACAGGAGCAGGGGCAGGGACAGGGGCAGGAGGAGCAGCAGGAGCAGGGACAGGGGCAGGAGCAGGGACAGGAGGAGCAGCAGGAGCAGAGGCAGGAGCAGGGACAGGAGCAGGAGCAGGGACAGGGGCAGGGGCAGGGACAGGGACAGGAGGAGCAGCAGGAGCAGCAGGAGGAGGGGCAGGAGCAGGGGCAGGAGCAGCAGCAGAAGCAGAGGCAGAGGCAGGAGCAGGGACAGGGACACAGGGACAGGGGCAGGGACAGGAGCAGAGGCAGGAGCAGGGACAGGAGCAGGAGCAGGAGCAGGGACAGGAGCAGAGGCAGGAGCAGGGACAGGAGCAGGGGTAGCAGCAGGAGCAGAGGCAGGAGCAGAGGCAGGGGCAGGGCTGGCAGGGCTGGCAGGGCTGGCAGGGCTGCGGCTGTCAGGGTTTGTCTGAGCCATCCCAGCCCCCCGGGCAGCGCAGCACGAGCCGTTCCTTGGCTCCATCCGAGGCAGACAGACTTTCTAAGATTATTCCTTCCCTAAACAATGTGGCCGGGTGTGACTGCAGCCCAGGGAGCAGCCGCCGATGACTTAAGCCTGGATGACAACGGAACAGAAAAATGAAAATCTGGAGCCGCTGCAGCGGGGGGATGAGGCTGAACAAAAATGCCGAGGGTTGGGCCACCTCGGCGAGCCAAACGCTGTCAGGGAGGGCTGGGCTGGAATTATCTTCCCCGGCGAAGTCATTTACTCGGGGGGGGCAATAACGGGGCCGTGTTTTGGTTCCTCCCGCAGCGAGGCAGGGCTTGGGCTGGAGGGCAGATGAAATTATTGGAGAGACAAAAGGAAAGGCGAGGTGGGGTCATGGGCTGGGAACGGCTGCTGGAGGCTGCTGGCACCGCCTCACCCCGCCCGGCCCGGCCCGGCCCGGCCCGGCCCGGCCTCCGCGCTGTCCCCGCCGCTGCCGCCCGAGGTATTTAATCAGCTCCATTAAATATAGCCCGGCATCAGATTCCAGGAATAACTGCAGATAAGGGGGTGGCACCGTCCCAGCCGCCTGCTCCTCATCACCTCCTCCCGGGGCGGGAGCCGGGCCCTCCGCCCCGGCTCCTTTTCCACGGGGAAACTGAGGCACGGCGGCGGGAGCGGCTCCGGGGGGGTTTGGTGCCTCCGCTTTGGGAGCAAAGCGATAAATCCCGGCGGGTTTGATCCCGGGGGGAGCAGGGCAGGAGCCGCCGGGGAGGGGATGGACACCAGGGGATGGACACAGCCGGGCTGGGCTGCGGCCACGTCCCAAAAATCCCCCGGGCAGGAGATTGAGAGATGAGATTCAAGTGACGATATTTGAAATTTCCCACCGTTGTGTTTACGGCTTTTGCTGGGAAATCGGAGAGACTCGGAGCACCAGACGGGGCCTCAGAAACGCGACTCAAACCAACCCACAGGCGGCGCGGGCAGGGTTTCCCATTTCCCACCCCCCCCGCCTCCCGAGTTCCTGGAAAACGCTCGCTCCCGGCCCTTTTTGGGAATGTTGTGGGGAGCGGCGCTGAGTTTGGCCTTTGGGATGTCGGCACCCGGAGCTGTGGGGCCGGGGGAGCCCCCGAGGAGCCCCGCGGAGCCCCCCGGAGCGGGCAGCTCTCCCTTCTCCCTTTACCCACCCCGGCTGTGGCTCCCCCCGCTCCTCGCCCCGCTCGCTCCGAGTTGCTGGAAACTCCTCTCAGCAGCGGCCGGGGACGCGGCAGAGCTCGGAAGTGAAAGAAATAAAACCCCAAAAAGGCGCTCTGGGTGGAGGAACATCAGCCCTGACTCCTTGGGGAAGGAAACGGGGATGGGGAAGAGGCCGAGGGGAAAGCGGCAGCCCCCGTCCTGCCCCGGCTCCCAGCCCGAGAGTGACAGGAGCCCCTGGGGACAATCCTGCATTTCCTCAGCGCCGAGCGAGCCGCGCTCGGAGCCGGAGCCCCCCGGCAGCACAACCCGAGAGCCGGGAGCCGGGGCGGGGTGGGGGCTCCGAGGCGGCCCCGGACAGAGCTCGGGGGGCTCCGAGGCGGCCCCGGACAGAGCTCGGGGGGCTCCGAGGCGGCCCCGGACAGAGCTCGGGGGGCTCCGAGGCGGCCCCGGACAGAGCTCGGGGGGCTCCGAGGCGGCCCCAGACAGAGCTCGGGGGGCTCCGAGCCGGCCCCGGACAGAGCTCGGGGGGCTCCGAGGCGGCCCCAGACAGAGCTCGGGGGGCTCCGAGCCGGCCCCGGACAGAGCTCGGGGGGCTCCGAGCCGGCCCCGGACAGAGCTCGGGGGGCTCCGAGCCGGCCCCGGACAGAGCTCGGGGGGCTCCGAGCCGGCCCCGGACAGAGCTCGGGGGGCTCCGAGGCGGCCCCGGACAGAGCTCGGGGGGCTCCGAGCCGGCCCCGGACAGAGCTCGGGGGCTCCGAGGCGGCCCCGGTCCCGTTCCCGTGCCGGGGTCCCGGTCCCACCCATCCCCGCCATCCCCGCGGAGCCGGGACGGGAGCGGCCCCGCCGGCCGCGGGCTCGGGGGGCTGCCCGGGGCACGGGGGGCAGCGAAGGAGCAGCGCGGAGCCCCCAGCCCATCCCCTATCCCACCCCTATCCCACCCCATCCCATCCCCACCCCGCGCCCCCAGCCCCCCGTACCTGCCGGCCCCGCCCGGCCCCGCGGGGGGAGCCCCAGCAGGACCCCCAGGAGGGCGAGGCGGAGCCCCCAGGCCTTGGCCGAGCCCCGGCGGGGCCCGGGGGGGCCCGGCCCGGCCATGCCGCCGCTCCCGGGCTGTCACCGCCCCGACTCGGCGCCTCCGGCCCGACCTCCTCCTCTTTATGCCGTCGGGTCCCTCCCCCGCCGCGGAGCCCCGAGCGCGGCCGGCCCGGCCGGGGGGCGGCGGGGAGGGGGCGGCTTTGTTCGCCCTTATTGATTGCTGTGTTTCTTGGCCCGGCCCGGCCGCTTAATGAGAACCAGATCCGCGGCTCGGCGGCTCCCAGGCTTCCCCCGCCCGCCGCGGCTCCAGACATCGTCATCCATCCCTCATCCATCCCTCATCCATCCATCCAATTCATACATCCATCCCTCCATCCATCCCTCCATCCATCCCTCCATCCCTCCCTCCATCCATCCATCCCTCATCCATCCTCATCCATCCTCATCTATCCATCCATCCATCCTTCCATCCTCCATCCATCCATCCCTCCATCCCCCGTCCATCCCTCCATCCATCCTTCCATCCCCCCATCCACCCATCCCTCCATCCATCCATCCCTCCATCCATCCATCCATCCATCCCCCATCCATCCATCCATCCATCCATCCATCCATCCATCCATCCATCCCCCCATCCATCCCTCCATCCCCCCATCCATCCCTCCATCCCCACCACTCCCCCCTCTCCTGCCTGGGACACCCTGGGGGTTCCCTCAGCCTGTCTGCCCAAGGGGAGGAGGCGAAAGTGATGAAAGCAATTCAATAACTCCACTCTCCCACCCCAGGGACACCCCTGTGACCCTCAATCCGCACCACGGTTGTTGTCATTGTTAATATTAATGAGATTGATCATTAACATCAGGGGTTTTACATTAATTAATGATATTAACGGCATTAATTGCAGAATCACAGAATGGTTTGAGTGGGAGGGACCTCAAATCCCAGCCAGTGCCACCCCTGCCCTGGCAGGGCCACCCCCACTGTCCCAGGTGCCCCAGGTGGCCCTGGACACTCCCAGGGATGGGTTTGACACCATCGACCCAAGGGCAGCAGAGCAGGAGCAGCGAGTGTGGGGCTGAGAGAACCTCCCTTCCCCTCCTGCACCCTCCCTGCCACCCCTGGGGTGCTCCGGGGGTCACCCACCCTCCCTGCCACCCCTGGGGTGTTCCTGGGGGTCACCCACCCTCCCTGCCACCCCTGGGGTGCTCCCAGGGTCACCCACCCTCCCTGCCACCCCTGGGGTGCTCCCGGGGGTCACCCACCCTCCCTGCCACCCCCGGGGTGCTCTGGGGGTCACCCACCCTCCCTGCCACCCCTGGGGTGCTCTGGGGGTCACCCACCCTCCCTGCCACCCTTGGGGTGCTCCCGGGGTCACCCACCCTCCCTGCCACCCCTGGGGTGCTCCCGGGGGTCACCCACCCTCCCTGCCACCCCTGGGGTGCTCCCAGGGTCCCCCACCCTCCCTGCCAGGTCCAGGGCACAGAGCCAGCAATAGTTATTAAACTCCCAAGGGCAGCATTGATCCATGGCAGTAATTAAAGTAATTAAATTAAATATGTAAATGATTTTACCCTGAGAACGGGGGCAGCTCCCGGGCCCCCCACCCCGAGCGCTGCTGGCCCAAGGTGACATTTGGGGACAGGAAGGCACAGGGGGACCTTTCTGGGGTTCCCTGGCACAGGAAATGAATTCAAAGTGCCCGGGTGTGGCAGCAGCAGAGGCAGAGCCCTGCTGGCCCTGGGTGTGGCCTGCAGCTGCAAACATCTGGGTGGAGGTGAGGCCTCCCCCAGCCCCTCTGAGCCCCCACCAGCCCCCAGGGTGGCTCAGGGGCTCTCAGGGGCTCCCCCATCTCCACCAGCTCTCCCCAGGCACCTTCAGGAAGCACTGAGGGGGAGATTCCTGGCTGGCACAGGGTGCCCAGAGCAGCTGTGGCTGCCCCTGGATCCCTGGCAGTGCCCCAGGCCAGGCTGGACACTGGGGCTGGAGCACCTGGGGCAGTGGGAGGTGTCCCTGCCAGGGCAGGGGTGGGGCTGGGTGGGATTCCATGGACTCTCCCGGGCCCCCCTGCACAGCCACAGCTCTCCCTGGAGCTTCACGTCCCCCTGCAGGTCCTGGCAGCTCCACAAGAGCATGAATGAGAGGACAAAGGCTCCCAGCCCAGCCCCTGCAAGGAGGATCCAGCGGGAGCAGGGCCTGGCACACAACCCCAGATCCCAGGGCTGGCAGCCCCCAGGAAACCCTCGGGGCCAGAGGGACAGCAGAGCCTGGGCAGGGCTGGGCTGGGCAGGGCTGGGCTGGAGCAGGGAGCCAGAGGGAGCCCTGGGCAGGGCCCCGGTGTCCCTGCAGCTGTCCCAGGGTGTGGCCTCGCTTCCCTCCATGGAACGGGACATTCCTGCTCACTCTGCTCCCCCTCAGCCAGGCAGGGGAGCCTCTGCACCCCGGGAACCTCAGCTCTGGGGCAGGAGGGCCTGGTCTGGGCTGGGAGCAGCAGCTGGGGCCGTGCAGAGCCCACAAAATCCTTTCTGTGGCAGGAACAGGAGCTGAACCAACACCAGCCCGGGGTTCTGGAGTGGGGAGCGGGGCTGGGATCACCCAGAGCCAGGGATCACCCAGAGCCAGGGGTCACCCAGAGCCCTGGGATCACCCAGAGCCAGAGATCACCCAGAGCCAGGGATCACCCAGACCCAAACCCAGGGGCCGTTCCCTCTCCTCCTGTCCCTGTGCCCTGGGAGCAGAGCCCGACCCCCCCGGCTGTCCCCTCCTGGCAGGAGCTGTGCAGAGCCACAAGGGCCCCCTGAGCCTCCTTTTCTCCAGGCTCAGCCCCTTTCCCAGCTCCCTCGGGAATTCTCCAGCCCCTCCCCAGCTCCATCCCTGCCCTGGACTCGTGTCCCTTCTCCAGTCAAACCCCTCTGTGCCCTGACAGAGCCCGGTGATGTCTCAGGGCAGATGTCCCAGTGCTCCCAGCCCAGGGGCAGCTCAGCCACCCCGATGTCACAGGAACCCCTCAGCCCTGTCCCCTCCCAGCCCAGCGGGTCAGGCTGGGGAGGAAGGTCAGGGTGGGTCCTCAGGGTGGGTCAGGGGGGCTGGCAGAGGGAGGAGGGTCAGGGTGGGTCCTCAGGGTGGGTCTGGGGGGCTGGCAGAGCCAGGACAATCCATGGGACGTTCAGGGTCCATCTCAGCTGGGGCAGCAACACAACCCGGGCAGAGCAGCTCGGGATCCCTTTGGCACCCTGCAGGCTGCAGGAGCCTCTGGTGCAGCCCCAGGGCTGCAGCACAGGGCCCATGGATGAAATCAGATTGGATTTAAAAATCCCCTTTTTCCCTAGGAAAAGTCTCACGAGTGTCCTCATCCCCCTGGAATCCGAGCTCCTTCCAGGGCCATTAATCACCGCGGCTCCCATTTGTCACGCCGAGGTCGCTCACCCTCCCTGGGGCTCCCATTTGGCCGGGAGAGCTCGCTTTATCTGCTGATGGAGGGAGGGAAACACGGCTGAAAGCTTGGCTTTGCAACCTCTCTTGACTTCAAACCTCGCTGTGTGAGAGCTGGGCCTTGCCCATTTCCAGCCAGACCCCTGCCCCAGGGAGATTCCTGCCCCAGCTGAATTCCTGCCCCAGCTGAATTCCTGCCCCAGCCAGATCCCTGCCCCAGGGAGATTCCTGCCCCAGGGAGATTCCTGCCCCAGCTGAATTCCTGCCCCAGGGAGATTCCTCCCCCAGGTTAAACTCCTGCCCCAGCAGATTCCTGCCCCAGCCCAATTCCTGCCCCAGATGAACTCCTGCCCCAGCCCAATTCCTGCCCCAGATTGAATTCCTGCCCCAGCCCAATTCCTGCCCCAGATTGAATTCCTGCCCCAGCTGAACTCCTGCCCCAGCCCAATTCCTGCCCCAGATGAACTCCTGCCCCAGCCCAGCCCAGGGCTGACCCCAAGTGCAGCCCCTGGCTGATAAAGGCAGCACAAAGGAAACAATCTATTAAATCAATCTATTAAATCAATCTGTTAAAATCTGCTTTACTGCATCCAAGTGGGATCTAATGAACAGCCAGTCAGGAAGTGGTGTCCTCCTCAGGGAATTGCTTCAGGAAAAGTGAATGAGAATCCAGGATGCTCTCACAGAAAAACACGAGCTGGGCTTTGGGGAGGGCTGACACAAAGTCCATAACCCAGCTGGTTCCAGGTGCCAGGGCAGGGCTGGACTGCAGGGTCTCCAAGGTCTCCAGAGCATCCTGGAATTCTGGAAGTTTCCTTACCTGCCTTGGCTCAGGGCAAATCCTTCATCTTCTCCTCTCCAAAGCCTTCCTGCTGTGCTCTCAGTGACAGAGCAAAGAGAAATCCTGGGCAGAGCCCCCAGCAGCAGCCAGGCCAGGCTGGACAGGCCAGGCCCAGCAGAGGGACAGCAGCAGTGACCACAGACTGGGGATGCCCCTTCCCAAGGAGACTGGGCACCTGAGCTGTGCTCTCACACCAGCACTGCAGAGCCCTTCCATGGAACCTTCCAGATCCCAGCAGGGAGAGAACACGAACCAGACACCCAGCCAAGCCCAGCAGCTCCTGATGGGAGAGGGGAGGGACTCCAGAACACCCAAACCAGCTGGGGAGGTCTTGTTCTCCACAGGAGGGACTCCAGAAACACCCAAACCAGCTGGAGAGGTGTTGTTCCCCACAGGAGGGACTCCAGAACACCCAAACCAGCTGGAGAGGTGTTGTTCCCCACAGGAGGGACCCCAAAAACACCCAAACCAGCTGGGGAGGTGTTGTTCCCCACAGGAGGGACCCCCAAAAACACCCAAACCAGCTGGAGAGGTGTTGTTCTCCACAAAAGGGACTCAGAAACACCCAAACCAGCTGGGGAGGTGTTGTTCTCCACAGGAGGGACTCCAAAGTCCCCCCAGGGCTGCAGAGAAGGGTCAGGACTGATTCCCCCAGGATGGGATTTACAGCCCAAGGAAGGAGGAGTGGGAATGGCCATAAAGGAAGAGATGGAAGGTGCTCCTGAGGGAAACAAAGCCTCTCATGTTAAAACAAAGCACATTTCCGAGCACAAGGTGGGGGTTTACACCCCTTTCCCATTTCCATTTCCTTTCCCATCCCATCCAGGTCAGGCTGTGGGCACTCCTCTGCCCTGCACAGCAGCCCCTGGGGTGGTGCTGATCCAAGGAATTCAGTTCTGAGTCACTGAAAACACCAAATCTGCTCTGAGTGTTGAAAATCCCCAGTGCTGATCCAAGGAATTCAGTTCTGAGTCACTGAAAACACCAAATCTGCTCTGAGTGCTGAAAATCCCCAGTCCTGCCCCAATTCCACCCCCAGAGCTGTGCAGAACCGACCCTGGGGGTCTCTGTGTGCAGGCTCAGAGGGGATGGCTCCACTCTGGAACAGCACAGGACAATTTCCTGAGCAGCTGGGGAAGTTTGGGGTGCTGGGAGCAGGGACTGCACTGTCAGCAGCCCCAGGACTGCAAACACTGGGGGCTCTGCACCCACAGGAGCCCCACCCCACCTGGGGACAGGGCAGGGCCAGGCCAGGAGCATCCCCACGGGGAAACCAGGGCTGGGGACACCCCCAGCACCCATTCTGGGGGGAATCTCATCCCCCAAAGGTTTGGAGTCCCCATCCCTGAGGGATGTCACAGCCCTGTGCAGGTGGCACCTGGGGACACTGCCAGGGCCATCCCTGGGGGAACACTGGGCTCCATCTCAGAGGGGTTTGGGAGCAGCAGGGCCCTCGAGCTCCCTGCACCTCCTCACTGAGAGCTGAAAGGCACAAAGAAGCAGCTGAGGGGCCTTGAGGGAGCTCCAGGGGAGGCAGGATCTGCTCAGGGCTCCAGCAGCCCCCAGCCTCTTCTCCCAGGAACAGATCTGCCCCTGTGTCCCAGGAGATCCATCAGAGCTCAGCCCCAGCAGCTCCAGCAGCACACAGAGCTCATTGCCAGCCCCAGAACAGAACCCCAGAGGGAAGGCAGCAGTTCCAGCCCAGCTGATCCCAAGGACAAGGAGTGAAGGAGCAAATTCCAGTTCCAGGCTGGACAGGGCAGGGTGGGCTCAACCCAAACCAGGCTGATCCTGGGACAAACAGGTAAAACTGCATTTGGGGAAGGGCTGAGAAGATGAGCCACAGTCTGAGCTGATTTATCCCAGCCATGGGATGGTGTCATTTGTAATCTGCACTTAAACTTTGATTTCTGACACCAGACCAGACCAGGGAACCCTGGAATGGGCTGGGTGGGAAGGGACCCAAATCCCCTCCAGAGTCACCCCAGCCATGGGCAGGGACACCTCCCACTGTCCCCATTGTGCTCCAACCCCAGGGTCCAGGGATCCAGGGGCAGCCCCAGCCAAGCTGGGAATTCCAGCCCAGCCAGGAATTCCTGCCCAAGATCCCAGCCCAAGCTCCCCTTGCCCAGTGGGAGCCATTCCCTGTGTCCTGTCCCTGCAGCCCTTGTCCCCAGCCCCTCTCCAGCTCTCCTGGAGCCCCTCAGGCCCTGCAGGGTCTCTCCAGAACCTTCCACGTCCCGTGGTGCCCAGCCCTCCCCCCCAGCTGTCTCTGAACTGCCACAAACATCCCAAGCAGGGAGCAGAGGCAGCCCCAGCTCACACCCACTCTGCTCTCCTCAGATGTCTCTTCCTGTTTATCCATCCCTGAAGTGCTCAGTGATGAGCAGATGGAACTGAGACCTCAGCACTCCACAAACCTCCTGCCCTGCATCTCCTGCACCTCCTGCACCTCCTGCACCTCCTGCATCTCCCCCTGCCCTGCATCTCCTGCTCCCTGCCCTGCACCTCCTGCATCTCCTGCTCCCTGCCCTGCACCTCCTGCATCTCCTGCTCCCTGCCCTGCACCTCCTGCATCTCCTGCTCCCTGCCCTGCACCTCCTGTATCTCCTGCACCTCCTGTATCTCCTGCATCTCCCCCTGCCCTGCACCTCCTGCTCCCTGCCCTGCACCTCCTGCATCTCCTGCTCCCTGCCCTGCACCTCCTGCATCTCCTGCTCCCTGCCCTGCATCTCCTCCCCCTGCCCTGCATCCCCTGCATCTCCTGCACCTCCTGCTCCCTGCCCTGCACCTTCTCAGCGATGCTGGTGCAGGGCACAGCCAGGGGTCCTGGCAGGGCACAGCCAGGGGTCCTGGCAGGGCAGAAGCAGCTGCAGAAGGGGATTCTCCCAGGACAGGCCCCCAAGCTCCCTCCACCACCAGCGCTGGCCCTGCCCAGCCCCTGCTGGGCCCTGCACAAACACGTCCCTGCAGCAGCCACCACAACTCTGCTCTTTTATTGAAAGCCTTGTGCAGTACAAAACGTTAACAAGTGCATTTTCTACACCGAGACAGGAATTAAAAAAAACACAAACCTTAAAAATCCTCGTTAAAACCCATTGAAAATAAATATATAAAACTGCTGTTCCCATCAGGGAGTTATAAATACATTGTGAACCAAGATTTTCCAGCCTCTGTTTCCCCTGAAGTGCCTAACCCTGCTATAAAAACCCAGCTGTTTATTTCAAACCCTGACACCCCCCCAGATCAGTGATCCTCACCCAGGGCAGCACTGATGAGCACAAAGTGAGCACAGAAGAGCACAAACTCAGCTGCAGCAGCTTTTACTGCCTCCTCCTGGCCCAGCCCTGCTGCTCCATCAGCTCCAGGACACCTTCTTCCCCAGGACACGGTTGGTGATTTTCTGAGGGAAAAACAGAGGCACACAGAGGGCTTTGAGTGCTTTGGACATTGAAGATGCTGAGCACAGGCTCTGTGCAGGGATTGTTACAGGATTCCAGGGGGGTTTGGGGGGGGAGGGACCCTACAGCCCACCCAGGGCCACCCCTGCTGGGACAGGGACACCTCCACTGTCCCCCCTGGCTCCGAGCCCCATTGTCCAGCCTGGCACCAAGGGGCAATAAACACCACAAAAAATGGGAATTTACCCCTTTTAGGACAATTCAAGCAGATCAGCAGCTGCTGAGTGAGAACACCAGGGTATCCCTGCAGTGGGAATGGTCAGGAACTGGGCAGGGATTGCCCTGGCAGGGATTACCCTTGGAACAGAGCAGGGATTGCCCTGGGAACAGGGCAGGGATTGCCCTGGGAACAGGGCAGGGATTGCCCCTGGAACAGAGTCTGGCTCTGATAAACTCCAAAAATCCATTTCCACTTCACTGGGGCTGGAAGCTCTGATTGCTGCTGCCACGGGATCAGGACCTGCTCCCTCTGCAGAGTGTGCACAACTCCAGGGCACTCACTCCCTGTCCCCTGGCCTGGCTGGGATGATTTTATGCTCTATTTGAAATTAACAGTACAAAAGCAAAGGGCTGCTGGGACAGAACATCAGCCCAGACCCACGTGTGCACCCTGCCATAAAAATAACTCGGCTATCTCAACAAAGACAAGGATTGAACAATTTCACAGATTTAGAATGTCTGTGCACTCCAGCCCAGGGATTTTTCTGGTTCCAGTCCTAGGTGTGCCCACGTTGTTCCCCCTCACTCAGTGCCCACAAAACCTCTTGTAATTCTCTTTTCACCTCAGTGAGCTGCCCCAGCCTGTCAGAGAAATGCCCTGAGGGCAGCCCTGACAGCCCCTCACCTCCCAGAGCCCTGCAGGGACGTTGGCACCCTGCTCTACAGGACGGAAGCAATTTTTGTTCATCCAGATTCACTGATCTGGGGCCTTATTTTGAGCCAAATAAACTCAGCTTCACCTCCCTTTCTTGTGTCATTTCACCAGGAATGAGAGGGCACAGCCCTTTTGTGCCATTTCACCAGGAATGAGAGAGCACAAGCCCTTTTGTGTGTCATTTCACCAGGAATGAAGGGGCACAAACCCTTTTTGGTGCCATTTCACCAGGAATGAGAGGGCACAAACCCTTTTTGGTGCCATTTCACCAGGAATGAGAGGGCACAAACCCTTTTTGGTGTTATTTCACCAGGAATGAGAGGGCACAAACCCTTTTTGGTGTTATTTCACCAGGAATGAGAGGGCACAAACCCTTTCCTGTGCCATTTCACCAGGGATGAAGGGGCACAAACCCTTTTGTGTCATTTCACCAGGAATGAGAGAGCACAAACCCTTTGGTGCCATTTCACCAGGAATGAGAGAGCACAAACCCTTTTTGGTGTCATTTCACCAGGAATGAGAGGGCACAGCCCTTTTGTGTCATTTCACCAGGAATGAAGGGGCACAAACCCTTTTTTGTGCCATTTCACCAGGACTGAGAGGGCACAAACCCATTTTTTGTGCCATTTCACCAGGACTGAGAGGGCACAGCCCTTTTGTGCCATTTCACCAGGAATGAGAGAGCACAAACCCTTTCCTGTACCATTTCACCAGGAATGAAGGAGCACAAACCCTTTCTTGTGTCATTTCACCAGGAATGAAGGGGCACAGCCCTTTTTTTGTACCATTTCACCAGGAATGAGAGAGCACAAACCCTTTTGTGTCATTTCACCAGGAATGAAGGGGCACAAACCCTTTTTCTGTGTCATTTCACCAGGAATGAAGGGGCACAAACCCATTTTTTGTACCATTTCACCAGGACTGAGAGGGCACAAACCCATTTTTTGTACCATTTCACCAGGGATGAAGGGGCACAAACCCTTTCCTGTACCATTTCACCAGGAATGAAGGGGCACAAACCCTTTCCTGTACCATTTCACCAGGAATGAAGGGGCACAAACCCTTTCCTGTACCATTTCACCAGGACTGAGAGGGCACAAACCCATTTTTTGTACCATTTCACCAGGGATGAAGGGGCACAAACCCTTTCCTGTACCATTTCACCAGGAATGAAGGGGCACAAACCCTTTCCTGTACCATTTCACCAGGGATGAAGGGGCACAAACCCTTTCCTGTGTCATTTCACCAGGAATGAAGGGGCACAAACCCATTTTTTGTACCATTTCCCCAGGAATGAAGGGGCACAAACCCATTTTTTGTACCATTTCCCCAGGAGCAGTTCCCTGCCGTTTCCCCATCGAGTGCAGGGATTCCAGCAGAGGAAGGGGGAGCTGCTGCTGCACAGCCCCGCAGCCCAGCCCCTGAGTTCCCATCCCAAATCCTGGTGCCTGGGGGAGGCAGGCAGGGAGGGAGGGGCACTCACAGTTTTGTAGAGCTGAGCCCTCAGGCGGTAGGAGCTGTACTCCAGCCTCCTCTGCTCCTCCTCCCGCTTCCGCCGCACCTCGGGGAGCTGCTCGTAGATCCTGGGGGAGAGGAGAGGCAGAAACGGCCATGGGACACCAAACCCACCCCCCTGCCTGCTGCCCACCCTCCCCAGGGGCTGCTGGCCGAGCACAGCCCCGACAGAGGTGTGGAGTTTGCTGCTGGCCCACTGGGAACACCTGGAATCCACAGCAGGGTGAGCCCGGGAATTCCTGCATCTGGAGCTCCTCTCCTACCCCTGAACACCTCTCCTACCCTTGGGAATGCCTCTCCCACCCTTGGGAATGCCTCTCCTACCCTTGGGAATGCCTCTCCTACCCCTGAACTCCTCTCCCAGCCCTGGAGCTCCTCTCCTACCCTTGGGAATGCCTCTCCTACCCTTGGGAATGCCTCTCCCACCCCTGAACTCCTCTCCCACCCCAAGAATCCTCTCCTACTCCTGAACACCTCTCCTACCCTTGGGAATGCCTCTCCTACCTCTGGAGCTAGTCTCCCACCCCTGAACTCCTCTCCCACCCCTGAACTCCTCTCCTACCCCTGGAGCTCCTCTCCTACCCCTGAACACCTCTCCTACCCTTGGGAATGCCTCTCCTACCCCTGGAGCTCCTCTCCCAGCCCTGGAGCTCCTCTCCTACCCCTGGAGTGCCTCTCCCACCCCTGGAGCTCCTCTCCCAGCCCTGGAGCTCCTCTCCTACCCCTGAACACCTCTCCTACCCCTGGAGCTCCTCTCCCAGCCCTGGAGCTCCTCTCCTACCCCTGGAGTGCCTCTCCCACCCCTGGAGCTCCTCTCCCAGCCCTGGAGCTCCTCTCCTACCCCTGGAGCTCCTCTCCTACCCTTGGGAATGCCTCTCCCAGCCCTGGAACTCCTCTCCCACCCCTGGAGCTCCTCTCCTACCCTTGGGAATGCCTCTCCCACCCCTGAACTCCTCTCCTACCCCTGGAACTCCTCTCCTACCCCAGAACACCTCTCCCACCCCTGAACTCCTCTCCTACCCTTGGGAATGCCTCTCCTACCCCTGGAACTCCTCTCCTACCCCTGGAACTCCTCTTCTACCCCTGGAACTCCTCTCCCAGGCCAGCACCTCCCCAGCCCAGCCCCTGGAGCTCTGCAGTGCTGTGCTGACCCAGCTGCAGCTCAGTGTCCCCAGTGTCCCCAGTGTCCCCAGTGTCCCAGCCCAGGCCATGTCCCTCCAGCCACGGCAGGAGTTCAGCACAGGAAGCACCCCAGGGAAGCTTTTTAGGCATTTCCAGGATTTCAGTGACCCAGCAGTTTCTCAGCCCTGCTCTGCCTGCTCCTGTGCTGATCCTTCCCCAGATTTTCCTTCAATCATGGAATCCTGGAATGGTTTGGGCTGGAAGGACCTCAAAGCCCACCCAGGGACACCTTCCCCACACACCCTGAGAACACTCTGAAATGCTAAAAACCATTCCAATTATTTAAGTGTATGTTAAAAACCATTCAAATAATTTAAATGTATGATAAAAACCATTCAAATCATTGAAATGCAACACAAAAATCATTGAAATCATTAACAGCCACCCAGGGCTCTGTGCTGCACACTGTGCACCCCAGCAGGAATTCTGTGGGAGCACAGAGGAGCTGAGGTTGGCAGAAGCCTCTGGAGGTCCCCCAGCTCCTGCTCAAGGCAGGGCTCATTCCAGGCTGGCCCAGGCTGCTCATCCCACCCAGCTGGGATCATTTCCAGGGGTTCAGGCTCTGCCACCCCTGTGGGGTGCTGGCCCAGCCCTTCCCACCCTGCTGCCAGCAGAGCTCAGCTCAAGGAGCTCCCTCCCAGTGTTTCTGATCCCACCCCAGGCCCCCCTGCAGCACAGCCACTCCAGAGGGGAACTCCAGGGGAGTGTGCTGGGCACTGCAGGGATGAATTACTGGAGTCAAAAATAAGACAAACCCCAACCTCAGGTGGCTTTTCCAAGGGTAAAAGTCTCTGTATTCCCTTGGGGTGATTATTTCTATAGAAAGCCCCTTCCTCTGGGGGAAATGCTGCCTCTCTCCTGCCCCAATTACCCACTGTGTTAATTGTGACCTCACTCAGGTGCTGCAGTGTCCCCCAGCCCCATTCCCTCTCCACTTGGGACCCAGTTTGCTGTGGGTGGCTGATGCTGCAGCAGAACCCTCAGCTTCAGCTAAAGAAATCATTTTCCAAACTGATTTTGTTTCTTGGAATTTCTAAGTGGGACATTTCTGCCTCTGGTAAGGCACCTGGATTTGTCACTGACAAAGCTGGATTGTTTGCACACCCAGGTCTCTGAGTGCAGGCAGGATCCAAAGCTCTGCCCTGCCCACCTGAAATACAATGCTCTGAACTTTACCTCTTAGATCTTTGAAACATTTCACTCTTGGGAATGGCTCTTCTCCTCTCTTTCACCAGGAAACCTGAACGGGAAATTGTGAATGAAGGACAAGTCTGTTACTGCAACAATGTGGGTCCTTCATCAAGTTTTTACAAAAAACTCTTGGTAACATCTTATAACAGGGCTAAGTAACTGCAATGCCTTTATGAGAAATAAATAATGAATAAATACACCCTGATGCTGGAAGCTGGGCACTGAGGATTGCAGGCTCTCTGTGCTGACAGGCAGTGACCCTCAGGGAAGCACCACACCTGACCTGGGGCCGTGCAGGAGGATTCCAACACTGAGTGACAGCCCTGGGACTGTGGCTGTGGAGCCTGAACAGCACCCACAGCCCCGGAGCACAAGGTGGAGCTCAGTGTTGGGGAGGATGAAAAAGGAAAGCCTTACAAATATGACTGCTTAGGTTTTGAGAATATGGAACCTGTGAGTGAAATAGAATTGAAAGCAAGTTTTGATGTCTAAAGCCTCAGTTACTGGTCAACTGGAGAACAACAGTGTGGCTGCTGAAGGTAATTAATCCCCTTTTGATTAAACAATGCCCTTCTCCTCACCAAGAGTCCAAGGGTCAGAGCAGACCCCACCAGCTTGGCAGAGGGGTCCAAAGAGTCGTTTATAGGGTTTCAAATATAACACAGTATGGTAATGTAATGATTCTTACAGGCTGTATGTAAAAGCTGTAGGATTTGTATCTTGTATTAGATTGGTTGGTGTAAATCAGAATATTCAGTGTAGAAGAAGATTTAATGGATTGTAACAGGAACTTTGCTTCTTACTTCTCTTACTGCTCTTACTTCACTCTCTTGCTCTGGCTCTTCTCTCTCTCTCTGCCCTGAGCTGAGCTGGCAGCTCCCAGCAGGGCCCCTTCACCCAGCCCTGTGCAATGAACCCCTGCTCCAAGAGCAGCCCTGACTCCAGAGATCTCTCACCACCATCCACCCCGGCTCCCACAGCTCAGGAAACCAAAGGGTTCAGGGCAGAGCCCAACGTACCTCGGTGGGACAGCGGGTGATTCACGGTCCTGCGCTCCTTCCTCTGCCCGGGGGGCTGCAGCAGCTGCTGGGCTGGTGGCAGCTGTTCCCCCTGGGACAGTGGCAGCTGTTCCCCCTGGGATGGCAGCAGCTGTTCCCCCTGGGCTGGCAGCAGCTGTTCCCCCTGGAGCAGCCTCTGCATTCTCCTCTCCTGGCGCAGCAGCCGCAGGTGCCGCAGGCGCTGCCCCGAGCGCGAGATGAAGTCGGGCCGGTGCAGGGCCAGGGCCTCCTGAGGGGACACAAACACAGCCTGCCTGCCCAAACTGCAGCTGCCAGCTGCAGGGGACCCCCAGAGCCTCCCCCACCAAGCCCAGAGCAGGTTAAAAACCCCATCAGAGCACCGGGTGTGCTGTCAGACTCCCGTCCCTAACGCCGGGCAGGTGCTCACGGGCCTGGCTTAACAACGTGGGAATAAACTGGGCAGAAAGGGAAAAAACCCCTAAAGTAATAACAAAGAACAGTAAAAACTCATTTTGGACTCGTACTGTATCATTTCTGCATGGAAACAGGGGTGGTGGGGTGTTCTGTCAGCTCCATCCCTCTGTTCCTGAAGCCAAGGGATTTATTTAACCCCTGCAGCACCAGCCCCAGGCAAGCACTGGGGGATGAACTGAGGAAGCATTCTGGGGAAAGCCAGACTGCCAGAGCATCCCTGACCCCACCCTGGGGAGGCCCCAGCAGTCCCTGGGTGCAGGGAGCCCTCACCTGCAGGGTCAGCTTCCCCAGGGGCTGCCCCAGCCCCCTGCCAGCCCCGGGGGCTGCGGCTGCTCCCTGGCCCGGCCTGGGCTGCTCCTCCCAGTTCTTCTCCCTCAGGGGCTCTCTCCAAGGCTTCCTGCTGCCCCAGGGCTCAAACCAGGCTGGCCCAGGGCCAGGAGTGGCACTGGATTGGTTTTCTTTCCTCGATTCACAGGTCAAGTCCTCTGCTGGGACCAGCCACGGAGTCCCTGTTGGAAGAGGAAGAAGATTTGAGCTGATTCCTGTGCCTGCTGTGCATCCCAATCCATGTCCTTTACTCCTGAGGCTGAGGGGACAACAGAGAGCTGGGAGGGGACACAGCCAGGAGGAGAGGTGACCCCAAGGGGTATCCCAGACCATGGACAGAGCTGAGGGAGAGCAAGGGGAACACTTGGAGTGATGGAGCTTTCACCTCCCACGTCAGCATCAGCACAGTGGAGCCCTCCTGGGGATGGGAAGGTGGGCAGGGGCTGCAAGGGTCCCTGCAGAGCCTGCAGGGGGTTCCAAGGAGGGACCTGGGACCAGGGGAGATGCTCTGAAGCTGCAGGAGGGCAGCTTTACTCAGAGCTTGGGCAGGAATGGGAGGGTGGGGAGGGGCTGGGCTGGAATTCCCAGCTTTGCTGTGGATCGCTGGCAGTGCCCAAGGCCAGGCTGGACACTGGGGCTGGGAGCACAATGGGGACAGTGGGAGGTGTCCCTGCCAGGGCAGGGGTGGCACTGGGTGGGATTTGGGGTCCCTCCAACCCAACCCACTCCAGATTCTCCAAGAGGAGAATGAACTCCTTGCCCTGCTGTGCTCGTGTGGCTTCTCCTTTCCCTGCTGAGCTGCCTCCATCCCATCCCACCCCAGTGGTTCCCTCACTCTGTCCCTGTCCCACAGCCCTGGGGAGGGCAGCACCAGGGCTGAACCACAGCAGGGAGTGCCCAGGTTTGCACTGAACACAACCTGTGCCAAGCCTGCAGCAAAGCCCTCACTGCTGCAGCTCAGCCCCAGGGGAACCTCTGCAGGAACACACCTGGGGCAGGGTCACGGGAATTCCCTCCCTCCCCAGGGGTCCCAACAGCAGCAAATCTTTAGCAGGAAAAAAACAACAACAAAAAAAAAACCCAAACAAACAAAAAACCCCCAAAAAACCCCACCAACAAACAAACAAAACAACAAAACAAAACAAACAAAACACAAAAAAACCCACAAAAAAACCCAAAAAAAAAAAACCAAACCAAAACAAACCAAAACAAAAAAAACCCACAAAAAACAATAGCCCAGGATTGTCCATGTCCCAGGTTTCCCCCCATGGACAGCACAGTTATTGACCAGCAATCCCACACCTGATCACAGAGCCTCTCTGTGGCTCTGGATCCATATTTCTGGAAGATCAAATGCTTCCCACCTCCCAAGTGCTCAGCAAATCTTTACCAGACACCACTTTTGAGAAGCCCAGGATTGTCCATGTCCCAGGTTTCTCCCCATGGACAGCAGAGTTATTGACCAGCACATATTTAATTATAATCACCCATCTTTCAGGAGCCTCTCTGCTGGCCCAAGCCCTGTGGCTCTGGATCCATATTTCTGGAAGATCAAATGCTTCCCACCTCCCAGGAGTTGAGTTCCTCCCAGTTTGCACACAGGGTGATGTGCATGCATCAGCTGGGGCTCTGAGCAGATATTCTGCATTTTCTAAATTAAACCCTTCTGAGAGGGAACCAGCAGTCCCCACAACAACAACAGCAGCAGTGATGAGTAAGGGAAATATTTTTAAACATTTAATTGTGACGTTGTGAAGAGTGGCAGGAATTTAAGAGAGACAAACAACAACAAAAAAAATAAATGAAAACGTCAGGAGACTCCAGCAGCAGCCTAAAAATGCAACTCTCAACCAAACAGCTGAGTTCTTCCCAATTTCCACTCTAAAAAAATCTTGTGGGAAGCCTCAGGGCCTGAGACATTGAGGACAAGGTGGTGACCAGCACTGAGAGTTTAACAGAACGTTCTGTATCCCAGAAATTAATATTAACTAATTAATTAATTACCCTGCACAGTTCCCATCTCTCTGCCTTGTTCATTCCTCCCTAATTCCTGCACTCCCTGCCTGTAACAGCTGAAAACTTCAACCCAATGGAATCACAGCAGGCAGGGCCTGTGGCACAGCTGGCTGTCCCCAGTGGGTGCTGACCCTGCAGGAGCTGCAGCCTGTCCCTCTGTCCCTCTGTCTGTCTGTCCAGGGGCAGAGCTGGGTGTTCCCAGCTGGGTGCTGACCCTGCAGGAGGTGCAGCCTGTCCCTCTGTCCCTCTGTCTGTCTGTCCAGGGGCAGAGCTGGGTGTTCCCAGCTGGGTGCTGACCCTGCAGGAGGTGCAGCCTGTCCCTCTGTCCCTCTGTCTGTCTGTCCAGGGGCAGAGCTGGGTGTTCCCAGCTGGGTGCTGACCCTGCAGGAGGTGCAGCCTGTCCCTCTGTCCCTCTCTCTGTCTGTCCAGGGTGGGTGTCCCCAGCCCCCTGTAGGTGCTGACCCAGTAGGAGCTGCAGCCTGTCCCTCTGTCCCTCTGTCTGTCCAGGGTGGGTGTCCCCAGCCCCCTGTGGGCGCTGACCCTGCAGCAGCTGCAGCCTGTCCCTCTGTCCCTCTGTCTGTCTGTCCAGGGGCACAGCTGTGTATCCCCAGCCCCTGTGGGCACTGACCTTGCAGGAGCTGCAGTCTGTCCCTCTGTCTGTCTGTCCAGAGCTGTGTATCCCCATCCCCCCGTGGGCACTGACCTTGCAGCAGCTGCAGTCTGTCCCTCCTGGTCCGTGTGTCCGGCCGTGCCCACTGCTGCAGCCAGGCCCCTGGTGCCCCTGGGCAGCCCTGCCCCAGGTGCTGCCCCAGGGGCTGCCCCAGGTGCTGCCCCAGGTGCTGGCTGCCCCTGGGCGTGGGGAAGGTGAGCCCCACGTCCCGGGTGTGCCTCCTGGTGCCGCTGCTGACGAGCTCCAGCTCCCCTGGAACACAACCAAGGCAGGGACGTGTCACTGGCTGTGCCAGGGCAGGGGTGACCCTGCTGGGGGGGCCAGGGGCTGCTCAGTGATGCCTCAGATTTCAGCTTTCATATTTCCAGGTTCTGTGCTGCCCAGGGGTGCAGCTCTGAGCTCACAGTCAGGGTCACTCAGCTCTGCACAGAGCAGGGACACAAAACAAATCCTGTTCCTGCTGCACACCAAGGACAACTTTCAGCCCCAAAGCACAAACAAGGGTGGCTGGAGGGAGGAACAAGAAGGATGGGACCTCACAGCCTGGAGCTGGGACTGGACAATTAAACCCCAATGTGCAAATGGACCAGAACTGATCAAAATGTAAAATCTCCTGATCAGCAGCCATTTTGTGTGGCCATTCCCAACCCACCCTGGGTGCAGCCTGGGTCAGGCTCCTGTGATGCCCAGGGTGGGTCCTGGAAACCTTTTAATAAATCTCTCCTTTAATAAATAACTATTTTAATAAATATCTACATTAATAAATATCTCCTTTAATGAATATCTCCTTTAATGAATATCTACGTTAATTAATATCTCCTTTAATGAATCTCTACTTTAATAAATCTCTCCTTTAATAAATCTCTACTTTATTCTCCAGCTCTGTCCAGCCTCTGTTTCAGCTCAGCCTTCCCCAGGCATCACCAGCAGGACTGACACGCCTGTGAGCAGGGTGAGAAAAACCTTTGCAGACACACGCTGAGCTCTCTTAGGTTTCCTTGCTCCGTTGGTTTGTTAGGTTCACATCACCCTGTTACCCCATCTGCACCCTTCTAGAATGTTCTTCCTTCCCTTGGACCCCACTGGGTTATTTTTGCTGCACTACCCCACCCCTGTGATCCCATTAAAATCATTTAAATGCCACACAAAAACCATTCAAATCATTTAAATGTATGATAAAACCCACTGAAATCATTAACAGCCACCCAGGGCTCTGTGCTGCACACTGTGCACTCCAGCAGGAATTCTGTGGGAGCACAGAGGAGCTGAGGTTGGCAGAAGCCTCTGGAGGTCCCCCAGCTCCTGCTCAAGGCAGGGCTCATTCCAGGCTGGCCCAGGCTGCTCATCCCACCCAGCTGGGATCATTTCCAGGGGTTCAGGCTCTGCCACCCCTGTGGGGTGCTGGCCCAGCCCTTCCCACCCTGCTGCCAGCAGAGCTCAGCTCAAGGAGCTCCCTCCCAGTGTTTCTGGTCCCACCCAGGCCCCTCTGCAGCACAGACATTCCCTTGGGGTGATGATTTCTATAGAAATCCCCTTCCTCTGGGGGGAATGCTGCCTCACTCCTGCCTCAATGACCACCATCAGCCCCCCTGGTTCCTGGGCACCATCAGCCCCCCTGGTTCCTGGGCACCATCAGCCCCCCTGGTTCCTGCACCATTTCCCCATCCCTACAGGACCCTGACCCTCAGCACCAGCCCTTTATCTCCACATAACCCTGCATCCTCGGCCCCATTTTGGCTCTGCTCCCTGTACCCACAGCAATCAGCAGCACTGGATTTCCAAGCAGGGCCCTGTCTCTGTTGTGTTTGATCTTCTCCTCTGCCAGGGCTGGGATTAAATTCTCAAGATGCAGTTTTGTGTTCAGACTTGGATGTTTGTTAATCCTTATCTCTGTTACAGTCTCACTGACTGAGCCTTCCAGCTGATAAAGTGGAAATGGCCCCATCTCTCTCTCTACAAGGCCTTTTAGGGATAAACTGTCTAATTATGAAATGACACCTGAATTATTTTTACTTTTACCCCAATAACCAATCCCACAATGGGGATTTTTGTACCCAAATACAAAACACCCCCAGACCATGGAGAAGGAGGTGAAAAAGAAGGGCTCAGCCTCTGCCCTAAATCCTCCACCCTGCTTTATCTACATCCCTGTATTCTAAACCCTGAAACTCTGAGTTTTGCCCCCTGTGCTGTCACACACTTCTATCCAAACCCCACACCCATAATTTCAGTGCTGTTATTCAATTTTGGGAGCTGCTCCAGGGCCTCAGGTGGGATGCAGGGTTTGCTGGGGGGTCGGTGCCTGGCAGCACAGAAATCCTCAGTGCCCAGGGCTCCCCACCTTCACCCTCAGCCCTTTCCCAGCTCCAGGCCCCCAGGCACCGGGGGCTCTCAGGGACCCACAGCAGCACCCATTCCAACTCAGAGGACAGAATCCTGTGCCTCACCCACCTCCAACAGCCAGAACCTTTCTATTCCACCTCCCCAGAGCAAGGAGAGCTTCCAGTGGCTCAGGATTGTCACTGTGTGATAATCCCAGGGAAATCAAACCCAAATACCCCCAGCAGAACATACATTCATCTGGGGGTGGGAATTAAACTGGAATTAACTCTGCCCTATGAAAATCCTTGCCTGATTCAATCTGCTTGCACACAAGCAGGAATAAATAAATAATTGCTGTATCTGATGAATAAAGCAAGGCCATTACTCGATGTGATGATGGGGAGTTGGCGTGGCAATGAAAGCAATGAAGAAACTGCTAATTGCCACCAGAAAAAACCCAACTGCAGAGCTGCACCAGGCCAGGAGCAGCTCGGGCCTGAAATAGAATTGAACACCCAAAATATTCCCGGGAAGAACACGGAACACTGCAGTTGCCTTCTGAAATAGCATATGCCTACAGAAGCCATTCTGGGAGGAACAGATGCCTCGGGGAAAAAAACAATGGGTAAAAAAAGGCAGCTCACCTTTGCCACTGAAATGGAGCAGAGGCTGAGATAAATCAGTTTACAGGTGAGGACAGGGGTTACTAAAGCAGCCCCAGAACAGCAGCTCCTGTGTGAGCACTGGAAGTGAACCCTGAGCGTGCTGCCTGTGCACAGCCCCCACCACGAACACCCCGAGCCTGGAGAAGGGGTTCCAAGGGCAGGAAAGGCAGGAGGGACCCAGGGGAGTCTGGAACTCAGGGCCTCACCTGCCTGGATGCCCTTGCTGAGCATCTGTGTCCGTGGCTTGCTGCTGAGGGCAGGGCTGGGCCCCCAGGAGCTGCTGCTGGCACAGCTGGAGTCTGAGGACACGGGCACGGCCCTCTGCAGAACACAGAAAACAGAACAGAAACTCCTCAGAGTCCAACCAAATGAGCAGGATTTAACCAGAAAACCAACCCAAATGAGCAGAAAGCAGGATTTAACCAGAAAAACCCCACTGCTTCTCCCTCCCTGTGCCTTTGGTAACCTGTTGGCATTAATGCTGACCCTGGGTTGATCTGTCCCACCACCCTCAGCAATCCCAGGGCACTGCCAGCAGCCCAAACTTGCAGGAAAAGCACATCATTCCTGTGGGAAGAGCCTGCTGGGATCAGAGTCCGTGCCCAGCTGAGGATGCCCCACAGCTGAGGCCCCAGAAGCCCCTGAGAAAGCTGCTGAGGCCCTCAGCAGTGTCACAGCTGCTTCCTCCTGCAGCTTAGCACAAAAAATGCAATTGTGGGTCTCATGTTTCAATGGGACACCCCTAACAGAGATCCTCTGCTGACAATCAGATGGATTTTCTTATCCTACAGATCTCCAGGAATGATTTTCTCATTAGAAATGACAGCTCAGATCACCATCAGGGCCAGGGTGGGATTGCTGACAGTGGCAGCAAAGATTTCCCAACCATTTCTCTGCCACTGAAAGGAGAAGATTTTGGCACTGAGCACTGGGCACCTCCAGCTCAGCTGGGGCTGCTCAGCTGAAGGGAGAGCTGGGAGCCCCTGGCAGGGCCTGCAGGGGCTCCAGGAGAGCTGGAGAGGGGCTGGGGACAGGAAAAGGGAGAAGGGGATTGAAGGAACAACCCAAAGGTTTGGGAAGGCACAGGGGGTGATTAAATCAGTGATGCCAGGCAAGGAGGAATTAACTCCAGAGGTACAGCCAGCACCTCTGGAGAAGGATCCATGAGGGAAATTCCAGCACATTCCAGGGCCTGAGGGGCTCCAGGAGAGCTGGAGAGGGGCTGGGGACAAGGGCTGCAGGGACAGGACACAGGGAATGGCTCCCACTGGGCAAGGGGAGCTTGGGCTGGGATCTTGGGCAGGAATTGTTCCCTGGGAGGGTGGGGAGGCCAAATCCTGTCCCAGCAGGGGAAGCTCCCCCACCCTGTGATCCTCAGCACAGATCCCCCAGGTGGGAGGAACTGAACAAATCCCAGGAACAGGAGGGACGTGGCAGGAGCCTGCCTGGGGGACCAGGGGAGCCTCACACCTTCACTCACACCAGGGCAGGTGTGAAAGCTGCAGGGCTGGGCACAGCTCGGAGATCACACATTAATTGCAATTAACAAAGCCATTAAAAGGCAGGAATCCTGCCCCAAGCCTTGGCTCTGTGAAACACAGGAGGGCTGGGCTTTATCCACACCAGCGACCTGGCAGCCCCTGCAGCTCCTGAGCTCCAGCTGGAATCACAGAACTGCATTCTCCCCTTGCTCACAGCCATTAGGAACCTTAATTAATTAATTAATTAACACAGTTCCCATCTCTCTACCTCGTTTACTCCTTCCTAATCCCTGCATTTCCTGCCTGCAGCAGCTGAAAATTGGGTTGCACCAAATGGAATCCCAGCAGGCAGGGCCTGTGGCAGAGCTGTCAGCTGGTGTCCTGTGAGCAACCCCAACAGCAGCCACGAGGGAAATGCAGAGGCCTCTTTAGCCCCTATATTATTATTATTATTATTATTATTATTATTATTATTATTATTATTATTATTGATGTTGTTATTGTTATTGTTGTTATTATTACTATTGTTATTATTGTTATTAATGAGCTCTATCACCCCAAACAAAACCTCACTTCAGTACTCAAAGGAGGCAATCTGGACTCTCCCAAACCTGGTTTTTTGTTTAATTTGCTGTAACTCCCCCAGCTCCAGGGGAGGCACTGCACAGATGCTCAGGTATGGGTTTTCTTTGGGATAACACAAATGTGTGAATTGGGAACGTGTGAATTTGGCAAAAAAAAGGTGTAAAACCAGGGAGAAAACCCCCAAATCTGCAGTGCCAGGAAGATTTGGGTGGGAATGTTCCCCGTTTGCAGCCCTGAGCTCTGCACCTGCTGCAGGGATGGGGAGAAAAACCCCCTGGGGTGGCTCTGGGAGCTGTAAATACAGAAAGGGTAACCAAGCTTTCTGCAAGCAGAGCTGGCAATGGGCTGAGCATTCCCACAACGATTGGGGCAGGAATCCCTCTGGGATCCAGGCTCCTGCTCCAGTGAAGATCCCAATGAAGAACCACAGATATTTGCACTAAAAATACAAATAAATCCTGACTTTTCCTCAGCTGAACAGCCCAGAAGTGACCAAAACTGGAATTTTAAATTCAATTTGCTGATTTGCCATCTATTTTCTCTCGCTCCTTATATGTGTCTTCAGATGGGTTTTTTAAAAGAATATTTCACCAGCAGATACAAAAATGTGTTTTTCTAAAGCCACGGGGGTTGCATGAGCCTTTAAAGGGTTTATTCCCCATAGCATTAATTCCTTTTGTCATCTCACAGGTGATTTCACAGGTAAAAAAATCCGATTTGGTGTCAAGGTTCAACAGACCATGAAAAATTGATCTTGTGAATGAAACATGGAATAAAATCATCTTCTGAATGCTACAACCCTGCCAGAAATGCTGGATCCTCATGCTGCTGTTCTGCTTAACAGTCTTAATATGGCAAAGTTCAGGACAGGTTTATTTTACCTTCAAATAAATGTTATAAATAGAAGTATTAAATAAAATATTTTTAAGCCATTCTTCACCTTCAAAAAGATTGTTTCTCCCCCAGATTTATTTAGTTATTTGTATTATTTTTCACTATTTCATAGTTCACTGGCTTGTTTGACAAACAGACTTGGAGCTGTTTCTATAAAATAAAGTAGCTAATTTCAATTAAACCTGGTAGTAATGCCAGTCCCACTTTCATCTGGAAATACAAAAAACTGAAAGAAGTAACTCAATATTCCTCACTTGCTCTGTACTTTTCAGCATTCCTGTGTATCACAGAAGCCCCAAACTCTGTAATTCCTTACTCAAATCACCAAATCCAGGCTGGGTCCCTCTTTAAGAACATTCCCACTTCTCCTGCAAAGGGCAACAGCCAAATTCACCTGCAGGAATTACTCCCTCCCCTTTCAAACAGCTGCAGAGTTCTCACCTGGAATTCTCAGCTCTTTAAAGACAAAAAGCTCAGGCCCAGCCAGCCAAAACCATCCCAGGACAAACAGCAGGAAAATCCCAATAACTGGATGGACCCTTGCCCAGGGATACTCTGGAATTTGGATCAGATTTACGAGCTCATGCTGGGCACAGCCCAAGGCAGAGCCTGCAGGTGTCAGGGAACAGCAGGATTTGTGCCCAGGGAGAACAAAGCCAAGGAGAGAAAGCCCCAGTGGGGCTCTGCCACCCTGAGCTCCCACAGAGCCTCACAGGGCAGGCAGAAGCCTCCCCCAGGAATGGATCTCCAGTGATTCCCAGCCAGCAGTGGGGAGCTCCCCTGGGGATGGCTCCAGGCTGGGCTCGGGGGGCTCTTACCTGGCTCTGCTGCCCCTTCCCGGGGCTGCCAGCAGCTCCGGCTGCACTCTGCTCATCCCACTGCTCCAGGCGCCTCTTCTGCCGGCTGATGGCAGCATACAGCTGGGCCAGCCTGGGGGACAGCTCTGGGGACAGCTCTGGGGACAGCTCTGGGGACAGCTGAGGGTCCAGCTGAGGGTCCAGCTGAGGGTCCAGCTGAGGGTCCAGCCCCGGGGCCATCCCCAGCCTGCGGTGCCCGAAGGCGCGGAGCAGCCTGGCCGTGTCGATGGTGGACAGGGACAGGGACAGGGAGCTGCTGTCCCCCGAGGCAGGGGAGGTGTCCCAGCCCGAGGTGCTGCAGGTGCTGGGCTCTGTGCTCAGCCTGCTCCCCCAGGAGCTGTCACTGGGGGTTCCCAGGTGCTGCTGCTCCTGCAGGCCGGCTTTGCCAGGGATCACTGGTGTCCCCTCGGGCTCCCTGCTGCTCCCAGGCCTGGCTTTCCCTGCCAGGAGCGTTTCTGGCTGCTCCCTTCCCTGGGTTTCCTCCTCAGGACCCTTCTCCCCAGCTGCTGCTGGTGCCAGGGCGTGCCTGACGGGGTTCTGCAGGAGCCTGGCCAGGCGATCCAGGCGCTCCACCAGGGACAGCTGGCTGCTCCTCCCCAAGCCCTGCTGCTGCTGCTCTCTGCTCTGGCGCTGCAGGAACCTCACCCACAGCTCGTCCAGGCTGCCCCTGGCCTGGCTCCTCTGCCCTGGCGCCTTCCCCAGGCTCTCATCCAGGTTTGGTGGCAGAGGGTCCCTCCCAGCAGCTTCCTGGGGCAGCTCCGTGCCAGCAGCCCTGCTCCCAGAGGGGACCCTGGTGCTGAGCCCCTGGCTCCTGGTGCTGAGCCCCTGGCTCCTGGTGCTGAGCTCCTGGCTCCTGGGGCTGAGCTCCTGGCTCCTGCTGCTGAGCTCCTGGCTCCTGGGGCTGAGCCCCTGGCTCCTGGGGCTGAGCTCCTGGCTCCTGGGGCTGAGCTCCTGGCTCCTGGGGCTGAGCCCCTGGCTCCTGCTGCTGAGCCCTTGGCTCCTGCTGCTGAGCCCCTGGTTCCTGCTGTCATTGTCACCGGCCTGGGCAGGCAGAGCCCGGGGCTCCCGCCGCCCTCGGGGGGCACAGGGACCCCGTGGGGAGGGGGCAGCGTGCCCAGGCACAGCCCTGTCCCTGTCCCTGTCCCTGCAGGGCTCCCTGGGCATGGCACTGGGCAGGGCCAGCCGGGCAGAGCCGGGGGTGGCACCCAGGGAGGGGGCAGCATGCCCAGGTGCAGCCCTGTCCCTGTCCCTGTGCCTGTCCCTGTCCCTGTCCCTGCAGGGCTCCCTGGCCATGGCTCTGGGCAGGGCCAGCTGGGCAGAGCCGGGGGCAGCACCCGGGGCATTCACGCTCCTGGAACCATCGGCGAGCTCTGCAAGAGAAGAGAACACAGCAAGGGTTGGTTTCTCGGCCTGAAGTGGAGGATTTTCATCCTAGAGCTTCCTAAACAGGTGAAAGGATTAAAAGCAGGGTCACTGAGCTCGTTCCTGAAAAGCAGTGAGCTTGGAAATGCAGGCTGGGCATCATTAAAGGCACACAAACCATGTTTTCCATCGTTTGCAACACGGAATCCAAGAGAATTTTATATCCAACTCCACCCCAGGGAACTGCCCTGACCAACACTGAACTGAGCCCTTCCTGAGAGCCAGGAAAGGGACCCCAGAGGCCACCCAGTGCCAGTCCCCAGCACCCCAGGGTGCTCCAGCTCCCACCCAGCCTGGCCCTGGACACTCCCAGCCGTGGGGATGCCCTGGGCACCCCTGGAGCACACACAGCACATGCCAGGAGCACTCTCCAAAACAGCTCTCAAGTCATTTTTTAAATAATGTACAAACTGTCAAGTTCTGAAAGGTGCTTTGTGTTGTGTTTTTTGGATGATTGGCTCCTCCTGCCCAGCACAGGGGCTGTGCTGGAACACAGAGATCAGGGATGCTGCAGCCAGGCCCAGCCCCAGGGGCTCTGGAAGGGCAGGAATTTTTCTTCCCATACAAGGGCAATGTTTATAAACTTGTGTAAGAGGCTTCCTCCACAGCCTCCTGACAAATGAGATCAGGCTTGGGAATGCCAGGCAGAACTTGGCTATTCCTGGCTTTTTAGAAAGTTACCAAGAAATGGAAGGAATGTAAACAGGCAAAAAATAAAAATAAGTTTGTATAGAGAAACTTTGTTTTTTTAAAAAAAAATACATAACTTGCATAATTTTAAGCTCTAGACAAGCTCTGTGGGTAGAGGTAATCTTTTATTAGATCATCTAAAAATACAGTTGAAGAAGTCAGGGAAGATTTAAGACATGCAAGTCTTTCTTCTGAAAGCTTTAAAGTTCCAGCTGCACTGGCTGCCTTCACAAAAGACTCTTTCTCCTCACAGTTCTTTTCTTACCTGGGCCTTTAGACCATCTCAGCTATAAAAATGTGTTAGGAGATAATTCTATATTAACACTTTTCTTCCCCTCTCATTTTTATCCAGGTTATTGATGTTGCAGCCTTACACAACCAGGGAAATTTTCCTCTGCAAATAAAAACTGTCTTCTGGAAA